>CM039315.1:115080024-115502863 GCA_022316695.1 Camellia oleifera
AGATTTGCCAAATCTGTTAATTACAAACAAACCTGCAACAGATAACAGAATATGTTCATTAGAACCAAAATTCATGCACCCAGATAAGAGAACCTGCAACAGATTTCAGGCCACAGATAAGTGACAATGCACCCACAAAATTCAGTCATCCACAAAGCATCCACAAAATTCATCCACATAGCATCCACAAAAATGAATCCACATACCATCCACAAAATTCGTCCGCAGATCTGCCAAATAGCATCCACAAAGCTCTTACAATGACACCAACGTTTCCCAAAATTCATTACAGAATAACATTATAAGTCACATCATAATAACTTATAAAATTCTTTCCGTACATTCATTCCATAATAAAATTCATTCCGCAAAGCTATTAAGTAAGTTACATAAGTTACATCATAATAAAATTCATTCCATAAACATTACTTACATCATGAAGTACAATACAACAAAAACTGGTACAAACTTCCATTCAATTTCCCAAAATACAAAGACATACAAAAGTTACATGATCAAGTACGAAATGATAGAAAATACAATGAAATACACCATCGGTTTGATAATATGTTCTATCCTTTCAAGCCTTCGACCATGGTCATTTCCAAAGTCATGAAGCCTCGTCCTTACATTGTTGAAGTGTTCTACTGTTAAAGCATCACCAGCTCTAGTGTTGGAAGGGATTCTGGACGTAACGTCTTCATCATCCTCAGGCACAAACTTGAAGTAATTGCAATGGGGAGTGAGAGTGGTACTCTACAATGCATGACAATCAGTTAGTTGAATACGACAAATATTACTGTCACTACTAAAGGATTAAAATTTCCAATACATACTTACATATTTTGATGGGCAAACAAAGAACAAACGCCCTTCATTTCCATTCTCATTGTTCTGACAATACGTATGGCAGCGGTTCTTCCCCAATTGCATAGCCTCGTTTGTATTCTTATGTTGCTAATGTTAGAAGAAGAAGCCATGTTTTAAATCTGCATACATGACAAAGTTGTACTGCTCTGCTATGCTTCTGTTTGATGGGGTAAATAGCAGGTCTAGTTTAATTTGAGGGAGAGAGTGTGTCTTTACTGAAAACATCTATTTGTTTAAACTGCCATGTTTAATAGCATTTGCACAGAGGTTACACAGACTAAACTGGTAATAGCATTTGAACAAACATCGCAGCTCAATCTACACACATAGCATTTTGAAACTGAACAAATACAGCAGTTTCAAACAAATTGTGTTAAGCAACTATTATCAACAAATCATACTGACGTGAAATGATTATGGGCAGATTGTTGGAGACTGTGATTCAGTAGTTATGAAACTAAAATAGTTATGAACAAATGAGCCATGTGATTTTGAACAAACCACACTAAAATACTTATCAACAACTCAGTAATAGTTATGAACATTTAAGTTCAGTTTCATAATAGTTATCAATGTTGATAATAGTTAATTCAAGTCACGCAGCTAACACATTAGTTGATAGCAGTTTATTACAACAATTCATGCGTGATTCACAACAAATTCAGCAAAATCACATTATTAATCAGAGATTGAAAATTACGCAACTATATGAATTCATTCAACTAATTATCAATCTGCATAATCATACTATGTTCTGCAAAGATGTGATCCTTTCATTTTATGTTGGATCAGTTTCTGCGTATTCATACTACGTTCTGGAAAATGTATACTTTAACATGCACAAATGTTCGTCACAATATGTGCCACATTTTTCAAGCATACCATTTATCTATCTGCATAACAGTAATTTTCAAAGCCCTAATTTTGGAAGGCGTAATTTTCGAAGCCCTATTTTCAATGAGTAATTTTGGAAGCCCTAATTTCCAAATTTCAAATCTATTTTGTGAATCACAACCATAACTTCTTGATTTCAGCGTTTGGAGGACGAACCTGGTTCATCTATGGCCTGAAAGCCCACGTTATCGTCAACAAAGTCCTTCTCTACAGCCGATGGTGGTCGCGGTCGAGCTATGGCTCGCGAAGCAGAATGAGATTGAGGTGTATGCTCTGTATAACCTGTATAGCAGAGCGGGAAAACGAAAATTTTTGTTTGGTTTGCATTTGGGAGACGAGTTTTGAAGAAAAAAATTTCAAAAAAAATGTTTGGTTTGAGTTTTTCTGAAAAACATTTCTAAATCACTTTCTCTCTCTTACGCATCAATTAATCACTTTTGTCTCTCTCCTCTCTCCTTCCCAATCACTTTTTCTCTCACACACATCTACTCAAATTCTCCCAAAATATCAAATCATCCCAAACTCCCAAAAAAACAACTCTTCCAAAATACACAACCAAACAAACCAAAGAAATTTCTAAACTCTCTCTCCGAAATTTTTATAAAAAACAACTCTCCCCAAAACAAACCAAACAATGTTTATTTTAATTTGTAGTCCGTAACCCAAAAAAGTCACTAACAAAATACTGTATGAATAAAGATTGGGACCCCCTTTCCCCGTAGGAGGATCCTCTCCTTGCAAGCCCCTCCTTGCAGCCGTCCTTGCAGAGAGATTGGGCCTACTTTTAGGCCCAATCTTGATAATCTGAACCGTTAATATTTTATGATTTATTCAGTATATCATACCTGTAAAAAATCAATCTGATCGGATATCAGGAAGTATGGGATGGTGTTATAGTTAACAGTTGAAAGAAAACTACTCCGATCAGATAGCTGTCGATATTCAGTCAACGTGATTTTTCATAGGTATGTAGTACGCGACGAACTGTACACATTTACTGATTTAGATTCTCAAAACGGGTCCTCTGATTGCCCGCACGGCCCGAACAACACTATCCAATGCAATGCACAATATTTGTGTATTCATCATACATTGGGATAATGATTCCCTCGATTTGTTATATAGATTTGTTGGTTTCGCCTCTTTGATCCTGTGTAATGTACTTACTGTACTTCCTTGTTATCCTAAATTTGGAACTGGTTGGTTGAGCTTAGGAACCAAGTCTAGTTGCCCAGATTTTGGAAGTGTTGATATAGCTAATATGCTTATCTGTTGAAATGCGGAAACAGCTTGTATGCTTATCTGTTCAGATGTTGATACAACTAGTATGTTTATCTATTGTAAAGCGGGAAGCGTCTAACATGAGTCACTGTCCCTTATAAGTGGTTGGCCAGGTTCGGAGCCGTCAATGTCAAATTTATAAAATGATGAGAAACGAAAATTGAAATGAGATATGAATATTGTGGTCATGTAACGGAAACGTGTCACGGCTTGGTTTATGGTAATCGAACATTTATGAACTGCTGAAATCTTAGTTATTGCTCACATTGTGTTTAGCATATCTGTATTGGGCGTTGGCTCACCCTATATGGGACATATAGCGATTCCGGGTTTAACCTTGTTGTACAGTGATCCGGACATGTGTCCGTGGATGTTAATAGTTGATGATTATCATGTTTACATCCTTTCTTACTTTGTATATGAGTATTAGGATGTGCTGGGCAGGTTTGTTACAGGTTGGTCGGGTTTAGAAACCAAAACTAGTTGCCCAGATTTTGACCCGTCCGCTCGAGCGGGGAGTTTGACGCTCGAGCGGGGATCCTGTTGCTGCTTGTACGCTCGAGCGGGGGTTTTGGCGCTCGAGCAGGGAATACACCCATCCAGTACTTTTCTCTGTGTGGTGTTGAACGCTCGAGCGGGGAATTGGCCGCTCGAGCGGGGACCTGGTCTGTCGAGATGCTGAGAGTGTGCATCTGCCGCTCGAGCGGGAGTTTGGCCGCTCGAGCGGGAGTCTGTGAGTGCCGCTCGAGCGGGGCTTTGGGCGCTCGAGCGGGCGACTGGGTTTAAAGATCCGAGTTTTGACTTTTAAAATCACTTTTTCTTGTTCTTTCTCTCTCTTACTTTCCCAAAACACAAATTTGAGAGCCTCTCTCTCTAAAACCGGCCCTTCTCTCTTAGATTTGATCTAATAGGAGTTGTTTGCTCGCCTTGGGCCTTTACAAAAGTTGTGTTGATCGTCGAGGGGCTTATTTTAATCTGAAAATTTCGGGATTTGGAGCACTTTGAGTTTTGTCACCTCATCCATTGGAGCCCAAACTTTGAGGTAGGGATATCCTACTCCTTTCTATGGATTTTGTCTTTAAATTTTAGTATTTTGAGATGTTGGGATTGTTGTGTAATTTTGAAAGAGTTTGGGGCTTTTGTGTAATTTTACAAAAGTTGGGTTTTCATTCATAACGAACCTAGAAGCATGTTTAGTATAGAAACATGGGTTAAATGTTAAATCATTGGAGGAATTGAGACCTTAAGGGTTGTTATGTTAATTATAGAAAATGTCCTAATTACATGGAATAGTTGATTGGGATAATTGATTGTGGGAAATGAGGAATTGAAGTGGAAATGTTGAGATTGAGAATGTATCGGATTAAAGGGTGTAGTTGAATTATTTATTACTCACCGAATTGAAATGTTGATTATATATCCATTTGTGTATTTATTTTCTGCTTAGAAATAACTGCTTTGGGCTATCGGTGGAGGATAGTCGTGATTGTTGTAGACAATGCATGATGATTAGGCTAACGAAAACTAATCTACGGAATGTGTCATGGAATTGACGATTGATGGAATACATTAACTGTATGTATTGAATGATTGTATATAGAACCAATGTACTTGTATGCATTATGTGTAGAGGAGGAGATAGGGGATGTACTCCGCGGTTTAGGGGAAGATGGGGGATGTACCTCTAAACCGGATAGTGTTGGGAGGAGATAGGGGATGAACTCCGTAGACAGAGCTCATATGCTTGTCTAGAAAAGTGAAGATAGAGCTCATATGATTATCTTTGGGAAGTGAAGATAGGGCTAATATGCATATCTTGTTGGAGTGTGGATAGAGCTTATATGCTTATCTGTGATTGTGGGATATAGTTTTTATACTTATCCGTTGAAAATGTGGGTAAAGCTTTTATGCTTATCTGTGAATATGGGACACAGTTCTTATACATGTTTGTTGGGATGGTAATAGAGCTTTTTAGGCCTATCTATTGAAAGAGGGAAAATGAAAAGGGATTGGGAATCATAAATCGTATGACAAAAAAATGTAATTTATGTGGATGTATGAGTGTTGGCCATCTATCAATTGCTAATCTTTTTGTCATTGTTCATGGTTGGTTTAGTGTATTTCTACTGGGCTGTGGCTCACCCTATATGGGAATATCATTTTCAGGTGCAGGTAGCATGCCACCTCCAAGGTCATAGCTTGGGAGTCTAGAGGCGGAGAAGCCTTTTGTTGTTTTGTTCATTTTGATGTATTACATGTATATTCAAGCCAAGGGCTTAATGTGTAATGAGTTAGCATTTTTTGTAACCAAGTGTTAACTTGGAAAGCTGTAAGCCTTTAGGGCATTTGCTTTTGTTGTTAACATGTAATACCTTTTGTAATGAAACTTTGATAAATAGAAGAAAGTGGAACTGTTTTATATAAATGCAAGTTTATATTAATGGGTTTAATGTTGTTATCTTGAGGGCGTTACAACTTGGTATCAGAGCGTACCGAGTTCGAATACTTTGGGTACGTGGAAGTGATTAGGATCACAATGGGTTTGTCTCGCTTGATAGAGACTTAGATGAAGTGCCATATGTTATGTGCTTAAATTGATAACATGCTTATGTGATTATTTGGGTATGGGATTTAAATTTCTAGGATGTTGATTGGATCTTTGGGTTTCTGGGAGTCTTGTTGGAAAAGCACTTGATCAATGCTGTTTCTAACTGGAACTCTAGTAACGCCTTGGGACTATCATTATCCGGAAATGAAAATTCGTAAGTGCTTATGTGTTTGTATGCTTACGTGGAGTGAATTACTGTTGTCCATGTATTAGGACGTGAGTTTTTAGTTTTGGCACATTTATGAATGTGCTAACGTTCTGTGTTACCTTTATTAGGATGTCAGGACGAGGCAGATGTGCTAGGCGTGGTAGGCCTGCGAGGCAGGAAATACCTTTACCGGATGATATTCCGGCAGTGCAGGAGGGGGTTGGCCAGGCCAATGTGACCGAGCCAGCGGGTCAACAGGCTATGGGTGCCTTGGCCCGAGAAATAGCGGGAGCTTTGGGTATTCTCAGAGCTGAGCATCAGGTTGCAAAAGCAGGACCTTCTTTCTTGAAGAGGGAATTTTTCCGGTCTAACCCGGACGAATTTATTGGAGATCCTAAGGAGCCGCTTAAGGCTGACGAGTGGTTGGAACAAATGGAGAAGACATTCGAGATGCTTGGCATCGAGGATGGGACTCTAAAGGTGACCTTGGCATCCTTCCAGCTGAAGGGAGATGCAGGTCAATGGTGGAAGTATGAGAAGGCCCGTGTTGGTAGTGCATGGGGGACTTTTGTAGAGGCTTTCCAGGGGAAGTTCTTATCTGCAGTGGCTAGGGAGAAGCTGAGAGATCAGTTTAGCCGACTCAAACAAGAGGGTTTGTCTGTGGCCGAGTTCGAGGCTACATTTACTAGCTTGTCCAGGTTTGCACCTGAACTTGTGGCGACAGAGGAGCGCCGTTGCTATGTGTTTGAGCGGAAGTTGAGGCGTGGCCTCAAGTTGAGGGTTGGTGGGTCCTTCATCCGGGAGTATAGGCATTTGGTGGATGCTGCAGCTCATATGGAGCTAATGATGCAGGAGGAGGATGAGAAGAAGCATAGAGGCTCCAAGAGGGGCCAAGAGGGCCAGGGTGATGGCAGGAGACAGAGGGGTTATAACCCTCAGCAGTCTCAGGGTGGAGTTTCTAGATCGACCTTTCCAGTGCCGAGTGCGGGCTCGGGGAGAGGCAATCAGGGAGAGTTCACTTGTTACAAGTGTGGCCAGCTGGGTCACAAGGCTTCGGTTTGCCCGCTGAAGGGCGGAGGTCAGAGGGCTGCTTCTTCTTCAGCCAGACCGCAGAGTCAGAGTTTGGGCAGGGGGCAGTCTTTGTCTTGCTATCAGTGTGGACAGCCTGGGCACCTGAAGAGGTTCTGCCCACAGTTGAGTGCCACATCAGGAGCGTCTGGTTCTAGGCAGACGCAGGGTTTTCAGCCAGCTCAGTCTGTGCAGGCCTCGAGGGCCAATCCGGGGGCTTCGTCGTCCCAGTCAGTGCAGCAATCATATGCTCCTAGAGGTGAGCAGGTGGACCAGGGGCCTACAGGGCGCGTGTATGCTGTTACCGCGCAGGACCTAGTACCGGCTCCATCGGTAGTGAGAGGTACCTTTCTGTTTTGCAACTCGGTTGCTAGAGTGTTGATTGATACGGGTGCATCTCATTCTTTTGTATCTGCTGCATTTGCATCTGTGTTAGAATTGGAGTTAGCGCTATTAGCATCTCCTATATGTGTAGTGTCACCTATTGGGGGTGAGTTAATTTTGAAACATGGATGTAGGGGTTGTGATATAGAGGTCGCCGATCATAGGCTTCCGTTTCCCTTTGTAGTTATGCCCATGAAGGGCTTTGATGTTATTTTGGGTATGGACTGGTTATCGTCATACCGGGCAGTTATTGATTGCTACCGCCAGAGGGTCACTTGTTGTACCGTGAGCGGGGAGTGTTTCCATTTCTTGGGGGACCGGGTTGGTAGTGTTGTGCCACCGGGGTATGATCCGCGAGGGCGGAGTGAGCTTAGTGGTTTACTTGCTAGCTTAGAGAGTGGTGAGTGTGATGAAACCCAAGTTTTGTTGCCGAGGGTAGTTTGTGAGTACTCGGACGTCTTTCCTGAGGATCTCGTTAGTTTGCCACCTCACCGAGAGATCGAGTTCTCTATTGATCTAGTGCCCGGCACGACGCCGATTTCTATGGCACCTTACCGTTTTGCTCCAGCAAAGTTGGTTGAGTTGAAAGTCCAGCTCCAGGAATTACTAGATAAGGGTTTTGTCCGCCCTAGTGTTTCGCCGTGGGGAGCACCGGCCCTCTTTGCTAAAAAGAAAGATGGTGCCTTGAGATTGTGTATCGACTACCGGAAGTTGAATCGGGCTACAATTAAGAATAAGTACCCTATGCCTCAAATAGATGATTTGTTTGACCAGTTGAAGGGTTCCCGCTGTTTCTCGAAAATAGACTTGAGATCGGGTTACCACCAGTTGAGGGTCAGGGAGGAGGATATTCCGAAGACGGCATTCCGTACGCGGTATGGCCATTATGAGTTTCTGGTGATGCCATTTAGGCTTACCAATGCACCGGCAGTCTTTATGGACTTGATGAACCGGATCTTCTGGGAATTCTTAGATCGATTTGTGGTTGTCTTCGTGGACGACATTCTTATCTATTCGCCTTCTGAGGAGGAGCACGAGGGACACTTGAGAGTGGTGCTTGAATTGCTTAGGGCCCATAGGCTATATGCCAAGTTTGGGAAATGTGAGTTCTGGCTAGAAGAAGTCAAGTTCTTAGGCCACGTGGTATCCGGGAAAGGGGTGTCTGTATATACATCCAAGATTGAGGCAGTGCAGGATTGGGCACAGCCTAAGAGTGTGTTTGAGATCCGCAGTTTTCTGGGATTAGTTGGGTATTACCGCCGATTTGTGAAGGATTTCTCCAGGTTAGCGTCACCGTTGACTAGGCTGACTCGGAAGGGAGTCAAGTTTGTATGGAGTGAGACTTGTGAAAAGTCGTTCCAGGAGTTGAAAGTTAGATTGACCACCGCTCCGATGTTGATTATTTCGGAGAGAGGGTTGGGTTATGCGGTTTATTGTGATCCCTCACGAGAGGGTTTGGGTTGTGTGTTGATGCAAGAGGGGAAAGTGGTAGCTTATGGCTCACGTCAGTTGAAAATTCACGAGAAGAATTATCCTACGCATGACTTAGAGTTAGCGGCTGTCATCTTTGCCTTGAAAATTTGGAGGCACTACCTTTATGGTGAGAGATTTGAGGTGTTCTCGGATCATAAGAGTCTGAAATATCTGTTTTCACAGAAGGACTTGAATTTGAGGCAGAGGAGGTGGATGGAGTTTATTGAGGATTACGACTTTGAGTTGCATTATCATCCGGGGAAGGCCAATGTTGTGGCCGACGCTCTTAGTAGAAAATCCATAGGTGATGTAGCTAGTATAGCCATCCGGGAATGGGAGATGTTGGGTGCACTTGGGGAGTTCGATTTACTTCTGAGTGAATCCGTTGAGGCTGCGGCCTTGTTTTCTGTGGTTGCGCAGCCTACACTTGTGACTCGAGTGTTAGAGGCACAGGGAGGTGACCTTGAGGTAAAGTCCCTCCGAGAGAAGATCTCCAGTGGGAAAGTCGAAAAGGGTTTGACGGTGTATCCCGACCTGAGTGTGAGATACCGAGACCGTTTATTTGTGCCGGAGTCTTGCCGAGAGGAGGTACTCCGAGAGTTTCATCATTCGCGCCTTGCGGTGTATCCGGGAGGTACTAAGATGTATCGGGATCTGGGTCGCCAGTTTTGGTGGCGGGGTATGAAGAGAGATGTGGCAGTCTTCGTGCCGAAGTGCCTTACTTGTCAGCAAGTGAAGGCCGAGCATCAGAGGCCAGCGGGTTTGTTGCAACCCTTACCTATTGCCGAGTGGAAGTGGGAGCATGTTACTATGGACTTCGTTGTAGGTCTTCCGAGGACTCAGCGGGGTAGTGATGCTATTTGGGTGATTGTAGACCGGTTGACTAAGTCGGCGCACTTCATTCCTATGCGCGTGAGAGACTCAGTAGATCATCTTGTCGATTCGTATATTCGGGACATAGTGAGGTTGCACGGGGTCCCAGTGACGATCGTCTCAGATAGAGACCCTCGTTTCACTGCCAGACTGTGGTAGAGTTTGCAGAGTGCCTTGGGCACTAAGTTGACCTTTAGTACGGCTTATCATCCTCAGACTGACGGGCAGTCCGAGCGTACTATTTAGATCCTTGAGGATATGCTTCAGGGTTGTGTCCTAGACTTTAGTGGGACGTGGGAGAGGCACTTGCCCTTGGTAGAGTTTGCCTACAATAACAGCTTTCAGTCTAGCATCGGTATGGCACCGTTTGAGGCCTTGTATGGCCGACCGTGTAGGTCTCCGGTTTGTTGGGCCGAGGTGGGTGATGCACCTTTGTTGGGTCCGGAGTTGGTTAGGGAGACGACGGAGAAGGTTGAGCTTATCCGTAGGAGGCTTGTTACAGCCCAGAGTCGCCAAAAGAGTTATGCCGACCGTAGGAGGAGGCCTTTGGCGTTCGAAGTGGGTGATCATGTCTTTCTTAAGATATCACCTAGGCGAGGTTTGATGCGGTTTGGAAAGGGTGGAAAGTTATCCCCTCGGTTTATCGGTCCTTTTGAGATCCTTGAGAGGATTGGCGAGGTTGCTTATCGGTTAGCTTTACCGCCGCAGTTGTCGGGAGTGCATGACGTGTTTCATGTGAGTATGCTTCGAAAGTATGAACCGGATCCATCGCATGTATTGGATTGGACTGACTTAGAGGTAGATGAGGACGCTTCGTATGAGGAGAGACCGGTCCGGGTCTTGGATAGGCGGGATCAAGTCCTGCGTGGCAAGACCATTCCTTTGGTGAAGGTTTTGTGGAAACATCACGGAGTGGAGGAGGCCACTTGGGAACGTGAATTGGAAGTCCGTGGAAAATATCTGGACCTATTTGTGGATGTTTGAACATGTGTTGTATTGTTGAACTCTAAGATCATTAAATATGTCTTAAGTTGTAAAACATTGTGAATGTTTTGGTTTTTGGGAGTATTGTAGAACTTGCCTTGATATGGGGGTTGATTATGATATTGCATATGTTGGCTATATTGTAGAAATGGAAATGTATCATGATCATTGCTTATGATATGAATTGTGAACCATGTATGTTGGAAATGGATGAAATGGAAAGAATAATGCATGTTGAAGTGTATGTATTGTGAAATGCATCTTGATAAGAGATGGGATGACCGGTAATGGGTCAAGTTATTGAATGCTAAAGTGTAACATTGCTTAAAATGGAAGAAAACCTGTTTTCGAAAACTTGTTCTTAATTTCGGGGACGAAATTCTTTAAGGGGGGAAGGTTATAGCGATTCCGGGTTTAACCTTGTTGTACAGTGATCCGGACATGTGTCCGTGGATGTTAATAGTTGATGATTATCATGTTTACATCCTTTCTTACTTTGTATATGAGTATTAGGATGTGTTAAGCAGGTTTGTTACAGGTTGGTTGGGTTTAGAAACCAAAACTAGTTGCCCAGATTTTGACCCGTCCGCTCGAGCGGGGAGTTTGACGCTCGAGCGGGGATCCTGTTGCTGCTTGTACGCTCGAGCGGGGGTTTTGGCGCTCGAGCGGGGAATACACCCATCCAGTACTTTTCTCTGTGTGGTGTTGGACGCTCGAGCGGGGGATTGGCCGCTCGAGCGGGGACCTGGTATGTCGAGATGCTGAGAGTGTGCATCCGCCGCTCGAGCGGGAGTTTGGCCGCTCGAGCGGGAGTCTGTGAGTGCCGCTCGAGCGGGGCTTTGGGCGCTCGAGCGGGCGACTGGGTTTAAAGATCCGAGTTTTGACTTTTAAAATCACTTTTTCTTGTTCTTTCTCTCTCTTACTTTCCCAAAACACAAATTTGAGAGCCTCTCTCTCTAAAACCGGCCATTCTCTCTTAGATTTGATCTAATAGGAGTTGTTTGCTCGCCTTGGGCCTTTACAAAAGTTGTGTTGATTGTTGAGGGGCTTATTTTAATCTGAAAATTTCGGGATTTGGAGCACTTTGAGTTTTGTCACCTCATCCATTGGAGCCCAAACTTTGAGGTAGGGATATCCTACTCCTTTCTATGGATTTTGTCTTTAAATTTTAGTATTTTGAGATGTTGGGATTGTTGTGTAATTTTGAAAGAGTTTGGGGCTTTTGTGTAATTTTACAAAAGTTGGGTTTTTATTCATAACGAACCTAGAAGCATGTTTAGTATAGAAACATGGGTTAAATGTTAAATCATTGGAGGAATTGAGACCTTAAGGGTTATTATGTTAATTATGGAAAATGTCCTAATTACATGGAATAGTTGATTGGGATAATTGATTGTGGGAAATGAGGAATTGAAGTGGAAATGTTGAGATTGAGAATGTATCAGATTAAAGGGTGTAGTTGAATTATTTATTACTCACCGAATTGAAATGTTGATTATATATCCATTTGTGTATTTATTTTCTGCTTAGAAATAACTGCTTTGGGCTATCGGTGGAGGATAGTCGTGATTGTTGTAGACAATGCATGATGATTAGGCTAACGAAAACTAATCTACGGAATGTGTCATGGAATTGACGATTGATGGAATACATTAACTGTATGTATTGAATGATTGTATATAGAACCAATGTGTTTGTATGCATTATGTGTAGAGGAGGAGATAGGGGATGTACTCCGCGGTTTAGGGGAAGATGGGGGATGTACCTCTAAACCGAATAGTGTTGGGAGGAGATAGGGGATGAACTCCGTAGACAGAGCTCATATGCTTGTCTAGAAAAGTGAAGATAGAGCTCATATGCTTATCTTTGGGAAGTGAAGATAGGGCTAATATGCATATCTTGTTGGAGTGTGGATAGAGCTTATATGCTTATCTGTGATTGTGGGATATAGTTTTTATACTTATCCGTTGAAAATGTGGGTAAAGCTTTTATGCTTATCTGTGAATATGGGACACAGTTCTTATACATGTCTGTTGGGATGGTAATAGAGCTTTTTAGGCCTATCTATTGAAAGAGGGAAAATGAAAAGGGATTGGGAATCATAAATCGTATGACAAAAAAATGTAATTTATGTGGATGTATGAGTGTTGGCCATCTATCAATTGCTAATCTTTTTGTCATTGTTCATGGTTGGTTTAGTGTATTTCTACTGGGCTGTGGCTCACCCTATATGGGAATATCATTTTCAGGTGCAGGTAGCATGCCACCTCCAAGGTTATAGCTTGGGAGTCTAGAGGCGGAGAAGCCTTTTGTTGTTTTGTTCATTTTGATGTATTACATGTATATTCAAGCCAAGGGCTTAATGTGTAATGAGTTAGCATTTTTTGTAACCAAGTGTTAACTTGGAAAGCTGTAAGCCTTTAGGGCATTTGCTTTTGTTGTTAACATGTAATACCTTTTGTAATGAAACTCTGATAAATAGAAGAAAGTGGAACTGTTTTATATAAATGCAAGTTTATATTAATGGGTTTAATGTTGTTATCTTGAGGGCGTTACAGGACACCATTTTCAGGTACAAGTAGCATGGCACATCCAGGGACATAGCTTGGATGGATGTGGGAGTTGAAGACTCTTAGTTTTTGCTTATTTTGTTGTATTACATATATATCAAGCCACGGGCTTATTTTGTATAGAGTTAGCACTCTTCTTTTGTGAAACCAAGTGTGAACTTGGAAAGCTGTAAGCCTATAGGGCACTTGCTTTTGTTGTTAACATGTAATATTGTTGTAAGAATTACTCTGATGAATCAAAAGCTGTTGATTTCTTTATACCATTGAATGTCTAATATAATGGGATTTATGTATTATTTGGAGGGCATTACGCCATCCTTTGTATCATCATTCACACAGTTTGCCCTGTTTGTGCGCCCTGCATAAACGGGGATTGTCATCCGCGCGACTGTTAGTCGCGCGATACATTGTCCGTTGACCAGTCGGTTCGAAATTTTACCCTTGACGAAATTTTATTCATCGGCCTGTAGTACTATTTTAATTTTAATTTGTAGGCCGAAAATTTAACTTCGCATTCCCCTACCTTACACTACGCCTCGTTTCTGAAAAATAAACAAAAACAAAAAAAATCAGCAAAAAAAATTAATAGTAACATAAATTGGCACGTCAAACATATAATCAGTGCAAATTTCCTATCACAAACATCATATCCAAGTATAACAAAATCTATTACTTTGAAAACACGAAAAATTTAATTTTAAGAAATAAGAAAATACGTAAATAACATAAAAATAGCAACTTCGTAACCACCTTGTAGGGCTGGTTTGGCATGTTTACAAAATGCCAAATGTCAAAAACTCAGTAATTTGACTTCCCCAATCACATTATTTTAAGTCACATCATCTCTCACACACATCATTTCAACCCCCAACGCAAATGGAACCCATATTTCACAAACAGTTAAACAGAACAATTATTTTTATTTAAAAAGTGAGGAAAAAAATTGGACCAAAAAAATGCAATTTTTGTCTTTGTGGACGAAAAAAATGAGGAAAAAAATATGGATATTTGGGTTACCTTTTTGACTTTCATGGAAAAATGTGTATTACAAAAATATATAAATTAATGTGTAAGGAAAAATTATAATTCAGAGTTATGTTGCCGTAATTTTTGACTTTTTCTGAATAGTAATACCTGTTTGACTTGTTGGTTTTTTTTCCCAACTTGCCAACTTCGCCTTATGTAGTGTCACGTACGTTTCCGTTTCCCTCCCAAATTTGGAACAAAACCCAAAGTCGCCAGACAGCGCTTCCCACAGATGCAGTACTTGTCATGATGACCCACATGCCGTAGCCTTTCTAATCTCACCAACTCATTTCCATTTCCCACATACAAATTTCGGCAACTTTGGTGTCCCTCCTTCTCTCTCCATTTCGGTTTTGCTGTCCACCTCCAGTAACACACTCTCTCTCTGTCTCTCCATTTCGACTTTGCCAGGTCGCCGACGATAAGAGTCGCCATTTTCTCGGGCATGTGTGAGTTTGTCTATTTTTTATTTCGGAGCACATTATTATTATGACCTACTGTGTTCCACTCGCACGACATTACCATTTCTCAACTAATAAACTGTTCCTCCTTAGGTCATTGAAACCAGACGTACGATTAGGTATACAAACTACACAGGTGACAAACTGATATTGCCATTGACGAGTTCCATAGTGACAAACGGTCTTCGTTCAGCAGTGCATTCGGTTTTTTATTTCTCTGCATGAAGGTAAGTTGCGTATGGGTGATGTTGGGTTGAATGTCCGATGTGGCCCTGTTCCAAGTGTGCGCATTGGTTGTTGATTCTGGCTTGAAGTCGTAAATACTATAAAACGAGTACAACATATGGGCAATTAATTTTCGTAAAACAGTGGCATGCCATATCTGCATAAATTAACCACAACATATCGTACTTGAAAATACACGAAAAGGACCACTCGTACAATGTACGTACGACTCAATGGTCCGTTGATTGTACGTTATTGACAATCAAATTCGTTTTGTTACAATTTCGGAGTAACGTTCTTTCTGCATCCTTATGAATATTGCATTACATTCTTTGCAGGAAATATCGTAATTGGATATGGGCGACATGTCAGACAATGCAAAGCAACTGTGAGTTTATGTCGTTCAGTATTTCATACTGTTAGGTTTTCAAGGTTATGTTTCCTATACCTACTAAATACCACGGTCTGTTCGTGTATGGCATATTGTGCCGTTATGTACTGCCATCACGAGGTTGTGCGATTTGAGTTTGACACACTTGCGATAGCCTCAAATTGCACCATGAATTGCGTGTAATGGATTAAAACTGTGTCGATTT
This sequence comes from Camellia oleifera, assembly GCA_022316695.1. Taxonomy (NCBI): domain Eukaryota; kingdom Viridiplantae; phylum Streptophyta; class Magnoliopsida; order Ericales; family Theaceae; genus Camellia; species Camellia oleifera. Next base: position 115,095,486 of record CM039315.1, read on the forward strand.
GTTACCAGAATATCTGCACATAGGCCACATGTTGCGTACTCTGCGGAGAGAATTTGTGAAATCCATAATTCACTGAGTTATACTAAACCACTTCAGTTAATAATTTTCGGTGACAACGGAAAACGACGTAACCATTTTCACGAAAATGGCACAACTTTTTAAATGGCAAGGCAAGATTGACTAACTTTAAAGTTAACCGACGAAGATGATAGAATGCACAAAACGTACATACCACCGATGTAATTTGGCCTTCAACAAAATTTCATTTACGCTGATATTTGTTACAGGCAAAGGAACACATTGAAGGCAAGTGGCAAAGGTTCACGAATCGAAATGGTTGACATTACCGAGCCCCCTCGTCGAAAGCGGCCACTTGGACCATTTATTTTTTACAGGTTCGATCAGTGTCCTTCAAAGCGGCCCACAGTACGAATCCCTCTCGTCAGAAACGTGTGACAGTATTTTTGCACAATTCTACATTACATATTTTCAACTCATAGCTTGCGCCTGTGCACATTTCTATTTGTACTCACAAGAAATTAAGATTTTAGAGACCAAAAGTAAGGGCCAAAATAATTTGGACCATTTATAATTGTTGTTGCAGAAATGATGTGGTTATTATATTTTGAGTAATGCTAGGAATCATGAAAATAATATCATGAATATGATCATGACAGATTCTCCACCTTTGGATTATACACACAATAAAATACCATACACTAATCAATGCTAATCAAATGATAAAAAAATTTCATGATACATTTCATGATATTATTGTCATGATCTCTAATATTACTCTTATATTTTTAGCAACAATGCTAGGTATCATGAAAAACCTTTCATGATAATAATCATGAAAACTTTGTGACCCTTGAATTACACTTAGAATAAAGCACTACACACTAATCAAGGTAATCCAAGGATCATAAATCTTTCATGATTATTTTCATGATCCCTAAATTTTCTGTATTTTTAGCAACCAAAATTGGACATTACGGATGCATTATTATGTAGTTGGGACAAAATTTGTTTGTGTCCAAAATTGGTCCCTAAATGTCAATGTTTGCGATTTGTGTACATATATGTATATATATCCATCCATATCTAACATATACTTATGCCGAAATTGACAATGGTTGCAGCCAGCAACAATTCAAGGAAAGTCGAAAAGCAGACAACCCCGGACCGAATATGGTTAGTGTGCAGACATGTAGTAAGTAGAGTACCGTGATGGAAACACGTGACTGCTGTGATAGCAAAGTATGGACTTCTATTCCATGCGCACACCAGTCATGTGCTTCTATTGTGTCGCATTCAGCGATTTCCAGCAGTCATAGACGCCATATTGCATGTTCTTATTAACTCCGATTATTTGTAAAATTCCATGGCCGTTCTTATTTCAACTGTGTGCGAAATAGTAATTTGTATGTGCAAACATATGTAAATACCAGAAAATGTGCACACATTGCGAGTGATACAACATTTGGTGACAATTATTTTGGACTTACAACTCCTATTTGTCCTGTATGTGCGTCACGTTCGTGTAACACTTACAGAGCCGAAAGGATATTGGGGAAAGGTGGAAGGAACTCCCCTGTGATGAGAAGAAGAGGTTTCAGGACATGGCTAAGGCAAGTGCCAAGGAACTGGGCGAAGAAGTTGCAAAGAAATCTGCAAAGGTACTTAGGTGCTTAGTGTTTTTGTAACTGCATTTGGGGAGGACCTGCTATCGACACAATGTTGGTTAATTTTTTTGTATTAATGTTCACGTTAATAACATTGCAGAGTAAAATGCAAGTCCGCATATCATTGAAGTCAATTGTTGATATCGTGAACCGCTGTAATGAAGCACAAAAGCAGGCAGTCATTGATATTGGGTTCGGTGGCCTCCTCGGGTTAAAGTGTACCCGTATAGATCACAACATGTGCCAATGGTTGGTACAGAACTTCGATCCCAACACGTGTTCGTTGACTGTTCATGGCCGTCACCTGAGGCTCACCTGTGAGGAAGTGCATGTCTTATTGGGTATACGGTCAGAAGGCAATGACGTGCAGTTCACTGGTTCAATAGATGCATATCCCAATATCTACGAAGAGGTTGGAGCTGTTAAGGGAATCATTCCTTTGAACCAGTTGAGAGTTTATCTGACTGAGAGTGATGGTGCGGATGACGAGTTTCGGCGGAAGTTTGCGCTGTACGTGTTGGGGGCCATGTTGTGTCCTACCACAATGACCGGCTTGAGCCTGTCGTTCATTCATGCCGTGAAGGATGCGACCGGTATGTGGGCATGTAATTGGTCAAAACTGACACTGCAATACCTTGTCAAAGGTGTTCGGAAGTATAAGATGAAAGTTCAGCGCGAGGCAACTGGATGTGTTTTCCTTCTAATGGTAACGTAATCGACCGTTGTTTGTTTGTACCATGCCGATTACATATTTCATCCATTGCTGTGCATATGGTTCAATAAAATGGCAGTCGTTGCGAACTACAAACTTACCTGTTATTGAACAGCATGACAAATATACCTGTATGGGCCACATTTTTTTTAACCACGAAAAGCTTATCTTTTTAACCGGAAAGCTGCATGGGGATTCTGCCATCGAGACACATAAACACATACATATGATTGTGTTGTAAGTTGTATGCATTGTTAACGAATAATTTTGCTCGGCAGTGTATAGTAAATATGTTTTCCCCCTTATAATGCAGCTATTTTACTTGGATCATTTTGCCCCTCCCTGTAAGAGTACGTCGGCTACTACACGCTCTATCCCTTGGCTAAATGATTGGGGTGATGCCGAAATACGGGAGACGAGGCGACGTATGGGAAGGAAGCAAATGTTGCAGCAACATGAGGTAATCAACCCATTCGTTCTGCACATTTGACAGCATTGCCCCACCTGTGTTATGGATAACGGTGACAGACAGAATTTGTGTTCCTATGACTAAGTGACAAGCAGTGACAAACAGTGACCCATTCCTTAGCGTATGTCATATTTTCAGTTTGTCCCTCCCTATTTACTCTGAAATACGCAAACTTTTGGGGCGAAAACATTAAGTTCCCATGTGGACGATGTTGTAGCCTTACAAATTCAATTTTATATACTACTTCCGTTATGAAATGAATTTTGGTGAAGCCCTGAAGTCAGATTTTTTGAAAAGCTTGAAGATTTTGGTTTTTTAACCTTGTAAAAAGGTCAAAACATTGTCGTTCAGTTATTGTTAGTTCGTAATTGAAAATTTCTCTTTGTTTATGTAATTGGGAAAAGGTAAAGTGGTAAACATGGGATCGACTGAAGTTTATATCCACACCAGATGAGCATCATTAGCCCGCAAAATCTTTTTTTCTTTTCAGACGAATGGAGGAATTAATTTTTATTAGATATATTGAATATGTAAAGTGTGTACACATACGTTGTGTGCAACTTAAGAAAGCAGACCGAAACTTTACGATTCACAGTTGAGATCGATTAACGATTCAGTGCATTACCATTTTCATTTATGATTTGAATCCCGATTTGACAACTATGTCAGGTGGAGTTTCCTCCAACAAAAGCGGAAAGCAACGACATTGATGACGCAATTGACACACACCATGTCAATAACAAACAGAAACCATGGATTGATGATGTTCGTTTGAGCAAGGTTGAGACCGACATTGGTGAACTCAAGGAAACCATGAAGCAAGTGCTTAACAGCAATGCGGAAATAAGGGACATGTTGCTCAATTTCCGAGGGAAGGAAGCTGTTGACAATGCAAAGGTAAGCAAAAGCAATCAGTACACATGCTTCGCACAGTTCACAGAGGTTACTTGGGGATGAAATATGGTAGTAACGTAATGTATGTGTTTGTGTGAGTAGGTGGAGTCGAATGAAAGAAATTGTAACGTTAACATATCCTCCAGCATTGCTGAACTGAAAGGAATGCTGAACGAAGTGGTTGCAGCTATATTGTCTGGCAAACAACCATTTAATGAACAGACACATATTGCTAAAATGAAGCAAATGATGCAGCAAGTGCTGGCAGGTTTATTGGAAACAGCACAATTGCCTCGCGCAGACGAAAAGGGTTTTGACCCTACCGTGGGAGTCGAGTTGCATGGTGGCGACGTGGTCTTCCCAAATTATTATGGTAGCCCAAATGAGCGTAATGTTCAAGATTTCCAGGGGGTGGATTGGGAGGACAATTATGTGAATGGAATGTTGTCGGATGAGATAATTGATATGCACAATGGACAGTTGTGTACCGTCCAAGAAGTTGGGGACATGCACAACAACCGTGGCCTTGCGTTGGAGGAAACATACGCAAGCGAAGAAAGCAAATCTCTTTCGGTTCAGATTCTGGCCATCAAGAACGTTGCACAATAGAGTTTATCTTCCTTTGATGATTTGCAAACCTTGCCACCAATGCGAGGAGAAGCAGACAATGTGCATCCTTCTGCTGGTAAGGTTGCCCAAACATTGGGAGCGGGACAAATTGTAACAGGCACACGAAAGGGAAGAGGAAGAGGAAGAGGCGTTGAAGCGATAGACGTAGGGGATATGCATTCGTGCAACAATAGCAAAATGAGTACTCGACTTACTGCCGAAAAATTCCCAAGTCGCCACATCATGTCACCTTTCGTATGTTTCATTACCAATTGATGCCGACAGCATTACTGATCATAATTGAACCATTATTTGTGTTGTATTTTAATATTTGTGATTCTACTGCAAGTTTGTAGTAACAAATGTTGTACACTTGTGTTGCAGATTTCGGACAAAGTCCTGTCCAAACTGCACAGGTTGGACAAGCGGTTCCGTTCACGGGTTAGACATCGCTGCACCAATTTTAGATGCATAAGGATGTGTTATGTACTTTGCAAATTAAATTTCTGAACAGTGCTGAGTTAGTTAATTGTTTATATTAATAGGAGTTGATGTTACTTGATTGTTTATATTGATAGGACTTGATGACACTAGAGAGCATAGAGGTTTTATCAGTGGCCGAAAACGAAGTTGTTGACTCTGTACTTGACGACAGAAAAAATGAAAGGTTCGGATGAGTTTAGTACTCGCAATTAACCTGTTCCATAGTATTTGTGAAATAAGTTTGATTTCCACAATTTTCATGTGTCGTGCTATGTTTATTTGATTCTTGTAGGTATCAGTTCTTTAATTTTTCATTCTCTATGATTTGATAGGTTTATGATGGGTTTATTGACGTCGCATGTAGGATTTTCTTTGAAATTAATGCAGTGGACTAGGGAAAGATCAGTGGCTAAATTTCCTCGCTGAAGTTTTCTTCTTTTGGTCTTATCCTGCACACATCTACCTATTGGGAAAATTGCAAACCACTAATATTTTCAAAAAAATATTTACAAATTCATGGAAACCTTTATAATTTTAAATATGAAACTTAATAAAGTTTACCCATGAATTGCAAATTTTGTTGAAAACTTATAATGAAGTGCACTTTTCCGTAGCTATTTTCTTCTACTCTGCTTACATTTTCCATTTTGATCATTTTGGGATATTGTTGGCTCCAGTTTGTAAAAAACATGTGTTTCTTTTTTTTTTTAACTTGCTGACCTGTAAATGAGCATTTCAATTTTCACATATTATTTTAGCAAAAACTATTGGACATGTCATAAGTTGTAATATCTAAAACTTTGACTTTTCATTTTGTTCTTTTAAAACTGAAAACTAATCTTCATTGGATTGGAGACTAGTAGAATCAGGAATATCTGCCATAGTTGTACAACAGAAAAAAATAATCTTATGTTGTACAGTTAAGCCAGATACGTTTAAGTTTTACTAGGCTGTAGGTTGCTTCTTACTGGTTGATGTCTACGTTTAATGTAGGGACATTGTCGTGTCTATGAATCTGCATGAAATGCCTTGCGAATGTGCTACGCGACGTGACATGCGCACGCTTAAACCAGGGTCATGGCTATCCGACACTGTAAGTCGTGCCATCTGGCAATGTTATTTCCACTATATTCGCATGATTGACATCCATGTAGGGACATTGTTAATTCGTATTACGTTTAAACAAATGGCAAACCTTATTTCGCAAGTTGCCTGGTCTGTTACAATATTCCAACCAATCAACTTGGTCGCTGTTCAATTGACTAACGGACAGCGGCAAGTACACAAAGACGGGAGGCATACTGCGTGGTACTTTCCAGTATATGTGTTGGTAAGTAAGTGTTTTAGGTCGGTTGTGTATTGCAGAAGACATATTTTCAGAAAACTTTGGCTGACTGAACTTTACACACTAAACATGCAGACTTTGATACTAAATCAAAAAACTCAACCTTTGAACCATGATAATATCGTCAAATCATATTTTGGACATGACAGATATACTGGGGTGCTTGATGCATGTCAGAAGGTAATATGAATGTCCATCCCATTGAAGCGAGTAGATTTAATATGAACGTCGGTAATATGAATGTCGATCCCATTTACATGAATGTCAATGTAAATATGAAAGTTCGTACATGTTCGCATGCCCTCTAAACAATGTCTTCACTTGTGTTTATGTGCAGATTTACATGCCTTTCAATTATAGAGGAGTACATTGGTTGTGCCTAAAAATAGATATGGTAGACCGTGTGGCGTACCTATTTGACTCATTGGCATCCGCCACACTGGACACCAACAAGCTGAACGCGGCAAATATGTTGGTATGTCGTGCTGGATTTCACAAATCTACTTCAACACTGTCACATCCTTCACATAAACTAACCCTCTCATTCTACAACAGGTTGAAACAATGCATGCCTTACTGCAACTACAGTTTGGAAATGAATATGCTGTAGACGTGCGTACCTTTGACGTCCGCATGTTAGAACAAAGGCCATTACAACAGCTGGACGAGTAATGCACAAACCCTGCCTCACGTTGACTTCACTCCTGAATCACTCATTTAACAAAGCTGCTTATATTTTACGAGAAACTGAATGTTACATTTCATTTGTAGCACTTTCGACTGTGGGATGTTTGTGATAAAGTGCATGCAGCAGCCTGATATACCCAGCGGTCCACACAAGGTACACTGTACCGCTTAATTTCCAATTGCGAAATAAATCCGTTTATTTCCTACCGCTGTAACTATACCTGATTTGTGTTATTCGCTTTCTGTACATAGTTTCATCCTTCTGTGCGCCGGAAGTTGCTGCTTGACTTCATTATGGATGTGAACAATACAAAGATGGGGGAGTATCCTTCGTGCATGTGATTGATTGCAATTATAACAAATACGGCAGCGATTTTATCATGGCCTGCCAGTACGACAGTAATTTCGATGCCGAACCAAAACTGGATTACTGCATCAGCTTGTCGTGACAACTTTTTAGGTCGCAGCTGTGATAATACTAATTTCCCACACGTATTGATTGTACACATAATTCCAATGTTTGGGACTGGAACAAACGAGGGGGGTATAGTAATGTTTGTTTGCTTTTATCATGGCCTGTATGTAATGTCATACACATAATTCCAATGTTATGGGTATAGAACAAACAATGCAATGTCATATTTGCCCAAATGATTATAGTAATTTTTGTCAACCGCAATGTCATATTTGTCCAACAAACAATGCAAGTTCAAAGTAGTAATGTTTGTTCGCTTTTACAACATCAATTATGTTTGTTTGATTTTTGTCAATGCCATGATTTTGTCCAAAACAAAGCAAAAAAAAGGCCACAGAACAAACAAATAGCAGTGACTATAATGCACTTTGAAGGGGAATTGATTACTTCATAACAATGCACAAACGGTGAAAAATTGCACAACAAATAAAAACAACCATACAACAAACCATTAAAAACACAGAGTATTGATATTCAATATTTTTTTTGTTCGGCAAAACAAAAAACTGTATTCATGAAAAGCACATACAAGGTGTCAATGCTACATCAAGAAAGAGGAGGTTGGAGCTAAAAAAAGGTCCAACCTCCTAGTTGGTGAGAGACCAATGAAGAGAAACAAAAACAGAAGAAAAACAATAAGAATGTAACTCCAAGCCCATCCTCAGAAAACTGCATAACAGGGCAACCAGATGAAACTCCAAGGCAACATGAACAAACTTCAGACCATACAGCCGCCATTGAGACTTGAGCGTGAACCTTCAACCTCCATTCAGACTTGAGCCTAATCCTTCAACCTCCAAAAAAAGAAAATAACTACAGTAGCAGACCAACAATTACAACAAGGCCAGCAGCAGACCTCCAATAACTTTCCTCAATCCAGCAGCAGACTTCCAATACAGCACACCAAAACATCATTCAAACAATTGAAAAAAGGCCAATATGCAGCAGCAGACTTAAGGCTATTCGTTGATCCCAGATAGCAGCAGCAGAGTACATATATAGCAGAGCAGAGTTGAAGCATAGCAGAGCAGCAACCAGAAATGAGCATGCTTGACCCCATAAACTAGCCTACGATTTGGGGAACAGAACGGCTAGAACACCCCACTCTGATTGAGCATCTACCAGCATGGCTTGGGCTTGGTCCAACTCAGCTTTAGTTGTCTGAATGGATGCAGAACGATGTCTAATTTGGGAGAGCATCATCCTTGCTTCTTCATTAAGCTGGTCATGTTGCTGCTGCAGATGAGCCTTTCTTTGCCGGACAGAGGCAAGTTCTGCCATGAGTTTGGCTTCCTCAAGTTCAAGTGCTGAGTGTTGCTGAAGAATGCCTGCAGAGGTTTGCTGGCTTAGTTTGAGTGAAGTAGATATGGTGTGGGCTTCGTTTAGGAAATCCTTTTTGGTTTGAATATCCTTCGAGCAAGTCTGAACCATCTCTGAAAGGGTTGGCCATTCTGTGATGATCTTGGCCAATTGCTTTACTTGAATGGGGTTGAAAGGATTAGGAGAGAGGTTTACAACAGCAGAAAGACAGGCCAAGGTTTCATCAGGTTTGTGGAGAATGATTTCTTCAACTGGGGTGTTAATAAGGTTGATGAAGGTGGTTAAGGTTTGTTGAGTTTCAGCATCAAACAGATGTAGCCTTTGAGGCAATGGGGATATTTCGTCTAGATCTTGTTGAAGAATAGAAACTTCGGCCCAAATATCCTGCGATGGACCGATGGCCTTTGAACATTAATGGTTTGGTGAGAATATATGCTTGCAAGTAATAAAGCGTAAATAGGATGAGGTTGGAAATGGTAGTACCTGTCCTGATAACGTGCGCGCAGACGGTTGGCCTTGTTCAGCTGTGGTTGTGGCATCAGGACGAGTTGTTTCTGGTACTGATGAAATGGCAGCATCAGCGCCTTCAGGCTCTTTCTCTGGTACTGCTAACAGGGGATAGTCATGAGGACCTTCAAGTTCTGTCTCGCCCATTGGTCGTGGAGATGAGTCCTATATTATGTCCATCCCTGTAAATTGGAGAACAATACCAGTTACTTAAAGAGAAGTTTTTTTTCCCCAAACAAACAGTAACATTTGTAATTCTATTTACCTTCGTTGTGGTGAACTTCTGGTTGAGGGGATTTTGTGTTGTCATCTGTTGGAGAGGATTGGGTGTTGATTGAAATGTCAAATTCAATCCTCTGTGATTCTTTGTTTGAAGTTTGGTAATTGGAGGGGTTGGATGGTGATGGTTGTGGGCTAGAGACAGAAGGGACAATGTGTTGAGGAGAAGTGGAACGATGTTGTGATGCAGATTGTGTAGATTGCTGTGGCGAAGAGTGTGAAGCAGGTTGTAAGGAAGTTTGTTGCGATGCTTCAGGTGGTGGTGGAGTTGGTTGTACAATGGGTTTTGTCGGTACATTGCTGATGGGACTGGGAATCTGTGGGTACAATGGGTTCTGTGGAGTTGGTTGTACAATGGGTTCTGTCGGTACATTGCTGATGGGACTGGGAATTTGATGAATGTGTTGAGGAGAAGTGGAAGCATCGTCATCATCAGCAGCAGCAAGGAGTAATCTCTTTCTTTTTCTCTGCACAAAAGTAAGTGATCAGTCGGGCGTGAATGGAAATTGAGATGATGTAAAAATGTAAAGTGAAGGCTTACTTCGTAGAGCTGCCCTGAAGGATTTGATGTAGTTTGGCCAAGCATTTGGCTGAGAGGGATATCCCACTCACTTAGGTCTGTGCTTAGAGTACGAGCAGTGGAAGGCTCTTCTCTCTTCTTCGCTATGACCTCTGTCTCGGCAGGGGTACGGGTGGTAGTTCCTCTCTGTGCTTCTGTCTGCACGGCTGCAAAAGAGTCTGGCATTAATTTCGGAACTGAAGGGACGTTTGTCTGAGTAGTTGCATCCATTGGAGCCTTGCCTTTATGTTGGTCCCTAACCAATGGTTCAGCAGCAGGCCCAATTTTGGCTGTCAAAGGTTAAACAAGTTAGTGTTTTAGAGAAAAAAACAAAACAAATTGCATGACACAGTCAGGGATCTGAAGTATATGAAGAAGGATACCTGTAGTCTTCAGCTTGGAAGGCGAGGATATGCGGCCCTGAATATGACAAGTATCGTTAAGGCAGCTTTCCAGTGGCTTGTAGAAAATAATGGCAGACATAAGTCCCCACCAATGTCAAAAGCAACCGAGCAGTCCGAAGCAGGTTTGAAGAAGAAGGGGCCAAAATCTTGGAAAAGGTTGGTGTTCTCTGTGAGAATGGATTCAGCTTGTGTAGGATCTTTGAAGTGGATTCTGGACCCAATCTCCTCATGGATGGTTGGGTGGAAATAAGGATAAGGGATAGCCTGGGAAAGACCAAATTGCCTGGACCATTGATTCGGACAGTATGTCTCAAAACTGCAGCTGGATAGCTTGGCAGAGGATACGGAACAGCCAACCAAGACATGTCTAGAGGTGAGAATGTGTCTCCAACTCTCATTTTGTTCTTGAACTTGGTCATTGTGTAAATCAGATGGGTCTGTGAAGAGGAAGCGAAGTCTACTGGAGGAGAATTCAAAGTTTTGAAATGGCATGTACAGGTGGGAAGGTCTCTGCGAAGGAAGGTTGTAAAACATGGTCAGATGATTTGTGAAAGTGAGGATGGGTTGGCTGGTATAAGTGAGCAGTTGCTCAGCATAAGAGTAGCAAACAGGTTTCAAGGTGTTAGGTGGTGGGGGTCGTGCCTCAGGGAAATAGGCATACAACCAGGCCTGGAAGAGCCAGAAGGGGCCACCACAGTTGCCAGAAATCTTCTTGTCGACAAAGGAAAATAGGGCCTTGTAAAGGGTGGCAAGAAGATAAGGGGCTAAAGCCATAAGTTGGCCATCTTGCATACACAAGGCAAGGGGGAGGTATTCTTTCGTGATCTTGTACGCAGGGACACAAAAAAGAAACTCACAAAGCCAAAGTAAGTAAAAAGCAGTTCTTTCTTTGTCATCGACAGGGGAACCAGGCTTGCCTTGGTATTTTTTGGCAAAATCTGTATAGCACATGTCAGTGTTTAAAGTAAATGTCACTTTCGGAGGCTCAAGGAGAGCATGAATTGGATTGCCCAAGATTGGGAGACCAGTCAAGTGAGCTACATCTAAGATGGTAGGGGAAATCATACCAAAATTGAGGAGTAGGGAGTTACTAGACTGCAACCAAAAGCATGCAGCAGCAGCAATGAGCCCCTTGTCCGCGTCATAAATTTTAGTCGACAGTCTAATTGCTTCACCAATGCCCTGGTGCTTCCATACTTCAGCGTCGTGACCTTCAATTCTCCTGGCCCAGCTTCGCCAATCAGAGTCTGGTGACCTCCACCCTCTGAGTGGGTTTTTGCTGACATTCCAGTTAGTCCACTTCAGTCCAGCTTGGTTGACAAGAAGGTTCTCACCATTACCAAGGGGATAGTATGGAGCTAGCTCGTCTGGGAAGTAAGACGCGAAGGTAGGGCCTAGAGTAGCCTTAGCGACAGAGCTTGTGCTGGGCAATAGGGTTGCACCAAATTTTAGAGGAGCGATACGTGCTCTGATAGGGTTTGGGAAGCGAAGTAGGTCTTCATTGTTCTCCTCAGATGGAGATGGTTGAGATTTTTTTGGCGCCATGGCTTAGGGTTTTGTGGTGCTCTGGTTTTGAACGCCAATGGTTGAGAAGGAGGAGTACAGTCTGGGGAGTTCGAATCAGAGGGAAACGAAGTGGTTTGAAGTTGAAAGGGTAGGTCTTTTATAGCTTATGATGGGGCCAGTATATTTAAAAGCTCTTATATTGGGCTCTAGTTTATATTTGTTTTGGGCCCGTATTAACAAATTTGCTATTGGGCCCAAACAATGGCCCCCTCGTTAAAGTTAAATATCATATGACTTGCACCCCCACAAGGGGGGACCCCCATGACCCCCTCTCTCTGATTGGCCACTTTTTTTTTTTTTTTTTTTAAATTTCTTCTTTTTTTTTTTCCTTCTCCAATCAGCAGCCCCCACGTGTGTGTGTGTGGGGGGGGGGGAGGAAGGGAATTGGTGGTGGTGCAGGCGGTGATTGGAGGGGGTGTCAATCACTTCCGCAATATTTAACTTGACCATGGGGGCTATTGTTTGCACCAAGTTTTGGCAGTCTCTGTCAACAGATGGTCCACTTAATCGAGGGCATGCGGCCAAGAATGTCCACCACCTGAAAGTGGGCTCTCTGCATGTGGGTCACCTAGAAGTGATAGGGGATGTTTTTACCACCAGTCATGGAGTTAGTGGGCACACTTTCAGGAGGAAGCATGAGACAAAGCAGGAGCCTTGCTCTGTCGACAGAAGTTTAAAACAGTTGGTGGCCATGAAATAAACACAAGAAAAGGGAGCTCCACAGATAGAAGTGGAGGTTTAGTATTGATATCCGTATACTGTTTTTGTGGCCCATCATTGCATGATCCCACACGTCTACACCATAACTGCCACCCCCTGACTTCGAATCTTCAAGTCCCCTCTGCCAAATATTGATTGTTCCCCGTCGACCTTCCTTTTCACCATTGTGGGGCATGTCCCTCATCATTATGAGTTAGTGGGCATACTTTCAGGAGGAAGCATGAGACAAAGCAGGAGCCTTGCTCTGTCGACAGAAGTTTCAAACAGTTGGTGGCCATGAAATAAACACAAGAAAAGGGAGATCGACAGACAGAAGTGGAGGTTTAGTATACTTGGAATGCCTAGAACGGAGATCGTTCGTTTTGCTATCTGTATACTGTTTTTGTGGCCCAGCATTGCATGATCCCACACGTCTACACCATAACTGCGACTGTAACTGCCCCCTGACTTCGAATCTTCAAGTCCACTCTGCCAAATGTTGACGCTTCCCTATCGACCTTCCTTTTCACCATTGTGGGCCATGTCCCTCATCATTATGAGACAAAAATCGACAGAATATTGTCCACTAAACACAACCACAATCCTTGCACACTGGGCCACTGAACCACAACACTAGGCCACTCACTGTTACTGCCCGACTATGGATCATCACACTCTGCCAAATATTGAATTTCCCCTATAATTTAATAAAAATATGTTCAATGTTCTGTATTGTAATGACTTAAACACAATTGTTGTCCTACATTTTACGTAACGAAAATACACAACTTATTTATATCAAAAACAAAATATACATCTCGGGTTTATAATCAAAAAAATGGGAACTACTTTTTTTTTAAAAAAAGTTCGCTCATATTTTCAGCTAAATTATGATTGGATATTAGATTAAAAATTCCTCTTTGCACCTATTTTTCCCACATCCTCCCAACAGCTGCTCCATTCAACTAACATTGAATCTTGCATGCCACATGACTTACACGCTGGAGCAGTTACTGGCAGTGCTCATGGATTTAGTGGCCACCCTCCAAGAGGAAACATAAACGAATTGGGAGTCTGTATCTGTCGAGGAAAGGTTAAAAGGATCTGGGCACAGGTGGCAACTTCAATTATATGCACTTCGACAGGTACAAGTGAAGCTTTTATGTGGTTTCAATACACAGAAATGACCGTGCAGTTACAGAAGTGGCACAGAAGCAGTTGCAGATTTGGCAGATCATGGGGTCGTGGGAATTTTATAGCTACAAAGGGCAGAATGTTTGCAGAGAGAGAGGACATGAACAACAACACAACTTACTTTCTACATTGTAACTTCTGTGTACTTTTTTCCCTTATACTTTCTACTTTGTTACAGACAACACAACAACACAACAACTTTCTACTTTCTACTTTCTATTTTGTTACCATCAGTTCATCGAAAGAAGTCTTCATCCTTTTCAGGCATTCAAACCAATACCACAATTGCTTGATTTTCTTCTTCAACTTGTCAACTTAAAATTACTGCTTCGTTGCTGTCGATATAGGCCCACCATAATTTTACTAACAATAAACCCATACTTCCATAGTAAACATGAAATAATTTCACAACTCCTGTTCGTAACTCGTAATTCATATACCAATCGGCATGGAGATAAAGTAACGAGTTTGTTGGGTTACTTTCTCCAAATTATACAATTACCTGATTCACCTCATCAATTGTGTTCTAATCATTTTTCCACACTGCTGCTTCAACACTACCGTATTGCCCCACAGGCTGCTTGGAATCAGGAGAAACATCGAAAAATAGTCACCGTTGCTTAATGTGCAGTGTACTTGGATCCACCAACCCAGTTTTGCAGCGAACGGGCGATGACTCCGCATTGTACTCACAGTCAGTTATGTGGGGTGTATCTGCATCTGAGTTAGTACCCACTGTTCGTCTAAACCGAACCTTAGGACACGTTCGCTTTGTGTGCCCAATGCATTTGCAATTCCCACATTTTCTTGGTCTTCGACAGTTGGACGATGCCCGTCCTGGGTTCCCTTTTGTCTTCACAACATCAGGATCTTCTACTCCAAATTGTCGACGGAATGAATGTTTCCCTCTGTCTCCATTCCCACCATTCAAATTCCTCTCATATAACTCCTTCATCCGGCTCGTCATCAGAAGACATGCATCCCTAGCCTCTTTGAAACCTTCCGTTGATTGCGAGGCATAGAAACACATTTCGTTGTAGGAAGAACTCAATATCCCATACCGGGCCGTCTGTGTTGTAGTGCTATCAATTGAGGGTTGAGGCCATTGCTGGCCATCCTTGCTTACAGCCCTTGTCCATCTATGCAGCACACAAGTTGGGGGAATTTGCGTGAAATTTTCGGCTTTCATAACACATATCATGTGGCAGCAAGGTAGCCCCAACGACTCAAACTTCATGCAAGAACATCTCATTGCAGCATCCACTGGACTGTGTGTTACTATCCATGATCTGTCCTTCACTTTGTACATATGAATATAGTAGCATTTCTGACCATCCGGCAAAGGGAACACGTCCTTCACATTCAACTTCCCCTCTTCTAAGATTTCATCACGGAACATTCTAAATATATTTCGGGTGAATAGCTCAGCTCCATGTCTCTCTATATCTCGCAATGGAGTAATCAATACCGGAAAAGTGTTATTTGTTTCAGCATCATCTCCAGCCTCGTTATACCTTATCCTTGCAAGAGCCCGATCATAGTGCCTAACAAATTCATATAGCTTCAATTTGTGTTGGAGGAAGGGATTGAAATAAGCATTCATACACTCTGAGCACTGAGTGCTCTTCATCCCAGCAAAGAAATGTCCACGCATATATGCCTCAGCCCACATATGACGCTTCTCATATGTCTCCAACACCCAACTATTGGTTTGAAGTCCAAATTTTTCGACCATTGTCGTCCAGCCATGCTCAAACTTTGTCTCATCCGTTTCCATGTCCATGCACTGCTTGAAAGCATGTGCAAAGCCACTTATGTGAACATTTGAAACAGCATTTTTCCCAAGATGCCAATTACATAATCGATGTCTTGCGTCTGGAAATACTCTTATGATTGCCTCTCGCATCGCCTTATCCCCATCTGTCAGTACGGACACAGGTGCTTTATTGCCCATCGCCTCCATAAATGTTTCTAAAACCCATGTGTATGTCTCAATTGTCTCATTAGCTAGCAAAACACATGCAAATATCGTGGTCCTAAAGTGGCTAGTCACACCAGCCAACATGACAAAAGGTTTCTTGTATGCATTGGTTCTGTAAGTTGAGTCAAATATCAACACATCACCAAACTTTGCGTAGTCGGCCCGCGATTTCGAATCTGCCCAGAACAGATTTTGTAACTTGTTATCGTTACACACATCATACTTGTAAAAAAAATGTGCATCAACATCAAGTTTTGCACATAGGTAAACCAACGCACCCCGCGCATCACCATCCTCAACTTCTGCTCTACGTTCGGCTTGAATATGGTTGTGCAGATCCGTACGGATGAAACCAACATTCTCATAAGACCCGGATTGATTTACCATATAGTCCATGATTTGGCTAGTCTTCACACCGACATTGCGCATACCCATTGCTTGAGCCTTGTCAGCGCTGTTTAAACTGCGATGTGACCTCAGATACATCACACAGTGTTGTTCCGCCAATTCATGGTTGTGGTCTGCAACGAAGTGAGTCACAACATACTTTCCCCCTTCACCAGCATCCGCATTGTACCGTATGCGAAATTGGGCCTTACAACCTACTCTTGTTAGTGCCTTGGGAGCTCTACTCTTCTCAGCAACACGGTCCAAGTATTTTGGTAATTTCTGACCCTCCCTTGAACACAACCACAGCCTACTAACGACCTTTCCCTCTTTATTTGTGTTAAATCTGGATTTTCGTATACTAAATCCCTTCACTTTAGTATACGCATTGTAGAAATCTTCTCCATCTTCGACCGAATCAAATTTCTGTTCCAGAATAGCACGTTCAACATCACCAACCATGTCATTGCGATGAGCATCGTCAATCATTTCTTTTTTCACGTCGGCTCCGCCATGTTCAACGTTCATGTTGGTTGCTTCTTCATTGCTCGGACCACCTTCGCAACCATGATCAGGTTCTGCCCGACTTTCATTCATCAAACGAATATCATCTGCTTCATTTGGAATGTCATAATCATCACCTTCCCTTTTAACTTCCGCTGGGGCCATACTGCACATGACATTACTACAAACAATTATTTGATGACCGAAAATTGTTAACACAAACACAAACACAAACATGACATTTTCACACGGTTTAGCTGTTTGTGCAAACACAAACACTTGCTTGAGAAAGAGAAAGAGAAAGGTTAGTTGCCAATGGAGGGGTTTCCGTTGGAGCAAAGCGTAGAGCGGTTGAAGTTAGGATGGGGGTTTAGTTGAGGGAAAATAGCTGAAGTGAATGGGCCAGAGAGACAGAGAGGGAGACAACTCCATACCTCATATCTAGTTCCAGAGAAGGGCTTCACTTCAGCAATGGAACCAACACAGCCATGTAGTTACGTTGTTGTTAGAAATCGCCTGTTATACTGTTCCCTACAGAGCTTCGTCAATGGAATGAACCCAACAGGGGCTTCTCCCTGTTAATGGAAATCAACAGTTTCACTGACTCAACCTTACACAGAGAGGAGAACAGAGAGAGATAGAGACGAAATACAGAGAGTGAGTGGGATGCAATCATGCAAATACAAGCATTAACCGGCTGCCCCGGTTTCAACTTTTTCACGATTAAACAATTCAATGGTCTTGATCAATTATTGTAATCTAACGGCTAAAAATTGGGTTGCATACGGTGTGCAACCTTAAGGGGGTTGCACACTTAAGCAGCACCCTAATTTGTTTACTTCGTTTTATAACTTTTTTTTATCGCTTTAATAGGATGGCTGCACCACCCACATATCTGCTGTAATTTAAATATTGTATATAAATTGTTGTAATTTATTACTTTAAATAATTTATCCCGGCGGTGAATAGTAACCTCCGGCGGTGAATAGTACCTCCGGCGGTGAATAGTAACCCCGATAATGAATAGTACCTGCGGCGGTGAATAGTACCTCCGACTATTTAATTTTGCTCGCTTTCTATAGCTTAATTTCAGCACTATTATATGCTATTTAGGGGGCTGTTTAATTTATTTCAACGATTTATGTTTTAAATATCAAGTTTGTTTGTACTAACCAATTAATCAATTTCGCATCATCATCTCTGCAACCTCCCTCCATTCTTTGCTTATTTCGATTAAAAAGTTGTGAAAAATTAAGATTGTGATTCAAGTATAAGAAAGGAACTCTTCCATGCTTAATGGTTTAATCTCTTAGGAGGTTCATTACCAAAGGTATAAAACGCTCTATGCTTAATAACGCTCTATGCTTAATGGTTTAATCTCTTTGAGATTCATTACTAACGGCATAAAACGTTTTATGCTTAAGAGGTTCATCACCAAAAGTATACAACGTTCTATGCTTACTGATTTAATCTCTTAGGGGATTTACCACCAAAAGCATAAAACGTTCTATACTTAACGGTTTAAATTCTTTGGAGGTTCACTACCCCAAATGTATACATGTTCTTATACTAAAGCACAATCTTTTATTTTTCATTTCTTTTTATTCATCAGTGTGTTTACTTTTAAGGAACTAATTGACCCTTGGAAATCACCAAGGAAAGTGTCATTATCACTTATTATCAAGTTTGGATTTCAAGTCATTATCACTCAAGTTTGGGTTATTCTAAGTCATTATTACTCTTTTGAGTTTGACTAGTCCTTGTTGCACATCTTGAGTCTGACTTGGAATCTCTTATCGCTTGTAAATAAGTTTGACTCTTCCTTTGTAATTTCCACTTTTAAGGGACTAATTGACCCTTGGAAATCACCAAGGAAAGTGTCATTATCACTTATTATCAAGTTTGGATTTCAAGTCATTATCACTCAAGTTTGGGTTTTTCTAAGTCATTATTACTCTCTTGAGTTTGACTAGTCCTTATTGCACATCTTGAGTTTGACTTGGAATCCTTTATCGCTTGTAAATAAGTTTGACTCTTCCTTTGTAATTTCCCCTGAAGAAAATTTTCTCGGGTTAAGTTGCTGCTTGTTTCTCTTTATTGCATTTTGGACTTAGTGGACGTAAATATCACTTTTGCACAAACAGGAGAAAAGATAAAGAAATTGATAGGTAATAAAAAAAGGCTAATAAAATTGGTTAAAATTGGATTATAACCAACATAAAGAACCAATATGATTAATTGAATTCGGTCGGACGTTATACCGAATTTATTGTGTCAAGGCTTGCCTTACATCAATTATTGTAATAAATTAGACAGCCCCTTTCATTTATTATTCATTCAGTTTTGTAATAATTATTTATTCGAACACTTGGACATTCGGACCCTCCTACGTGAGGGCGCATTTGGACATTCGGACCCTCCTTCGCGAGGACAAATATGTAATAAGTTGTATGTCTTCCAACCCCCATTCTTTCTCCCTTTTATTTCACTGCTTATGATGGTTAGATTAGGGACATCATGTTTAATTAGCATTTTCCATGATTTGTCCATTCGTTTGCATGCATAAAAGTTCGGCTCATCATATTATTCAAATGTCAAATTCAAACTCTTTACTTGAATACATGCCTATCACATGCCTTGAATTGACTCGCATGCCATGCTAGTAGCTGAGCTTATTACTTGCACATTGTATGTGTTGCATTAGCCATATCGCATTAATTAGGATCATGCATTTTTTTCTAACTATTTGCTTTCTTTTGACTCGCCTTCGGACATAAGGTAAGTTTTTATGCTTTAGCATATTGCATAAGTGTGATTGCTATCATATCAAACATACTACCATGAGGCTAAATGCTTACTTGATATACCTATTTGAATGCCTGTGGATGAAGGCTAATCACTTAAATTGGGATACTTTGATTCATGTATATATGAGATCACCATTTTCAGTGATACATATTCAAAACATTTTTTTAAAACAAACATGGAATCAAACGTTCCAACTTTTTGTGAAATTAGTCTATACTTGTATGTTACATATAGAACAAGAGCATATATTGTACATAAAAACCACATCATGATTAGTAGAGGCCGATCTTTGATCGGGTGAGTGGGGTGTTCAATTATTGACCTTCCCCTCTCATACCTAAGTTCCCGAACCAAGACACTTTGGTAACGACGGACTAATGGCCTTTGGCACGAGTCATGGGTTTCCTAAATTTTCCAAAATAAATATTTAGGTGGCGACTCTGAAATCTGGCAAAGTAGTCCATTTTTGGCATTTGATTCAAACATCGATTTTCCAAAAACAATTGCCAGATTTGGACTCTTTTTGTGTTTCCACTATTTCACATTGCACTTGTGAAATCAGATTCAAAACCAACACACAAGTAGAGTCCGAACTGTAAGGGCTATTTCATTCTTCCGAAAGGGAGCACGAAAAGCCGAGCTACACCAAGCGAAGCCGACCGAGCATGCATCATTCATCATTCCAAGACAGGGCTGTGGCAGCTTGTTTTAGCTTCTTTCTTTTCTTACTTTGTTGGTTTTGTAACTTAATTAATTTGCTTAATTAGTTAAGGTTTTTGTAATAATTAATTAGCGTAGCGTAGCTAGCTAGTTGATTTATTCGGACCCTCCGTCGAGAGGGCCAACTGTTGTAATAAGTGTGCGTGAGTGTGTAAATGTCTTCCAATCCCACGTCTTTCTCCCTTTTACTTAACCGCTTACGATGGTTAGTTCTAGGTCATATTTCAATTAGCATACTTATGATAGCATGTTTGCATACATTCATTCGTATTGCATGTACCGGGCTCGGCGCATCATACTAACCGCATTGTATTTCAATTCCTACTTGAATACATGATTATCAAGTTGCATTCACATGACATCTTAGGATAGCCGAGCCTATTTTAGCTGCATTTTTGCATGTGTTGCATTAGGCATTCTTGACATAAACTAGGATCATGCATGATTTCTAACTAGTTGTTGTTTTGGCTTGGAGTACACTGTAAGTGTTTTTTCGTTTTAGCATCCTTGCATGAGTATAAGTGTTGCCATGTTTAGCATGCTTGCCATGAGGCTAACTGTTTAAATGTATAACTGCCTGAATACCTGTGGGTGAAGGTTGGATTGCTTGAATGTGAACAATTCATTAAAATGCGAGTTTTCAACCCACTTGAGGTGGCAAAATCATGTTTTCTAAGCCCACTTGAGGGTGGCAAATCCACGTCTTAGCCTACTTGCGAGTAGCATCTTCAAACCATTTTCAAACAAACGAACATGAAATGTTTTGTTTCAACTTAGGCGATCTAGTCTATACTTGTATGCTGTGCGCATCACATAGTAATTCTAGGTTAATAACCGGAATAAGAACACATATGTTTTCAAAAACAAAATATCGTGCTTAGTAAAGGCCGATCCTTTAATCGGGCGAGCGGGGGTGCTCATTGCATGACCTTCCCTTCTCGTACCCAAGTTCCCGAGCCGAGGCAACTTTAGTGATGACGGACACGTGGCCTTAGGCACGAGTCAGGGTTTCCTAAATTTCCCAAAATAAAACATTTAAGTGGCGACTCTGTATGTGGCAAAGCAGTCCATGTTTGACACTTCTTTATTAAAATTGATTTTCCAAAACGATTTGCCGGATTTAGACTCTTTGGTGATTTATCGATCTCACATTGCACTTTGTGAGATTAGATTCAGAACCGTGACATTGAGTTCGAACTGTAGTAGCTAATGAACAAAACGGATTTCGCGCATTCGTTGCGCGGGGCCGTGACGTTCAGATACGTCTACAGTTGGGAAGAACACTTGCCATTGGTGGAGTTTGCTTATAATAATAGTTATCAATCTAGTATTGGGATGGCACCTTTTGAGGCTTTGTATAGGAGTCCATGTCGATCACCTACATGTTGGATGAAGGTAGGAGATGTGCCATTGTTAGGGCCAGAGTTGATGAGAAAGACCACGGAGAAGGTGAACATTATTCGGGAACGTATTAAAACTACGCAGAGTCGTTAGAAGAGTTACGCTGATAGAAAACGTAAAGGGGTTGCGTTGAATGTTGGAGATTTTGTGTTTTTGAAGGTTTTGCCGATGAAAGGTATCATGCGGTTCAGAAAGAAGGAAAAGTTGGCACCTAAATTTGTGGGACCATACGAAATCACTGAAAGGATTGATAATGTGGTTTACAAGTTAGCTCTACCATCTGCTTTAGCTATGATTCACAATGTGTTCCATGTATCCTTATTGTGGAAGTGTGTGCAAGACCCTTGCCAGGTAGTATCACCAGAATTGTTGGAGATTAATGACGATCTAACCTATCTGGTGCGACCGGTTACTATTCTAGATCGGGATGTAAAGCAGTTGCGGCGCAAGAAAGTGAACTTGGTGAAAGTGCAATAGAGCGATGATGAGAACAATATTACCTGGGAGTTAGAAGAGAAAGTTAGGCGTATGCACCCGAAATTTTTGCTTAGTATTCTCTCCTATTGAATCTCGGAATGATATTCTTTTGAGGTGTGTATATTTTAGCGACCTTGATTTTTCATAAATCATTGTTTAGTATTATTACTTTATTTTATTTTTGTCTTTATTAATTACGTGGTTACATGAGAATTTAATGTGATATTTAATTAATTTAATGTGTTGTTTAGTTAATTTAATGTGATATTTAATTATAAATAATTAATTCAAATATTTATTTTTACATATATTTATATATATAAAAGGGTGTTATATGTATTGATTTTATAAAGAATATTTATATATGTTGTAATTATTTAAGAAAATAAAATGTAAATAATGTCAATTAGGTTAAGCATTAGAGCCTTACTTAGATAATAAAATAAAATAAAATAAAAAGAAAAGAGGGGTGCAGCAGCCGCAAGCCACACACGGTGAGAAAGTGTGTGAGAGAGAGAGAGAGATCATCAAAGAGAGTCGTAGGAAGAAAAGAAAAAAACAACGGGGAGAGAAAGTGGGGAGGAAAAAGAAAAAAAAATAGGGTTTTGTTGTGGTGGTTCTATTAGTTCTTCAAATAATTTTTTGATCTTTAAAAATAAATATTATGAGTACAAAATTTACTTCTCTTGATTTATGTTTAATTTATTGTTTTTATTTATATTTATTTGATGTTAGTTTGATTATGTTTTTACATAAAGATGATAGATTGATTTTAATTATTTTGATTAGTTGTGTATGTAAGGTTTAGGATTTTTAGATGTTTGATTAATTTTAATTATTTTGATTAGTTGTGTATGTAAGGTTTAGGGTTTTTAGATGATTGATTGATTTTAATTATTTTGATTAGTTGTGTATGCCAAGTTTAGAATTTTTATATGGATTTATTTTATGGTTGTAATCATCCTCATGGAGGTATGAAATTAAAATAAATTAGAAACTCATAGATAAATTTCTTACACTCCACCATGATTCCATGGATTGTTGTTTTATTTGATTGTTGTGAGAAAGAGTGTATAAAAAAAAAACAGTGAGGATTATGAAATTTATTTGAATGCCTTAGGCTTGGCATTGTTATGTTTATTCTCATGAGTGAGATGTTATGTAAATATATATTGTTGCCTCATTCTCATAAGTAGACGAGTTGTAGCGACCCTAATTTTCTTTAGTCATTATTTATTATTATTATGGTTATTATTATCTTATTTTATTTTTGACTTTATTAATTGTGTGGTCACATGAGAGTTAATGTAATATTTAATGGATTTAATGTTGTAATTATTAATTGTGTGGGTTACATGAGAGTTTATTGTGATATTTAATGAATTTAATGTGGTAATTAATTAATTTAATGTGTTATTTAATTATATATAATTAATCCAAATCTTTAAATATTTATGTTTGTTATATAAAAAAAAAGGTGTTATATATATAATCTTATATTTATATATATTATAATCATGTGTATTATATTATATTATATAATAATCATATTAGATTAGAATAGGAAATTAGGTTAATATATATATATAATAAATTATAAGAATGCAACTAGGTCTAGGAGTTTACAAGGAATCCTAGCAGCCAGCAGCCACGGGAAGAAAAGAGAGAGAGAGAGAGAGAGAGAGAGAGAGAGAGAGTAATCAAAGAAAAGAGAGATAGAGGGGAGAAAGAAAGAAAAAGAAAAGAAAAGTAAAGAAAAAAGAAAGGGTTTTGGGTTTACTTTGGTGGTTCAATTAATTCTCTTGATCTTGCTTCAATCTTTAAAAATACTTGTGAGTACAAATCCTATTTTTCTTGATTATGTTTGATTCGTTAGTTTATTTATTTATTTATTTTATTAGGTTGATGTGATTTGATATTTTTGTATGTGGATGTAGAGGATGAATTAATTTAATTATTTGATTAGTGGAACGTGTAAAATTTAGGGTTCTCAGATGATTGATTTATTTTAATTAATTTGATTAGTGATATATATAAGGTTTAGGGTGTTTAAATGATTATTGATTTCATTATTATTTTTAAATGATTGATTAATCTAATTATTTTGATTAGTGTATATGCGATATTTAGAGTTCTTAGATGATTAATTTATTTTAATTACTTTGATTAGTGGTACGTGAAAGGTTTAGGGTTCTTAGAGGTTTGATTAATCTTAATTAATTTGATTAGTGATATGTGCAAGGTTTAGGGTTCTTAGATGAGTGATTAATTTTAATTAATTTGGTTAGTGGTACGTGTAAGGTGTAAGATTTTTAGATAATTAATTGATCGTAATTATTTTGATTAATTGCGTATGTAAGGTTTGGAATTTTTAGATGATTGATTAATTTTAATTATGTTGATTAGACGTATATGTAAGGTTTAGGATTTTTTTTAGATGATTAATTGATTGTAGTAATTTTAATTAGTTGGGTATGTAAGGTTTGAAATTTTTAGATGATTGATTAATTTTAATTATGTTGATTAGATGTATATGTAAGGTTTAGGATTTTTAGATGATTAATTAATTGTAGTAATTTTAATTAATTGGGTATGTAAGGTTTTGGATTTTTAGATGATTGATTAATTTTAATTATGTTGATTAGATGTATAGGTAAGGTTTAAGATTTTTAGATAATTAATTGTTCGTAATTATTTTGATTAGTTGGGTATGTAAGGTTTGGAATTTTTAGATGATTGATTAATTTTAATTATGTTGATTAGATGTATAGGTAAGACTTAAGATTTTTAGATAATTAATTTATCGTAATTATTTTGATTAGTTGGGTATGTAAGGTTTAAAATTTTTAGATGATTGACTAGTTTTTAATTATTTTGATTAGACGTGTATGTAAAGTTTAGAGTTTTCGGATGATTGTTTGATTTTAATTATTTGAATTAATTGAGTATGTAAGGTTTAGGATTTTATTTTGGGTGACTTTATTAATTCTTTGAGTGATTCTTTGATCTTCAAAATTAATTTTAAGAACAAAACTCACTTTCCTTGATTTAGGTTTAATTCGTTGTATTTATTTTTATTTGTTTGATGTTAGTTTGATTTTGTTTTTACATAAAGATGATAGATTAATTTTAATTATTTTGATTAGTTGTGGATATAAGATTTAGGGTTATAGATGATAGATTGATTTTAATTATTTTGACTAGTAGTGTATGTAAAGTTTAGGGTTCTTAGATAAGTGATTGATTTTAATTACTTTGATTAGTTGTGTAGGTAAAATTTAGGGTTTTTAGATGATTAATTAATTTTAATTATTTTTATTAGTTGTGTATGTAAGATTTAAGATTTTTAGATGATTAATTGATTTTAATTATTTTGATTAGTTGTATATGTAAAGTTTAGGATTTTTAGATGATTGATTGATTTCAATTATTTTAATTAGTTGTGTATGCAATGTTTATGTTTTTTTTTATGTATTATTTTATGGATTTAATCACCCTCATAATTATATGAAATTGGAATAAACTTAGAATCCATAGATATTGGTTAGAGGATGGATTGGTTTGTTGTTGGTATTTATTTATTTGATGTTGGTTTGATTTTGTATTTGCATGTAGATGATGGATTGATTTCATTATTTGGTTAGATGTATATGTAATATTTATGGTTTTTATATGTATTTATTTTATGATTATAATCACACTCCCGAATATATGAAACCAAAATTAATTAGAACCCGTAGATAAATTCCTTATACTCCACCATGACTCTATGGATTGTTATTTTATTTGAGTGATGGTGAGAAAGAGTGTATAAAAAAAAAAGGTGAGGATTATGAGAATTGTTTGATGCCTTATGCCCGGCATTGTTATATTTGTCTCATGATGTCGATGAGATGTTTATATATATTGTTGCCTCGTTCTCATGAGTAGACGAGTACTTTGATTTGCGCGCGTACGTATATGCTAATCATCCGGGGAGTGTGAGTCAAACTCGGGACGATATCCCCGTGCAAGTTTGGCTTCGAAGTGGGTTAGGTATATGGGAGGCACATGGGATATATGTGTAGGCCAGAAGGGGAGGGCCGAAGTGGTGGAGTCAAGGTACAAAGAATTAATTATGAACTTGTCTGTTAGTTCTAATTGTCTTAATTGAGTTAAGGTACAAAGTAGTAATTATGAACTTATATGTATAGTTCGAATTATATTGATGGAGTTAAGGTACAAAAATTGAATTATGAGTTTATTGATTTGTACATCTTGAAAAATAGTAATCGGCCTCAATAAATTATGAAATTTGAGCAGATGCATGTATACGTGATTTTGGACAACTTTTGTGTTGTAGCTTTTTATTGAATAGATCGATTAGAATTTATAATCGGATGACTTTGGTTATTGTCGGTTTGATTCATTTTGGTAATGCAGATTTTATAGGCTGTTTTAACTCACGAAACGAGCTTATTTTTATTGGTTTCACGTAAACTCAAGTAAAACATTATTCTACACACTTTTCATGTTTTGAACTTTTTCGAAAAAAATCATCTTAAGGCAATTTTTGTTCATTTTCAGTTTCAGATTTTTCGATTGAATTCTGTCTAGAATTTTAGATCAAGTTTTCCTCTTAACCTGTTCAGTTTCTGTCAAATTCGTCCGCGCTGTCTTTTATAAAATTTGATTCTGTACAACTTTCATTCTTTAAGTTTTCATCAATTCGAATTATTTAAGCATGAAACGGTACATTTTTATACTTCTTCAGTAAGTTACTTATGATTAATTTATACTAACATTATTTTCTTTTGCAGGATGGTGGGTCTTACTAACTTTTTATGCAGGGCTGACCCACCATATTTCTATTTCTATTTCTATTTTTGGTTATTTTATAATCAATTTATATTTCGTTGTGTACGGACAAGAAATTAAATGCCACCGTATCTCGAGAAACTACCCATTCGTCTCGGTGAGGTTGGAACTACTTGTCTTGTTTAGTAATAAGAATTTAATGTATTTTTTATTGTGTCTGGTGGACACGTGGGTGTTGATTCTTGTACTCATACCAGTATATCTGTATACTGACCCGTTTTGTCTCTTGGCAACTCGGGTGCGTTCTGTTTGAGCGCAGCTGAGCTTCCTTTGCAGGATTAGTAGAGGCTTTGGTGGTGACAAGAAATAACTATGATCGTAGGACATGTCGATTGGACTTCTTTTGTTTTCTCATGTTTATGATTGTTAGTAGTTTATGTATTTTTATTTTCTTTTATGACCTTAATATTTTGAAAATTTGGCATGGCTTGTAACCTTACATTATTTAAGTTGTTTTAAAGTATTTATTGTTACTTTAATGTTGGAGGTACTGGTTAGTTATAGAATTATGGTGAATGGTTTAGTTTGTGTTTAGTTTTTTTGTTTCACCTCTAGGATTTGGATGATGGAATATTGATTGGGGTTTAATCCTAAGTTAATATTTAATTGTCCAAATTTTGGGGCGTGACACAAGTGATTTGATTTACACATGTACGTATATGCTAACCATCCAGGGAGTGTGGGTCAAACTCAGGACGATATCTCTGTGCAAGTTTGATTTCGGAGCGGTGTTAGGTATACGGGAGGTACATGGGATATATGTGCAGGGCGGAAGTGGAGGGCCGAAGTGATGGAGTTAAGGTACAAAGAATTTAATTATGAGTTTATTAGTATAGTGTGAATTGTATTGATTTGTACATCTTGAAAAATAGTAAACGATCTCGATAAATTATGAAATTTGAGCAGAGGCATGTATACGTGATTCTACACAACTTTTGTGTTTTACCTTTTTATTAAAAAGATCAATTAGAACTTATAATCGGATAATCTTGATTATTGTAATTTTGATTTATTTTAGCAATGCAAATTTTAAAGGCTATTTTAACTCACGAAACGAGTTCATTTTTATTGGTTTCGCATTAACTAAAGTAAAATATTATTCTGCACACTTTTCGTGTTTTGAACTTTTTCGAAACAAATCATCTTAGGGTAGTTTTTGTTTATTTTTAGTTTCAGATTTTTCGATTGAATTCCGTTTAGGTTTTTATATCAAGCTTTTCTCTCAACCTGTTCAGTTTCTGTTAAATTCGTATGCGTAATCTTTTATGAAATTTGATTATGTACAACTTTCATTCTTTGAGTTTTGGTCAATTCGAATTATTTAAACATGAAACGGTGCATTTTTATACTTTTTCAGCAAGTTACTAATGACTAAATTATACTAACTTTATTTTTTTTGCAGGATGGTGGGTCTTACTAACTTTTTATACAGGGTTGACCCACCATATTTTTATTTCTATTTTGTTTATTTTATAATCAATTTATATTTCGTTGTGTATAGATAAGAAACTAAATGCCACCGTATCTCAAAAAACTACTCATTTGTCTCGGTACGGTTGGAACTGCTTTCCTTTTCTCGTAATAAAAATTAAATGTATTTTTGTTTATATCTGGTAGACACATGGGTGTTAAATCTTGTACTCATACCAGTATACCTATTTACCGACCCGTTTTGTCTCTTGGTAACTCAGGTGCGTTCTGTTTGAGCGCAGCCGAACTTTCTTTGTAGGATTAGTTGGGGTTACGGTGGTGACGTGGAATAACTATAGTGGTTGGACATGTCTCTTGGATTTCTTTTGTTTTCTCAAGCTTAGAGGTTAATATTAGTTTATGTATTATTATTATTTTTTTTTATAACTTTAGTATTGGAATAATTTGGCATGGTCTGTAACCGTACATTATTTAAGTTTATTTTGACTATTTATTGTTACTTTAATGTTTGAGGTATTAGTTAGTTATGAAATTATGGTGAATGGTTTGATTGGCGTTTAGTTTTTTTGTTTCACTCCTAGAATTTGGATGATAGAATATTAATTACAACTCAGTTTAATTTAATATTTAATTGTTTAAATTTTGAGGCGTGACAATCTCACCCAAATCTAACTCTAAAAATAAACCGCTCATAAGTTCTTAAATCCAAAAATTAAGTGGTGATTCTAAGGGAGGAGACTCAGGTCCATAATCACTAGCCGACATGAGATAAATCGGATATTGTCATTTGAATCCTGATTGTGGAATAAAATGGGAAGTGTGAGTTTCACAATTGAAAGAATCTAATGACATGTGGGCTTCAAAAATTTTATGTGATTGTAGATTGATATTTCGAGTAGGCTTTTAGAAATTAATCAGGCTAAATAATTTGATAAGTGCAAGCTCGTAAATTTCTTTCCAGTGTATTTTTTAATGGTTTAGTTTTTCAAATTTTATTTTTTATGTTTTTGTCTAAAAAGATAAAATTAATTTGATAAAAAAAATTGAAAAATATTCATAATTTTATATGATTTTAATCTTTTTGGAGAAAATTTAAATTATAAAATATTTTTTTAATATTTATTTTTATCAAATTAATTTTTATTTTTAAAAAAGGGGTAAAATAAATTTTGAAACTCAACAAAATATAGTGAATGATTTTATCAACACGTAGAATCAACCATAAAAGTTAGTCCGACCACTTATATTTTCTAGCTAATTGTTCAAAAGTCAATCCAACAAAATTAGGTCACAACTCAAGCACATGTAGGGATGGCAATTTGAACCCGGTCCGACTGAGACCCGACCCCCCGACCCCGATTAGAACGGATTTTTCTCGAAAATAATCCCTATAGGGCCGGGAATGGTATTAAAAATTAAATCCCTGTTAATTTTCAGGCGGGGACGGTGATAAGTTTCCTGACCCCGGCCTGAAATCTCCAAACAGTCCACCCGTGTATATATATTTATATGTTTAGGCTGTATTGTTTCAATATAATATAAAGATATAATATAATATATATATTTATTATATAGATATTGCTTGATAAAGATATATATTGCTTTATTGCTTCAGTAGAATCTATCTGAACTGTCTCTCTCTCTCTCTCTCACACTCTTTCTCTCTCTCTCATTCTACTTTGTGTTTGATCTAAGCCGTGATGGAGAGCATTTTTGAGCACCACCGTCGCCGCGATGGAGAGATCGGCGACGGAGAGCATTTTTTAGCACCACCGTGATGAATACATATATATATATATTCCGATCGGCTAATTCGCGATGAATACATATATATATTCCGATCTGAGGTTGATGTTGATGATGATGAGATGAAACAGATGCTGTTTTGTATTTTTTTTTTTCTTTTTTTTTTTTTTGCCGGGGAATTTTCGGGGTTAGGGAAACCCGATCCCCGTTGGGGGTGGGGAAGGGGACGGTAATAGGTTTCCCGTCGGGGATCGGGGCCGAGGACGGGAAAATTTTTACCATCGGGGATCGGGGACGAGAAGTGTGATCCCCGACCTAGCCCCGCCCCGCCCCGCCCCGTTGCCATTCCTAAGCACATGTCATCTCAATCAAAGACAAATGTTGCGGATCCTATTTGAACTCAAAATATGTTTTAATACATCCAATCTAAATTTATAAATTTTAATTTCTATTATATCTTAATATGAATTTACTAATAACGACAACCTATATTAAACTTTAAAATAAAATATATATATATATATTTTTGTCATGGTACACCCTAATCAGTTATTTCTATTCAAATCTCTGTATCTTCTTCCCCAAGAGATCAAAGTTATTTCTTCTTCTCCAAAACTCCAATCCACCTTACCAAAACTCACTATTATCATCAACATCATTTTTTTATTATTACTTTGAAACCCTAAACCCTAGAAGAAAGTTTGAACAAAATCAAATAATGAATGAGAGTAATAATCAAAATAGTTTTTGAAGCAACACATCAAAAAGGAGGTAAATATTCATATAAAGGGTTACACAATTTTTGTATAGCACCATCAATTATTTTCTATATCATTTTTTTGATAAAAATTAAAGGGTTGAGTAGTTAGATTAACAATAATATATTATTGGTGTTGTTCTTATTTTATCATTTAAATTGTATATTATTTGAGAACTACTTTTTCTTGTTATTGCTTGATATTTATGTGCTTATAAGTTTGATTTTTACTTTTTTTACGAATATTTTTGTGAATAATTTATAATATAAAAGTTTTTTTTTTTGGTATTTGAGAATTATTTTCTGTATTGAAAAGTTTTTGAAATAATTTAGTTTTTTAATTTGTTTATTATTTATTATTTGGGTTTACTTTGAGAGTAATTTGAAAAAAATAATAAGGTATAATGAGAGTAAAATAATTTTTTTTAATAATTAAACAGAATATACTTTAAAATTAAGAACACTTAATAATTTTTTAGATGTAAATATAATTCTCCCAAATGTTGGTGAGGAAAGCCATTTGTAAATCATGAAACACTCACCTCAGTAGTTTTGATATAATTACAATAATTTCTTTCTAATAAAAATTAAATAGATTAAAATTAATGTAAATAATTTAAAGTTATAGAATAAATAAATAAATAATATATTCTAATATAAAAAAAATTGACAATACACATCAATTTAGTACAAAAATTCAAAAGAAATAAATTTTAGTTACAGGTGAGATGCTTTATTGATATCAACAAGAAAAATACTTTATACCACTAATTTAGCACCATTAACGTACCACTAATGATGTGACATCATGTGAATCACACCACTGATGTGATAATTTAACCTTTATTTTGTTTTATTATTTTTTTTCTTTACATTATCACCTCATTAATAATATTTTTAAAATTTCAAATTTAGTACTCTAAATCACTACTCTATCAACAATTTTAAAGGTCAAAAGCTCGTATAGTGGTGGGCCTGCCTGAAATACATAGGTGCCAACTCAGTCATCGATAATTCCTTCAGTCAATTATTTGGGGGTCCATAGCAACTCTGTTAAAAGTGGGATCTGGGGATCCTTTTCGTGCCTTGGCTGGTTGCTGTACCTTTTGTTTTTTTTTTGTGGAAATTCCTTTTATAATTTAAATCGTTTATATTATAAAATTTATGAAATAAATTATCCATATAAAAAATTAAATTGATTGAATATTTATAATTTCATAATCAAATCATATATATTTTTATAAAAATTAATAATTAACATAATTTTTATAAATTTTTAAAAACAATTAAGATCTAATCATGAAATTATGAATATCCGATTATAAATAGTTGTCTCAGTTTGTAAATTTAAGGAATGAGTTTACGTTAGTTTTTAAACACAAATTTAAAATTTTGACTAACGAAATTTATTTTAATTATTTTTTTTAAATAATTTTTTTTTTTCAATTATAATGTGTATGATCTCATTGTCATAAATAATAAAAAATAAATATAAATATTTTAGGTCTGAACAAATATATATTTTAGTTTATATTTTAAATTTTTTTTAAATATTTTGTTCAAATCAAAAGCGTTTGTAGTTTATATTTTTCTAAAAATAAACAAAAACTAGTTTATAAAATTTTTATAAATATAAACTAAAAACGTAAATGTTACCAAACCCTACCCAAACATTTGTTTTTTTTTTTTTTTTTTTTTGGATCAATTTAAATATTTGTTTATACACAGGTTTTATGCTAGTTAATAAATAATCATGCTGTTCACCGTATAGAAGACAATCTAGTACATATATATATATATATATGGAAAATTTTTAATTTTATCACAAAATTACATAAGTTTTTACAAATTTACATAAATTTGTATTCAACACACATTTTGTAAGATCATTTATATAAATTCGTGAAAACTTAAGTAATGTTGTGACGATTTTGCATACAGTGTACATTCCACACCGTAGCATTTCCCAAATCATATTTGTTTTGAAAAATTGTTACGAGATTAAGAGTACTAAAAAATCCTCAAAGCACTACAACAAATAAGAGTTTTAAGAACTAACCTTTTTTATTTCAAAATTAAAAAACTTGTAAAAAATATTTGAAAATCAAATCCTATTGTTGTAACAATAGTTGCTAAAAGGTCGTACCAAAATATAAAAAAGAAAACTTTTAGCGACAAAATTTTAAGAAGGTTAATTTTTTAGACAAAAAAATTAGCCTCAAAAGGATAATAATTCATCACTAAATGCCCAATTTTGTCGCTAAAAATATAATAATGACACTTTTGATAACAAAAATATTTCGTTTTTAAATTGTTTTTATATTTTTGTCTCTAAAACCTTAAAAGGACTAGGAATCTCATTGGATCTGTGATGTGCCGAGTTCTTTTAAAGTAATTTGAGTATATTAATTTGAAATTTCTATCTCTTTTAATCATCCTTGTTACCGTTGAGCTTTTTGATTCTCATCTTGTCACATATTCCTCTCTTGTGGTTTTTCATGTACACTCTAGTGTGTTTCGAGGTGTCAAATTGCATCTTTGGGTGTTGGCGTGAATCTAGGGATACTCTAAGGTTGCCTTGGTCTCACTTCAAAGTGGGGACCACTCAAGTGGTCTTTTTATCTCTCGAGCAGTGTAGTCGTCCTTCCAGTTCTTAGTTATGAAGTCTGAAATATTAGGAGTATGCTTTCACTACTCAAGCGAAAGTTTCACCACTTGAGCGATTTGTTTATAGAGGAAAGATATTCTAGGAGTTTGAATTCACCGCTCGAGCGCAGAATTGTTCACTCAAGCAGTCTGTCTGCAATCAACTGTGTCCTATCAAGTTAAGCCATACACTTTACCTCCCTCACTTTACACTTCACTCTCTCTCTGTCTCTACATTTCACTTTTCTCATTTTTGTCTCATCTCTCTCTTAAAATCCATACACCCACCTCATTTATTTCTTGATCTTCCCAAATCCATTGGGATTGTGACCCTAGTGTTTTCATTAAAGTTAGAGAACTCATCAAAAGCTACGTTGTGTACGGTGGAGATTAGATTTTGACACCGTTAATTTTAGGGCTTTTCTTATCTTTTTTCTCGAAAAATTAAGGTAGAGAATTTCTTTGAGTTATATATATAGTTTTAGCGTGTCTACCTTATTTTGCTATGATTTTGAGTATATGGTTTGAGATTTGAAATGTGAAACTTTGGAAATGTTAAAAAGTGATTTTATTATGATAAAATTTAAATTAAGTGGTTTTATGAACTTTTGAATCTCTTAGAAGTGTATGGAGAAAAAATGTCTTTGAGAATGGAGAAAAAAAACCCTCTTTTGCTCAAACTCTGGATTTTGAGAAAAGTTAAGGAAAAGTAGATTGTGTGAAATATTTATGAAATTGTTGGAAATTTCTTAACAGAATGATGAAATTTCATTTGTTGTTGCATTGATTGAGATATCCATGGGATGGATGAGTTTTGT
Source organism: Camellia oleifera (assembly GCA_022316695.1). Classification (NCBI taxonomy): domain Eukaryota; kingdom Viridiplantae; phylum Streptophyta; class Magnoliopsida; order Ericales; family Theaceae; genus Camellia; species Camellia oleifera. The sequence goes on from CM039315.1 coordinate 115,129,906, forward strand.
GTTAAGAAATTTATATGATAGCATGATTTTATATATGCTTGGACTATGAAAGGGAATAATGAATATGGAATGATATTATATGTCACATGGATATGGATTTTGGTTATGATTTGAGAAATGGAGATATACATATTGAATATGGATATGGATTTCGGTTATGATTTGAGAAATGGAGATATACATATTGAATATTGCATCTTACATCAAACAAATGTTGAGAATTGTGGAAAAAATTATCCAATGAGCCATATAATTGCATTTTATTCCATTCATTTGCATAGTTTTGAATATTGTTTATTATGGCTATATTTGGAAAACGATTTATTGTTATGAGAAAACATTTGTTGATCTTAAAATGGTTGGGGGTAAATACGTTTGGTAAGTCCGGTTAAGGGGTATAGTTGGTATTGTTTAAGTTAGCCAGAATGTTCTGAGTGAATCCGATTAGGGCTAGTAAGTAGGAGATTGGTAATGTTTGTTATGTCTACTTACAGTCATCAGCTTATGGATTACTTGAGTCATATTTACTATTCGTGTTATTATTTGAACTTCATTGAGATAATGAATCTTTCAAAAAAACAGTTCACATTTTTTCAAAAGAACGGGGAAAACTTGTGATTTTGAAGCACGACATGGCATTGCATTCATACATGTAAGTAGGGTTGTGCAAAATACCGCCCAATCTGCTAAAACTGCACCAATCCGCATCAATTCGCACCGTTCTAATCATTAACCGCGGTTTAAACTTTAAAATTTATAATCCACTAACCGAACCGCTCCGCTTCGCTATAGTTAATACATATATATTTTTTAACCTCCAATGAAATATCAATGTAAAAATGAATGTGAGAGAGATTTAAGATATGAAATTTATTACAAATTAGTGGTTATATATATACAAATTAGTGGTTATGTAAAATTACTTTGTGTCATATATCTAAAAAATATTATACAAATTAGTGTTATATATTATGCAAATGTATGATTATTAGTTAGAATATTTTTCAATCCGCCAATTCGCCAAAAACCGCCCAAACCGCAATTTGTCAATCCGCTAATCCGCTAACCCAGCATTCGGTTTGCAATTTTCCTCTCAAACCGCCCGAACCGCACCGCACACACCCTTACATGTAAGACTACTTAAATATATGTACTTTGTTAAGATTTCTCTACTAGGTTTTTGTACTTACTCCTAGTGGATTTGTGCAGGAAATGATGTGATGATCTCGCCTAGCTAAAGGCGTATATTTTGAGAGTATGAGGCTCTTTTTCTTTTGTTGATTATTTTTGACAAGTCAAGGACTTAATTTGTATGGGTTTGATAACCATCTTTTGTGTAATTAGGCCTAAGCCATGGAACTTATAGCCATGGGGCATTCTTTTATTTTATTTCTTTGTACTTATTGTTTCACATGTTATAGATTCAACTTTGTGAAGATTGAATATGTATTGCATGTGGACTTCTTTTCTAAATCTCTCACATGAACGGAATATCAATATAGAGATTTGATCGCTTGGGTTGAGATTATTATGTTGAATGGAGTTTTTGGAATTATCTTTATAAATTATTTGAGGGCGTTACAAGGTGTGGTATTGAAATCTAATCCCATGAGATTGGAGGGAAAAAAACATAATTTTGGCCCTCACTTTACAAAAACAACAAAATCACTTTTTGTATAAAAAGAGCTTTTACGTAATTTCAAATATTTAATTCCAACCAATGCGGTATAGTACACAAACAGACATAATTTATCTCACACCTTCAACCTAATATCATCCTATTAATAATTTTGTCATTCAATCACACTGTATTAATAATTCCCTCACTTAAAACAAACAAGACCTATAACTTATCTTCTTAACCAAGTTCTTTAACAAATAGTATTTTGTCTATGCTATAAATACACCCCTGAAGTCAAATTGAGCGCGCACACACTCTTAGCAAATAATTCGTGCATGACGATCCCTCAAGATGCAAACTAAAGAAAAGAAATATTTAAAAATGTTAATGATTTAATAATTATATATTTTAGGGGAAAACACCAATAAATCTCAAGTTTAGATAGTCTGAACCATTTAGTCCTACAATTTATTTTGTAGACTAGATGGTTCCATGTCAATGTTAATTACACTTGAGCCCACAAATGTAACGTATGGGTTGGCTGTTTGGAGGGGTATATTGGGTGTTTAGGTGATGTTATGGTTACCAAAAAGCCCAAAAGTACACTATAGCATTTTTTTCTCTTTCCCTCAATTGTGAACAAAACGGAAGCACATAAATGGGAATGTCAGCATTTCCTTGACGATGTTGCAGTGTTGATCCTTAGTTTGTGTGAGTTGAATGCTAGATTTGGGAACGTTACACCTAGAATTCGGTATTCCCCAAATAACATTACAAAACCCCCAAAAAATCTTAGAAAATCATGGAAATCCCTTCTATCAAATTTATGGAAGCGAAGCAGCGTGGGCATTGGGACATCTTGGAGTTTGATTAACATTGAGGACATAACGTCAGCGATTTAAAATTAATCTGTCGATAGCATCGTTGATCGTGTGTTAGTGCGATGACAACAAGTATGGTTGTCTTCGATGTTAGTTTGGTTGTTTGTGGAGCAATATGACATCAAGATCGATGCTCGAAATGGGTTTTTGTTTAATTGGTGCATCATGTGGGGTTTTAGGTGTACTTGTTCACGTTGCAGGTTTGGGGTTTACCATGAATTTCAAATGTGATATTGTGCATGTTTGTAATGTGACAGACACATGGTATTGTTGGTTAATGTTGTAATATTTTCATGGGTTTGGGGGTTACCCGTGATTGCAAATGTGATGTTATGCATGTATGTAATGTAACAAACGCATGGTGTTATAGTTAATGTTTGTATGATTGGGTTTGTATTTCGTAATGTTGGGGGCTAGTAGAAGGATGTATGCCTGAAAGTGTTGGTGGGGTTTGGTGGTAGTAGAGCGTGGTGGCTGTTAATTGTGGGGGATTGTCGGACTGTGTCGATGTTATGTTATGTGATTAGTGTTTGGTGCTAATGTTATAGGTTGTTAGTGGAAGGCTTAATGATACGGCAATGTGACTTTGGGCCGATGTTATGTAGGTAAATGTGAATGTTACAATCCACACACATTCCCAGGAAAACGCAAATGATTTAACATCAATAATGTAACACCAAGTAGGTAACATTAATAATCCCCACAATCACTCCATGAAATCCCTTAAAAAAATGAATATGTTAAACCATACCTTATCTACATACACTCAATTCCAAAATACATCAAAAACATAATCACAATAAGGGGCAAACAAGTAAACTCAAATATTACTATATCAAATCAATAATACATACTACAAATAAAAAAGACTATTTGGTTTATAAAAAAACATATAGGACTAAATGGACTAACATTTCTCCAAATGGAATTTATGAGTAATTTATATATATATATATATTTTAATGATACAAATTAAATAATCTAATTTAAGGACAATATTTCTATATAAAATTTAGAGAAATTATATTTATCACTTTTTTTTTTCACCACTTTGGGTAATATTCCAATATAATGTTTAGATGAAATGATATTTATAACCCTTTTTTTTTTTTTTTTTTTCTTTGGTGACTTCTTAAGTATATGGATGCAATCAAAGTCATTAGGGGCAGAGCCAAAGAAGGCCCAAGGGGTCACGTGCCTCCCTCAATTTTGAAACAAATTTTGTTTCTTTTTTCTTTTTTTGTATTGTTGTCATATGTAAAATGTATTCTCTTTTTTCTTAACATGTTCTTTGATTAAAGGTTTATTGTATTGTTCACAACAAGTAGTTATTTGATACTTGAGAGTACTATGTGGTATTGTTTATGTAGTAGTTTAAACCAATAGTGTAGCGAAAAATCTTATGGATTAGATATAATAAACTCATTATTTTCATATAGCTGACAGGCCACTTATTGCGATTTGAGATTTTCAATGCTTTGAGTATCACATAGGTAACGTTATATGATACTTTAAGACTGTTTAATAATTTTCATTCAAAATACATCATTTATATGCAATATCATGTTTTTAATATTTTTTGCCAAATAAAAATTAAATAGATTCTATAATAATGTGCTATAAATTATGTGTTTTTATTTACTAAAATTAAGAATTTTGATCCGTAATTTTTTGTGCTAAAATTACAAATTTACATCACCATCTCGCATCAAGCTATAGAATTTTAATTTGTTGCCATTAATAATGAATATTTAATTTTTTTTATGCTTAAATTTAGCTCATAAAATTATTATTATCTTAATGTTGATCATGATTTTTTAAATAAAAAATTATAATTAATAAATGCCCTCTCTAACTTAATTTGTTGGATCCACCGCTGAAAATCATGTATATGTGTAGGATCCATATTATTTAATAAATAATGGAATTATTTAGGCTAAATAAAAAACTATATGTGAAGTAAATAGTTTTAGTATAATATTTTGGTGATATATAACTGTCCTATAACATTTATAGCTACAAAAATTACAACTTATACAAATTAGCAATATTAACCTTTTAATAACAACAATGAAATGTAAAAAATACAATTCTTTTTGACCTTCTTATCAATTTGACAAATTAAAAATGATAAAATTACAGTATAAAATTTAAAATACTATACAATAGCAATCAAACCAAAAAAATGAACCTCCTCCATCTAAACTCTCTGATGAGAATAAGCTTTCTCCATGCGAACTAAAGAGGAGTATACACCGTATATAGTGTTATTCTCTGTTTGTTTTTGGTAGAAAATATTTTTTAATGGAAAACATTTTTTATGAACTTTTTTTTTTTTTTTTTTTTTCAGAAAATATTTTTTGGAGAAAATATTTTTCTATGTTTGGTGATGGTGGTGGTGGAATGAAAGTGAAGGTGGAGATGGTGAGATGGTGGTGGGGCGACGGTGGCGGTGATGGTAATGGTGATGGTGGCCGTGGTGATAGTGGCGTGGTAGTGGAGGTGAGAGTGGTGGTGGTAGTGTGGTGATATCGATAAAATTTTAGTCTGGAAAATATTTTTTGCATTTTAAAAGTAAAAAATATTTTCTACTCAAATAGACTTGTTTAATGTTTACCATTGACTTTTATTTTTTATTGTATCAAACACCAAAAAATATTTTCCGTCCAAACAAACGGAACATTAAAAGAAGAGAAAAAATTTAAATAGTGAAAGAGTAATTTACACCAAACTGTTGGACCTTATTATTGGACCTTGCTAAATCAGCTCTTTGAGTTGGACCTTGCTTATTTAGCATGGTCATTTGAGTTGGACCTTACTAAATCAGAATGGCTCTTTGAGTTGGACCTTGCTAATTTAGCATGGTCCTTTGAATTGGACCTTACTAATTTAAAATGGTCCTTTGAGTTGGACATTGCTAAATCAACATGACTTTTTGAGTTGGACCTTATTAAAATAGAATGACCCTTTGTTTTGGACCAGCCTAAAGATTAGATGATTTGCAATTTGGACCGAGCTATGAATAGTCGACCAAATAATCGGAGCATTAACGTTGACCGAACTGAAAGGCATAGCTGGGTTGTGGACCAGGCAGATTTAGGCCGCTTCAAGTAAAGCTTTGATGGACTTTGTGCTCAAAGTAATAAGTCTATTGTGGGCAAACCGAACAGAATGAGCATGGTTTAGCCCGGTTATATTGGCCTGTGTTTGGCTTTAAGGAATTACATGGTTGGAGTACAGCCGAGCAAAGGATTTGCTTTGCTCGGTTGCTGGCCTGAAAGTTCGGCTGTTTTACTTAAACTTTGAAGATAAGGGTGTTAAAGAATAGACATTATCCTTTAAAAGATTGACTACTGATAGGACTTTACGAAGAAGAATTAGAGTCTTACTAGGATTCTACCTTGCAAAATATATGAAAGCTCAGAGGCAAACTCTAAGGAGGAATGCAACTTTATTCACTGAATTTTTAGAGAGCTTTTCCTATATTGATCTTAAGAGCTAACTTATGTATTAGAGGAGTTTTCCGAATCACACCCACCGGTTAACTCACCTGAGTTATTTTGTAGGCTATACGACGCTATTTGAGGAGATTCAAGTTTGATCAAAAGGAGTACGTGTGACGAATATTTCATGTCTATACAAATAGATAATACAGACAAAAAAAATATCCAATTAAAAAAATAAAAATTAATCACTCGATTGCATAGCTTACAATTACATAACTCTATTCATTCATTCATAGGTGTCACTCTTTAGCAAAACTAAGTTGAGGTTGTTTGGGGAGTGATAATAAAAAAGTCAATATAAATTATCATAATATTTTCTATTTTTTTTATGTCTTTTTATAAAAAAAATAAAAATTCAATTAAAATCGCTAATTTCCAAACCCCCAAGTATAAGAAGTTATGCAAAGACAAACAATTGTTTGTTATCCTGTATTAAAAAAAAAAAAAAAAATCATTAATTGAATAATACAAACAATCTTACTAAGATCTTTAAAAGAATGAATTTTTCCTGAAATAACCATCAATCCATGCTAATGTTTATTAAACTTTCATGGAATAAAAATAACCACTAATGTCAATTAAAATCTTAAAGATTGTGGCATCTATATACATAGTGCATGTGAAGGGTAAATTTAATGGGTAATGCTAAACATCTCAAAAAATTTATCAAAATTTCTATCAAATATTTCATTTGGGCGTGGGACACACATAGGACATGATATATGTGATTTTAGATTAGCAGTAGAGAGGTGAGATTTTAAGAAATAATTAGAAAAATTAGGAGAGAGATTTTAAAATTTTGTCATCTTAAATTTTGTTCGTTTGATTAGGGAAATAATTTAGAAATTTATAACTCAAAAAATTAAAAACGTAATATTGTAGCTTTTTTAATTTCAAAAATAGAGTTGAAAGGAAAGCATTGAGACAGTACATATGTAGGACAGAGAAGCTCAACTTTTACTGAGAATTGAGATTTGGATGAGACAGATAAATAGATTGTAGATGGGGCAAATTATATTTTACCCTCCTAAATTATTATATCATATCACTTTATTCCTTTAAATTAAAAATTAGAACACTTCATCTCCTTATCTATTAATTCTTTTTAATTTAGACTTTAATGACAAAAATATCCTTTTAATTATATAAGTAAATTACACTTTACCTCCTTAAACTATCACTCAATATCACTCTACTCTCTCAACTAAAAAAATGTTTGATTTTTAATTAAAAAATATAATTTTTAAGCTTTTTTCATATTTTAGTCAAAAATTTTAAATTTTTAGATGTACCAAAATTTAAATACTTGTGAACAATTTTTTTAAAAAAATCACTAAAGGTGAACAAAAATAAAAACGTAAAACTGGTATATTTTGATATTTCTTGACTTTAGTGAACATGTTTTTAGATTTTTTCGTAAATATTTTTGTTGTTTGGTTTTTCAAAATTTTTTTTTTTCTATGAACTCAAAATTAATTCAGTGATAAACTAACAAAAATAAGAAAGTCAAAATTGAAAGTAATATTCAGTATAGTTTAAGAAGGTAAAATTATATGAAATAATAGTTCAAGGGGTAAAGTATAATTTATCTAATTGATGAAAGGTATTTCAATTATAAAAGCCCAAATTGAAGAAAAAAATTAGTAGGTGAGTGGATTTGTTGTTGTAAATTTTAGTTAAAGAGGGTAAAATGATACACAACAATAGTTGAAGGGGTAAAGTGTAATTTATCTTTATGGATATTGACAATAGAATTAGAAAGTTTAATATTTAGAAATGAAATAACGATGAAATTATTGTTCATGTCATCACCATGGATCAATATAATTAGGGTAAACTATCAATAGGTCCTACTTTGGAGACTTATTATCCAATAGGTCCTACTTTAGAGACTTATTACCCATTAAGTTCTATTGATAAATTTATTAAGTGATAAAAATAAATTTATCAGTCTTTTATTTTTATGAATAAATTTATAGTGATAAATTTATCAGTCTCCTTGTTTTTATGAATAAATTTTTAGTAATAAATTTATCACTCTCTTATTTTTATAGTGTTAAATTTATTAGTTAGGACCTGTAGGTAAATAAGTCTAGTTAATAGGACTAATCGGTAAATATCCCATATAATTAATGAAGCATAAAAGGAGAGATAATCAGAGTTTGTTTGAGAAATAATTATTTTTATTGATTTTTTAAAATGTTTTAGCCAAAAAAATTAACTTGCCAAACGCCCGGATTTACATTCCCATAAAAAACGATGATTAAAAAAATATTTCCAATGACATGACATTTCTTTAGAAGATTTTATGTTTCATGAATAATTAATATGTAATCATAATTACTTTGATTTGATTTCTTTTTAATAATAAACTACCATATTATCCGTGCATAATAAATAATTAAAAATTAATTTTTAAATTAAAATAATAATATAAAATTTATTTGAAATATCTAATAAAAATAATTTATAATCAATTAAATTTTATTCATTTTTATCAAAGTTACACATAAGAAATTTTTTTTATTTTTTATTTTGATGTCATTAATTATATGTTATAAGTTCTCAATAAAAAGTGCATGTCATAATTTAATTGGTAAAAATTGAAATGCCTTGAAAATATAACGATAGCTCATGATGTATAACAGTACCAATCCCATTCATTTATATGAAGTAATTATTGGGTCATTTTAGGGCAAACTCCTCCTATTTTTTTCTCAAATATCACTCTAAATGCCAAAATCAACCATTTTGCTACCATACAACCTTATATTCTATTCCCCAACCATTTTCACAATATACACATGAAACCCCCCCTTTTTATTTCACACCCAAACCCTAAATTTGTCCCTAATATTCCCCCCACCATTGTTACACAACCACCAATAACTATGTTAAAAACTATAAGAATGTGTAGAAAATCTCTACCTCAAGTGTAAAAGTCCAAAGGAGGAGTGGAGAAACTTCAAAAATGTCGAAACCAAACTCTATTCGAATGTAATGGTAGCCCTTGAGATGCTCCACCTTTTCATCAGAGGGAGTAAGGCAGAGAGATCCTTAGATCCTAGTGGATTTGTAGAGAGAAGTCGGATTTTAGAGAGAGAGGGAGCTGGTCTAGGGTTTTTGAGTGAAAAGATATCAAAAAGTGATGTAAAAATGGTGCCGTTGCGAACTGATATACGCGAGGCTCGCTCGAGCGCAAGAGTTGTTACTCGAGCGACCAGACACAATAAGTGGCCTCGCTCGAGCGCAGAGTATATACTTCCAGAAGTTTTATAGACATATACCGTCGCTTGAGCGCAAGAAGCCGCATTCGAGTGAAGAACACTACCTTTCCAGTATCTCTGTAGGCCTGCAAAAGTACTGGGAGCTGACAAAGCTCGCTTGAGCGCAAGAAGTCTTGCTAGCGCAAGAAGTCTTGCTTGAGCAAAGAAGCAAATTTCTGGACAACAACAATTGGACCAACTAGCAACCAACCTGTTCTAAACATGCCCAAGACACTCCAATACTCAAACTCAAAGGGAAAATGAGGGAAAAAGACATGAATAACAATATTAAACCATGAAACCCGAGTTTGGAATGCAACAAAGGTCGGGTCAAAACTAAAATCGCCATAATCTCCCCCCTTAAGGAATTTCGTCCTCGAAATTTCAATACAAGTGTAAAACCATTTTCAAACTATTTCCAACTATGATAATGTATCAATTTCAATCACCATGACTTATTCTCCGATCATCTATTCTCATTAACTCGATACATATGTCCCGACATTAAAGTACAATTCATACATTCCCAAAACATTTACAATGTTTATGATAAACCCAATTTTTTCAAAATTTCCACAACATATACAATGTTTCTAAAAGTGATACAACACATACAATATTCCATATTCTCAAAACATATACAATGCTTATATTGAATCCATGTTTCCAAAACATCCACTACATATACAATGTTCTCGTATTTTTAAAACATATACAATGTTCTTGCATTTCATTAACATAATTAAAATCTCAACATATGTTCAAACATCAACAAGTAAGTTTGGATATTTCTCACGGACTTCCAATTCACACTCCCAAGTTGCTTCCTCAATCCCGCGATATTTCCACAATACTTTGACCAAGGGAATTTTCTTGCCTTGCAAGACTTGGTCCCGGGTATCCAAGACTCTCACCGGTCTCTCCTCATATGAGGCATCATCATCTTCCTCTAAGTCAGTCAAATCCAACACGTGTGATGGATTTGACTTATACTTTTGAAGCATGCTAATATGAAACACATAATGGACCCCGAAAAGTTGGGGCGACAACCCCAAACGGTAAGCTACCTTTCCAACCCACTTAAGGATCTCAAAAGGCCCAATAAATCGAGGGGACAACTTCTCACTCTTCCCAAATCTCATCAAACCCCGCCTAGGTGATATCCTCAAAAAGACATGATCTCCCACCTCAAAAGACAAGGGTTTCCTCTTACGGTCGGTGTAACTTTTCTAATGATTCTGAGCCGTAACCAACCTCTTACGGATAAGTGTCACTTTTTTTGTCGTTTCCTGAACCAACTTTGGACCCAACAAAGGTGCATCACCCACCTCGGTCCAACACACAGGAGACCTACACGGTCGGCCGTACAAGGCCTCAAATGGTGCCATGCCAATACTCGATTGGAAACTATTGTTATAGGCAAACTTCACTAAGGGCAGGTGCCTCTCCCATGACCCCTTAAAGTCAAGGACACAACCTTGAAGCATATCCTCAAGGATCTGAATAGTACGCTCGGACTGCCCGTCAATTTGCGCAGTGCTAAAGGTCAATCTAGAGCCCAAGGCACTCTACAAGCTGTGCCATAACTGAGTTGTGAAATGCGGATCTCTTTCCAAAACAATCGTTACAGGGACTCCGTGCAATCTTACTATGTCCCTAATGTAAAGGTCGGTGAGATAGTCCACTGAATCACTCACACATATAGGTATAAAATGCGCCGACTTGGTCAACCGGTCAACTACCACCCAAATGGCATCACTGCCCTGTTGAGTTCTAGGAAGACCCACAACAAAATATATTGTCACGTGCTCCCACTTCCACTCAGCTATAGGCAAGGGTTGCAACAAACCTACTGGCCTCTGATGCTTAGCCTTCACTTGCTGGCAAGTAAGGCACTTCGACACAAACACGGTCATATCCTTCTTCATACCCCTCCACCAAAACTACCGACTCAGGTCATGGTACATCTTTGTGCCTCCCGGATGCACCGCAAGGCGTAAATGGTGAAATTCTCAAAGTACTTGCTCTCGGCAAGACTCCGGCACAAAGAGGCGATCAAGGTATCTAACACTCGAGTCAGAATACACGTTCAAGCCCTTTTCTACCTTCCCATTGTAAATCTTTTCCAGGAGAATTTCTACCTCAAGATTATCCCTCTATGCTTCCATCACTCGGTTCATAAGTGTAGGTTGTGCAATTACCGAGAACAAGGCTGCAAATTCAACAGACTCGGCAAGATGCAAGTCAAGCTCCCCAAGGGCACCTAACATTTCCCATTCCCTGGATGGCAATAAAAGCTACACTACTAATTGACTTCCTACTTAAGGCATCAGCCACAACATGGCCTTTCTCAGGTGATATTGCAACTCTAAATCATAATCCTCTATGAACTCCATCTACCTCCTCTGCCTCAAATTCAAATATTTCTGTGTAAACAAATACTTTAGACTCTTGTGGTTAGAAAACACCTCAAATTTCTCGCCATACAGATAGTGCCTCCAAATTTTCAAGGTGAATATCGCCGCCGCAAACTCTAGATCATGAGTAGGGTAGTTTCTCTCATGTGTTTTCAACTGCCGCGAGCCATAGGCTACTACCTTCCCCTCTTGCATTAAAACACAACTCAAATCTTCTCATGAAGCATCACAATAAACTAAATAGCCTAAACCCCTCTCCGGAATTATTAAGATTGGAGCAGTGGTAAGTCTAACCTTAACATCGTGGAATGACTTCTCACAAGTCTTATTCCACACAAATTTGACCCATTTCCTCGTCAATCTAGTCAATGGCGAGGCTAGTCTGGAGAAATCTTTCACAAACCAACGGTGATACCCGGCCAACCCCAAGAAACTACGCATCTCAAAAGCATTCTTAGGTTGTTCCCAATCTTGCACTACCTCTATCTTGGATGAATCTACAGTCACCCCTTCCCCGGATACCACATGGCCTAAGAACTTCTCTCAGCCATAATTCACATTTCTTAAATTTAGCATACAATTGGTGGGCTCTAAGCAACTTAAGCACCACCTGCAAGTGTTCCTCATGTTCCTTCTTAGAGGGTGAGTAAATCAAGATGTCGTCCATAAGGACGACCACAAAACAGTCTAGGAACTCACGGAAGATTTGGTTCATCAAATCCATAAACATGGTGGGTGCATTGGTTAGCCCAAAGGGCATCATTAGGAACTCATAATGGCCATACCGCATACAGAATGTCGTCTTTTGAATATCCTCCTCCCTTACTCTCAATTGGTGATAACACGATCTTAGGTCTATCTTAGAGAACCAACAAGACCCCTTCAACTGGTCAAACAGATCATCTATACGAGGCATTGGGTACTTATTCTTAACAGTTACCCGATTCAACTTTCGGTAATCAATATAAAGTCGCAACGCTCCATCTTTCTTTTCAGCAAAGAGAGTCGGTGCTCCCCAAGGTGAAGTATTACGGCGCATAAAACCCTTATTTAACAATTCCTAAAGTTGAATCTTCAACTCATTCAACTCAATAGGTGCAAACCTATACGGGGCCATTAAAACCGGTGTCGTGCCAGACACTAAGTCAATAGAGAACTCGATCTCTCAGTGAGGTGGTAAACTAATAAGATCCTTAAGAAAGACATCCGGGTATTCACAAACCACCCTTGGCAACTAAACCTGGACGTCATCACACTTACTACCCAAGAAGTTGGCAAGAAGGCAACTAAGTTCATTTCGCCCACGCGGATCATATACTGGTGATAAGACTCTATCCACCTGGTCCCCCAAGAAGTAAAAACAGTCACCGTTCAAGGTACATACAGTAACCCTCTAATGGTAACAATATATAATAGCTTGATATGACGACAACCAGTCCATACCCAGAATTACATCAAAGCTAGACATACCAATCAATACAAATGCAAAAGAAAGTCGGCGACTGGCAACCTCTATGTCACAACCCCAACACCCCTGCTTCAAAATAACCTCACCACTAATAGGTGACTCTACACAAATAGGGGATGCTAACTGAGCTAACTCTAACCCCAAAACTAATGCAAACACAGACGAGATAAAAGAATGGGATGCACTCGTATCAATCAACACATTAGCAACTGAATTGCAAAATAAGAAGGTACCTTTCACTATAGAAGGTATTGGTACTAGATCCAGCTATGTAACAGTGTACACACGCCCCGTAGGTCTCTGCTCATCGTGCTCACTCCTCGGAGCATATGCTTGATACGCTGATTGAGCCGAAGAGGCTTCCTGATTGGCCCTCGAGGCCTGTACTGCCTATGCAGGCTAGTGGCTTTGTGATTGCCTCGAACTAGATGCACCAGATGTGCCACCCAACTGTGGGCAAAATCTCTTAATGTGTCCCGCCTGCCCACACTGATAACAAGTGAGTGACTGTCCTCTTCCCTAACTTTGGCCTTGTGAACGAGCTGAAGACGATGCAGACCGTTGCCCTCTTCCTCTCTGCGGGCAAGCTGGAGACTTGTGGCCCAACTGACCACATTTGTAAAAAGTAACATCAATTTGACCACCCTTCTCAGACCCGAACTTGGTATTGGAAAAGTGGACCTCGACTGCGCTCCCTAGGATGACTGGGGGTTAGAACCCCTCTGCCTCTTACTGTCCCCCTGACTATCCTGACTCCTCCTAGAGCTCCTTATTCTCCCATCCTCCATCTGCATAATGGTCTCAAGATAAGTCGCTGCCTCCACAAGGCACTCATAGTCTCTAATCGTGGACCCGACCACTTTGAATATGAGTATGATCCTTAGCCTCTTCTCGAACGCTAGACAACAACGCTTCTTAGTTACCACGAGTTCTGGTGCAAACCTCAACAAACTAGTGAATGTGGCCTCAAACTTGGCCACTGACGTGTTCAACTACACCAACTTGGAGAATTGATCCCTCAAATTCTCCCTTACTAAAGTAGGTAAGTACTTCTGTTGGAAGGCGCTGACGAAAGCCACCCAAGTTACCCCAATGTGCCCCACACGCATATTTCCACCACTGACCCGCATCGCCTTTCAACTGGAAAGATGCCAAGGTCACCCTCAACTAGTCGTCCTCGATACCAAGTGTGGGAGCCGAGTATTGGGAGTCGTAGAGATTCCGGATAGTCGGATCTGGAAGAGTCAAAATTCGTGGCACTCGACATCAGCTCGCACGGTCGAATCCAACTTTGCTCGGCCGAATAGCCGATTAAGCAAGGGGCCAAGTAAAGAGCAGTCTACTACAAAATGTGCCAACTATGGAGTTGGAAATGGACCTAATCCCGAGGCCCATGGAAGAAAAGATATAAATAGAAGAACATCAGCTAGAAAGAGGTATGTCAGAATTGTTATGCTTAACTTAGAATACAAGTAATCTTGAGTGTTGAGACTGACTTGTCCGTCGGAGTGCTAATTCTGGCACCCTCGACCGGAGTGTTTATTCATTTTCAAGTGACTATCAGCGGATGACGAGAGTCCCCCAGGATCCGAAGAGTATTTCCAAACCATATCCCCACAATTGGCGTCGTCTATGGGAATACTCAAGCGTATCCATGGCGGGCGTGACGGAGGATCCTCCAATAGTCACTGATGAAACCACGCAGATAGACGACTCCACTCCATCAAACATGCTTGGACCGGAGACCATCCCCGTAAGATGCGCTCTGAACTTCGCCTCACCCTCGATTCAAGAGCATGAAGCGATCTAAGGGATCATGGAACAAGCAAAGCAAAACGAACAAATATTGGAGAACGATCACAGAGAACGAACGTCTCCATTAGGATTTGGCCTTGGAGATGGCAAAGTCTAAACAAGCTGTACATAAAGGCCCGAAACGACCTGTGAGGGCAGGTGGTCGATGATCTTGAGCCTAACAACAAGATACTGATAGCAACTCCGATTCATTATCCCCGGAGCCCAAGAAGAAGGGACGATCTGAAACTTCCAGTTCTTCTGAAGAGAGTCCCCGTATGAGGCATAAGCAAAGAAGAAATAGTTTGGATGAAGATCAACACGATCCTTTTGTACGACGGATAGCAAAGGCAGCGCTACCCAAGAAATTCAAAGCACCGTCATTCACCTTGTACGACGATAAATCTGGCGCTAGAAGGAGGGCTAGACGGTCTGAGTATCACAAGGACCATGGCCATGATACTAATAGTTGTTATGCACTGAAGGACCTCCTGGAGGGATTGGTACAAAATGGCCGGCTACAAGAGTCCATCCGAAAAGGCAACCCAACCAATGCAAAAGCCTTGAGACAGGATTCATCTCCGCTCGGCGTGATCCACATGATATACAGCCTGCCAATGTCATCAGCGGTGCATGCGATTCAGTCAAAGTCTAACCCTCAAGACCAACTCACTCCGGCTAAACGGTCCCATGAAGTCGAGGTTATTACTTTTGATGATTCGGATATGGCCGGAGTAACACTGCCCCACATTGATCCCTTGGTAATTGAGTTATGCGTAAACTGATTCACAGTTGAGGGCGTACTCATTGATCCGGGGAGCACATCGGAGATTATGTACTATAAGACATTCACCAAACTCGGCTTCTCCGAATCGGATCTCTCTCTGGCCCCTTATCCACTATTCGGCTTCAATGCCAATCTAGAGTACCCGAACAGTGGATATGGGATTCTTGGTCATCAAGCCGCCGTCGCTGTATAATCTCATCATAGGGCAATCTTGGTTGCATACTATGAGGGCCGTGCCAAGCACCTATCATTAGCTGCTACGCTTCCCGACAGAACGCAGTATTGAGCAAATTCGTGGCTCCTAGAAATCGGCACAAGCATGTTATCTCCTTGCTAAAAAATGCCGAAGGAACTATAGGTGAATTCCATTGAGGTGCCGGATCGCGAGAGTCTCGACGATGTTGGGAGGCTTCCTAATGAAAAGGCCACGGAAGGCCTAGACCGAGTTGAAATCGATGGAAGCCTAGACAAGTTCTTCATGGTCGACGCCTCCTTGAATCAGACCGAAAGACAGCAGCTAATCTCTTTCCTGCTCAGCAACCTTGATGTCATTGCGTGGACTCCGTATGAGATGCCGGGTATAGATCCATCAGTTTCACAGCACCGTTTGAATGTCGATCCCAAGTGCAAGCCGATCATTCAGAAAAGCCGGCAGTTGGCCGCAGAACACACTGCCGCCGTTGTTGAAGAGGTTGACAGGTTACTTGACTTCGGGGAAATTAGGGAAGTGACCTACCCTACATGGCTCTCTAATACAGTGGTGGTGAAGAAGAAAAATGGGACTTGGCGAGTGTGCATCGATTTCACGGACCTAAACATAGCCTGCCCCAATGATTGCTTTCCCCTACCCAGAATCGACCAACTTGTAGATGCAATGGTACGCCATCAGCGTATGAGATTCCTCGATGCTTATAGAGGCTACCATCAAATCGCCATGCATCCAGAGGACCAGGACAAAACTGCATTCCTCACCTTAAGAGGAACCTACTGCTACAAAGTTATGCCTTTTGGGCTGAAGAATGCAGGGAAAACCTACCAAAGACTGGTCACCGCCATGTTCAAGGAGCAACTCGGCCACACTATGGAAGTGTACATTGACGATATGGTGGTCAAGTCCAAGGAAGAACAAAATTATATAACCAATCTAGAAAAGACATTCAGCATTCTACGCAAATATAGAATGAAGCTGAACGCTTCCAAATGTGCGTTTGGCATCGGCTCTGGCAAGTTCTTGGGTTACATTGTCAACCACCAAGGAATCGAGGCCAACCCGAGGCAAATCACAGCAATCTTGGAACTCGGCTCCTCTCGTTCAGTAAAAGAGGTTCAAAAGTTGATGGGGATGGCCGCCGCACTCAATAGGTTCATTAGTCGGTCTACAAATCGCTGCCGACATTTCTTTCATACACTACGGCAGGGCAAGGCTTTTGAATGGTCCGCCGAATGTGAAGCCGCTTTCAACGGACTGAAGACCTACCTCCGCTCAGTGCCACTCCTGACAACACCCACTGCTGGTGACCCACTCATTTTGTATCTGATAGTTTCTGACAGGGCCGTCAGCGCCGTACTGATAAATAAAGAGCTGGGGGAGCAGTGGCCAGTGTATTATGTGAGCAAGGCAATGGTCGACACCGAAACACGGTACCTTCCGTTGGAAAAACTCATCCTAGCCCTAGTCATGGCGGCAAAAAAACTGATGCATTACTTCCAGGGACATAGCATTGGGGTGCAAACAGATTATCCCCTCCGATCAGTACTACGAAGTGCAGAAGCATCAGGACGTGTTTCAAAGTGGGCTCTTGAACTTGGCTAGTACGACATTCAATTTCTTCCTAGAACATCGATCAAGGGACAGGTGCTTGCCGACTTTGTTCCCGAATTCACTGGGGGTCTTGCTGATTTCAAGTCCACTGAAATTCAACCGGAGCCGAATTAGAGAATTTATGTTGGGGACATTTGGTAGTTGTATTGTGATGGATCATCCAATCAGCGGGGCAGTGGAGCCGGAGTTGTAATCATGGCTCCCAACGGCGCAACAATTGAGTAGGCCGTCAAGCTCGGCTTCGAAGCGTCAAACAACGAAGCTGAATACGAAGCCCTTCTAGCCGGTTTGCGGAATGCACATCTTCTAGGTGCTCGGCGTTTGCTTGTATTTTGCGATTCAAAACTGGTAATCAATCAGCTAAAGGGGGAGTACACGGCAAGAAACAACCGTATGGCGGCTTACATGAAAACGGCCAACTCCTTGCTGGCAAAATTTGACCATCATGAACTCAACCAGATAACACATGATCAAAACACACATGCAGATGCCCTTGCTTGCCTAGCCTCCGCCATCAACTCGGAAATTAAACGGACCATCGAAGTAGGTTTCATCCCGGAGCCAAGCATTGACCCTTCGGAGGAAATCTAGATCAATGTTATAGAATCTGCACCAAGTTGGATGGATCCCATTATTGCATTCCTATCTTCGGAACAACTCCCAGAGGACAAGAAAGAAGCGCACAAGTTGCGAAACAAAGCCATGCGATACTACTTGGATCCGCAAGGAAGGCTTTATAAAAAATCCCTCTCTGGCCCATATTTAGAATGTGTGCACCTAGACAAAGTCGAGGAGCTTCTGACTGAGATACATGAAGGCAATTGTGGTGCCCACTCCGGCGAACGCTATTTGGCCCATCGAGCTATAACGTAGGGGTATTATTGGCTGACAATAAGAGCGGACGCCGAGTGTTATGCAAAAAAGTGTGAACAGTGCCAGAAGTTCTCCTCGTTAAACCATCTGCCTGCTGAAGAGTTGAACTCCATCACCAGTCCCTGGCCGTTCGCCTAGTGGGGGCTCGATATCGTAGGACCATTGCCGAGGGCCCCAGGGAAAAAGTGATATCTGATTGTCGCAACAGATTACTTCACAAAATGGGTCGAAGTAGAGGCACTAGCACACATTTGAGATGCTAATGTTAAGCGCTTTGTGTGGAGGAACATCATAACACGATTCGGCATTCCAAGAGCTCTTATCTCAGACAATGGTACCCAGTTTGATTGTGGCGTGTACCGAGAGCTGTGTAGCAAATATGGTATCCAGCCTTACTTTTCTATGCCGGCTTACCCCCAAAGCAATGGTCAGGCCGAAACTTCTAACAAATTCATCTTGGACAGCATCAAGAAAAGGCTGAAGAAAGCCAAAGGCAAATGGGTCGAAGAATTGCCGAGTGTATTGTGGGCTCATTGAACTACACCAAGAAGATCAACTGGAGAAACGCCGGTTGCCCTATGCTTTGGAACCCAGGCGATCTTATCCCTAGAGATCGGCCACCCGACCTTGAAGTCGCAAGTTTGATACGGGCCGAAACGACGTGATGCTAGCTTTGGATTTGATTCTAATCGAAGAACGAAGAGACCGAGCCCTTGAATCCATAGCACGGTACCAGCAGCAGCTGGCAAAGTCGTATAATAAACGCGTTCAGCTGCGCCGCTACACATCAGGAGAGTTGGTCCTGAAGAAGGTGCTTCCAGTTGACAAGAAACTGGCCGATGGAAAACTGGGTCCAAACTGGGACGGCCCCTATCAGATTGATTCTATTGCGGAAGCAGGGGCATATCGGCTGAAAGATATGTCAGAAAGGAGTCTCCCACGGCCTTGGAATTCCACGCATTTATGCAAATTTTATCATTAACCCGACTTGTGGGACATGATGCTTGTTCTGAATTGTTCGCCATGTACATCTCTTTTTCTGTAATACAAAGATTCCCGTTCACTTACTACAGAATCTAGTTCAAAGGTGTTTTGATAAAGCCTCCGGATTTGGAGCGCCCTTCGTGGATATCACGATTGGCCAAATAAAGTCTCCGGATTCGGAGCCCCATCAGCGCATGCCGTTTTTGAGCCGATAATGCCTCCGGATTCGGAGCCTCATCACCACAACACCATTGGGCCGATTAAGCCTCCGGACTTATTGCTGGGGCCATGTAACATGTCTATCGAATAAATACTTAATGAAGAGCGCTCCGTTATGACGAGACGACAAAAACCGTTTATTTGAACAATGTTTATCCAATAAAACACATTTATGCAAAAAACAATTTTCTTTAAACATTTATGAAATAAAGCACAAAACATGCAAACATAAGTGTGCCAAAGAAAAATTATAAAGCAATAGGAATATTTAAATCAGAGCATTTTATTTATTCAACCAATAATTACATAATTTTAGATGCATTCCGCGTTTGAACATTACAACGAATATTTTTATATGGTGTCTCCCTCATCATCGTTCTTCTCAACTTCAAAGGCGAAAAAGGGCAAACGATCTCTTTGGTACAGCAGCAACGCCGAATCGACACCCTTTGCTCGGAGAGCCTCCGCGGCCTGAAGTGCCGCGATCCAACTGTGCTTAAAGCCCCAGTTCTCGCATCGGCAAACCTCCTCTGCAAGTTTCTCTTTCGTTTTGTCGATCCCAACCTTCCGGCCCGCATGGAAGCCTTGCTCATAACCCTTGGCCCTCGCATTTTCTACGGCAAACATGCTTGCCATATCTCGGTCGGCAATGGCATGACTCAATAACCATTGGGTCACCCTCTCCTCCACGATCAGATTAAATTGACCCGCCGCATGCGGCTCGGCGACTTTAGCCTTCCTAAGCTTCCTAAGCTCACGTTCAGCTTTCTCCGTACGAGCCTCCGAACTGCGGATCCGTTCGACCATATTCTCTATCTCCCGTTGCGCAGCGCGCAGGCGCATGCCAACTTCGTAGACGGTGTATAGCCCCTTCACCGCCCCATGGATGCCCTCTCAAAATACGTCGAAATCCTGTCGACCAACCATTGACTGCTGGACCTCCGGTGGAAAATCTATCGAGCAAACTCGACCGCCACACCTGGGTCCTTGATAATGGAGTCCGCCTCCGTCATCGGTTTATTCCCCACAAAAACTGCAAAACTCAATGGTCACGGCGCTACGTCGGCCTCATTTCTGGGTCGCGGTCGCAGAGAACTTCCTCGTTGTTTTTTCTTCTTTCGGGGTGATCTACTTCGACAACTTGGAGGCTGACGTGTTTCTCGTTCTTTGGACGCCCTACTTCCCGCACGGGTGGGTTCTCTGCCACGATTCATTGCAGTATCAAGCTTAGCCAAAGTTCGAGCTTCGCCTCTGCTGTTGAAGAAAACTTTATTTGACATTTGCGACAAGTTGTTTTGAATTGAGTTTGAACACAGTACGTGAAGTTACTGGCGCGAATAGCCCATCCCATTTATTTCTAATGCTTGCAGTGACCCCGAGGCAATTTCATTAACGCTTTTGGCAATCTCCAAACGACACATGCCGATTGATATGTGCCACAGCTACTTCATGTACCAATTTTTGGCTTTTTAAATGGCCTAATTATCTAAATGGCAATTATAGATGAATGCCTTGGAGTTCATGCACTGGCTGCGGCAAAGGCAGATTTATTAATTTAACTGGCCGAGCATCTTGGCCCCATGCCGATTCATATGTGCCACAGCCACTTCATGTACCAATTTTTGGCTTTTAAAACGGCCTAATTATCTAAACGGCAATTATAGATGAATGCCTTGGAGTTCATGCACTGGCTGCGACAAGGGCATATTTATTAATTTAACTGGCCGAGCATCTTGGCCCCATGCCGATTGATATATGCCACAGCCACTTGATGTACTAATTTTTGGCTTTTTAAACGGCCTAATTATCTAAACGGCAATTATAGATGAATGCCTTGGAGTTCATGCACTGGCTGCGGCAAGGGCAGATTTATTAATCTAACCGGCCGAGCATCTTGGCCCCATGCCGATTGATATGTGCCATAGCCACTTGATGTACTAATTTTTGGCTTTTTAAACAGCCTAATGATCTAAACGGCAATTATAGATGAATGCCTTGGAGTTCATGCACTGGCTGGGGCAAGGGCAGATTTATTAATCTAACCGGCCGTGCATCTTGGCCCCATACCGATTGATGTGTGCCATAGCCACTTCATGTACTAATTTTTGACTTTTTAAATGGCCAAATCATCTAGTCGGCGAGTATACAGAACGTTTTATCCAAAACATCAACAAAACAATACCACTCATTAATAACAACAAAGTACAAAATGAATTTTCATTAAGTAAATTAGGCACAAATTGTAGCCATTTTACATATGAAAATTACTAAACAAAAAGCTGTAAAAAGCTGAAAATTACTAAACAAAAAGCTGTAAAATACATTTGAAATCCTAAAACAGAAACAATGTCTCTAAAATCAATTCTCGGAGTCAGACTCCAGCGGTTCAACATCTACTTGCTCGTATGGAATTGGCGTAGCCAATGTCACATTAGCAGCAGCAAGGGCTTTGAGCCAGCCGTGTTTGAACCCTCGATTCTCAAATTTGGGAACCTCTTCCACATAATTTTTGAGGGCAGCGTCTTCCCCGACTTCATACGCCTTTGAAGCTTCAGTGTCGGCTACTTCCTTCACCGCCTTTGATTCCGCCAAGTCCGCCTCAAGTTTGGCAATTGCCTCTTGGGCTAACTTGAGCACAGCTTCGCTTGTGTCCGCCCTCTGCTCGGTAGCCACTCGGAGTTCGTCCGCATTTCGAGCCCTCTCCAATTCGGTCTCGGCCCTCGCAGCTTCCATTTTCGCCTTCAGGGCCTCAAACTCGGCACGGCTTCTTTGGCCCTCAACTTCTGCTTGTAAACGGCCAATTCGTTCGATAGCGTCATGCTGACGACGACCTATCTCGACTATCCTTTCGACCGTCTGCAAAACTGGAGCATAAGTTTAAATCCAAACATACATACATAGAAAGGAATGACAAGATCAAGATCTTTACCAGAAGAGCCGATTGAGCGGCTAATGCTACAGCTAAAACGTCTGGCTCCGAGCGGAAAATCGCCTTGTTCGACGGCAATGAAACTGATGAAGCCAGGCTCAGCACAACGGCTGGGTCTTTTATAGCCGATGCGTCAGAGGAGATCGGCATGTTTCTTACCTTTGGTTCAAACACAAAAGGCACAATTGTAGCCGACTCATCTAAACACGGCCGTTTGTCGGCAGGGTCTTCTCCAGACCCGGCCTCAACCTCGACAGGACGCTTCTCCGACCGTCGTTCAGCCTCATCATTTGCAGGCATGATCGGCTCTAACTCCGCATCTCGTACTTGAATCATCTCCCCTGTAACAGGCAAAGGCGATTCAACAGCTGTGACGGATGGCACTTCGGATCGGTTGGCCTCTGCTCAAATGGCCTCCGCCTTACGCCGTGCGGCCATTCGTTTGGCGTTGGCCTTTTTGGTAAGTTTTGTAAGTGACAAGCTAGCCATATCTTCAGGAAACGCGCTGGGTAAATCCTCCAATCCGATAAAGACGTCGTCGTAACCTTCCCCTCGACCCGAGGCGGACGGAGGGTTGGCTAAATCGAGGCCGGCTTCTTCAAATGCTAGCCGTAAAGCCTCGTCTACTTTGGCCTCAGATTGGCCTGATTCGTCAGCGACCTCTTCTGCGCGTTCCGAGTCGAATCCTTCGAAGCCGATTTGGCGTAAGTTTTTGAAGTTGGTCAAGATAAGAGCTGTTGGAAACTCTTCACCCCTTGGAATCGGGATGTTTTCTGCTGCCGAAAAGGTCGTGTACGCCGGTTCATATTGAAGTAAAATATGGGCCGCCCTCCCTTGTTTTTGAAGGCTTGGACGGCCGAAGTATTTTAACACAACTTGTATCTCCGAAAGAACGGCGTCGTCGGTTGAGGTCAAAACTTTCTTCAAATCGTTTCCTGCAAAAGCAAAACCATCAGGTCATAAAAGTGAGGCTTTACAAAGATAACAAAAGAAAAAAATTAACACAGCAGACTATACAGCCACCTGGTTCGCCCCTCTGCCTAGGAATAGGATCGAGGTGATCCTCGCCTTCGCCGAATTCCCAGTTTCCTTAGACGACGACCATAACATCATCGACTCGCTTCTTAGAGCTGGAAAGCATAGTCACTAGTTGATGGTTGGTGTCTTTGGCCCTAAGGAAATAACGCCCGTGCCGACCAGAAGACTTGGCCAAGGCGTAGCAATGCCGAATAGCGGGAATGCCAAGGTTAAGCCTAAGGCGATGGTTTAGTGCGATAATCTCCGTCATGATCCTAAAGAAGTTGACGTTGGGTTGGGAAGGGATTAAGCCCCAATGACAGAGCACGACTCTAAAGAGTGGGTGAAGGGGGAAACGGACTCCACCCTCTGCGATTGATAGAAAGGGGAAGACGATCGTGGTTTCATCAACCCTCTCCATATCGAGGGTGCCGTCTGTCACGAGTGACAGATGGACGTCATCAGGAATGGAGAAATGGCATCGGAAACCAGAAATTCGATCCGATGAGAGGAGATCTTTTAAATGTTTCGTCATTTCTCCCAGCCAATAGGAATATGCTAAGCCAAAAAACAAAGCAAGAAAAGAGATTCAAAGCAGAGAAGGAGAGAACTTAGAAGAGGCAAAGAAAATAGAGGAGAAGAAGTTGCAGAGGTAATTCGGAAGGCAGTCCAGCGATGAGCGTCTAAAAGCGTGTATGCATTTGAAAAGACGTCGAAATTTTGAATCACAATAAATAGAAGTGTATGAAGAGGCGGGAAGTTGAAATGATAACCGAGAAGCGTGTGTTCAGACATTTGCGTTAGAATACGATCAGCCGCCGAATTTCGGCTCTGACTTTTCGATTTCGAAGCCAAACACTCCAGCCAACTATCGTTAGTGGAGTGCTTGGGGGGCAATTGTGGGGGCCGAGTATTGGGAGTCGTAGAGATTCCGAATAATCGGATGTGAGAGAGTCAAAATTCGTGGCACCCGGCATCGGCTTGCACGCTCGAATCCAACTCTGCTCGGCCGAATAGCCGATTAAGCAAAGGGCCGAATAAAGAGCAGTCTACTACAAATTGTGCCGAATATGGAGTTGGAAATGGACCTAATCCCGAGGCCCATGGAAGAAAAGATATAAATAGAAGAACATTAGCCAAAAAGAGGTAAGTGAGAATTGTTGTGCTTAACTTAGAATACAAGTAATCTTGAGTGTTGAGACTAACTTGTCCGTCGGAGTGATAATTCTGGCACCCCCGATCGGAGTGTTTATTCCTTTTCAGGTGACTATCAGCGGATCACAAGCGTCCCCCAAGATCCGGAGAGTATTTCCAAACCACATCCCCACACCAAGCATCTCGAACGTCTTCACTATTTGCTCTAGCCACTCATCTACCTTCAGTGGCTCCTTGGGATCACCCAAAAACTCGTTCGGATTTGACTAGAAGAACTCTCTCTCTCCAGAAAAGATGGCCCTACCTCAGTGACTTGGGCTTGGACTTGATTCTCAACCTTGAGAATCCTGCAATGCTTCGGCCATTTCGCGGGCTAAGGTGCCCTTGGCCTATTGACCAATTGGTTCAGCCACATTGGCTTGACCAACCCCTTCCTCCTGTGCTGAAATATCATCCGGTGGAGGCATCTTATGCCTTCTAGGCCTACCACGCCTACCACCACCATGTCTACATCCTGACATCCTAATGAACATAGCAAAAGAGATTAGCACATTCACAAATGTACCGAAGCTAACTCACTTACGTCTTCATGCAATGGACAACAATAATTCACTTCACATAAGCACGTAATCACATAAACACATACGAATTTCCTTCCTAGATAATGACCGTCCTGCAGCGTTGCCAGAGTTCCAATTAAAAACAGCAGTGATCAAGTGCTCTTCTAATAGGACTTCTAGAAACCCGTAGACTTAATTAACATCTTAGAAATTAAATTTCATACCCATATAATCAGATAAACATGTTATCATATAAGTACACATCGTTCATTCTAGAGTCTCTATCAAGTGAGACAAACCCATTGTGGTACTAACCACTTCCCACGTACCCAAAGTATTCAAACCTGGTACGCTCTGATACCAAGTTGTAAAGCCCCAAATAAATACAATGAATCCCAACTCATAAGCAATATACTTTCATTCATCAGAGTTCGTACACAAACGGTGACTCATGCGATATATATTCATAAATGACTCATCCTGAATTTACAGCATGTGTTACATGTGATAAAGAAAAATAAAAGCTAAACAGATATTTATATGCCCTAAAGGCTTACATCTTTCCAAGTTATTGCTTGGTTACAACAAAAGTGAGACTAGCTCAATACAAATAAAGCCTTTGGCTATACAAAAGAAAATACAACAAAAAGAAGCTCTTGCTCCAAAGTCCCTCCAAGCTATTTCCTTGGTGGAGGCATATCACCAATACTTGAAAATAGTTTTTCTCAAATAGGGTGAGCCAAAACCCAGTAGAAACAATCTAATACAATATCTGAATCTTAACAAAGATATGAGTACGATGTGCACATACAATACCTGTGACAAAACATTCATGTTCTATATGATCATAAAGTACTAAATTTCATATTTCAATCCATTTTCCTTCAATTCATTTCAAGTTAATTCATTTCATCTTAATTCATGAGCCAATTCCATTATCTTTCAAACAACCCAACTAAGATTACAGCTCAGTGGTTCTCCAATCAACACAATTACTATACAAACACTTCAATCTGTCATTTTACGAAAATTTCATCCGCGAGATTGGCACCCATATGTATGCGCGATTTCGGGACTTTCATTCTAGACACACATGCCAACTTAATTTCAATAGAGTCCATCTCCTATCTCCTTCCAAACATGGAATACATCTCATTTCTCCTCTCAGACATCATACATATATAATGTATTTAAAACATAGTCATATTCATGAAAACTAACAAGAGATTAGTTTCAATTCACCTAATCCTCATCCAATTTCTATAATAATCATAGATATCCTCCACCGATGGCCCAATACAAATATTTCTAAACAGATAATCAATCTCAGACAGATAAATTATTCAAAATTCTACAGGTAAGAGATAATACATATTTAGCTTCACCATTTATCAATGTATCCAATTTTACATTTACAATACCAATCCCATTCATTTATACAAAGTAATTATTGGGACCATTTTAGGGCAAACTTCCCCTCTCTTTTCCCCCCCTCCCCCGATATATCACTCCAAATGCCAAAATCAAACATTTTGCCACCATACAACCTTATATTCAATTCCCCAACCATTTTCACAACATACACATGAAAACCCCCCTTTTTATTTCACACACAAATCCTAGTTTTGTCCATAATATCCCCAAAGCCCACCATTGTTACACAACTACTAATAACTATGTTAAAAACCATAAGAATGTGTAGAAAATCCCAACCTCAAGTGTAGAAGCCCAAAGGAGGAGTATAGTAACTTCAAAAACGTCGAAACCAAACTCTATTCCGATGTAATGATAGCCCTTGAGATGCTCCACCTTTTTATCGAAGGGAGTAGGGCAGAGAGATCCTTAGATCCTAGTGGATTTGTAGAGAGAACTCAAATTTTAAAGAGAGAGAGAGAGGGAGCTGGTCTAGGGTTTTTGAGTGAAAAGATATCAAAAAGTGATGTAAAAGGGTCGCTCGAGCGCAAGAGTTGTCGTTCGAGCGACCTGACACAATAAGCGACCTAGCTCGAGCATAAGAAGTGTCGCTCGAGTGCACAGTACATACTCCCAGAAGTTTTACAGACATATACCGTCGCTCAAGCGCAAGAAGTCTCATTCGAGCAAAAAATACTACCCTCCCAGTATCTCTGCAGGCCTACAAAAGTATTGGAAGCTCACAAAGCTCGCTCGAGCGCAAGAAGCCTCGCTCGAGCGAAGAAGCAAATTTCTGGACAATAACTATTATACCAATTAGCAACCAACCTGTTCCAAATATGCCCAATATACTCAAACTTAAAGGGAAAATAAGGAAAAAAGACATGAATAACAATATTAAACTACGAAACTTGAGTTCGGAATACAATAAAGGTCGAGTCAAAACCGGAATCGCTATATTGTCTTTATCATTAAAAATTATCTTTATTGTTTTGTGACCGATATGAGTTAGTTTAAGAGTTCCAATATTGAATTAAATATTAAAATTAAGCCTAACAAATTAAGTTTGAGTCGATTTTTTTTTTTTTAACAATTCTTAGTTTAAACCCATAATAAATCATATTTTGATGACTCAATATAATAAATAAATAAATAAAATTAATGTTTACGGTACTTTTTATCAATCAATAAAAAATATTTATAAGTATTAAGAGAATTACATTTAAACAAATTTTAAGATAAAATTTTTACTTTAAAACAACCTAAAAAATATCATACTAATTTTTTATTGGCTCATACCTCTTTTATTCAAAAATAATATATATATATATATACAAATAACAAACCAGATAAGTCCAAATAAATATTAGCATATATCAGATAATACTTGTTAGAAGGTCCTGAGATTTAAAAAACTTCCAAAATTTATTTCCCTCTAAGTTTTCAAATAAATTTATGGGAAATCACGAATAAGTGAAATTTTCAAAAATTACCAAATCATGAAAAACCTTACAATTTTACTTTTAATTTTTGTAAAGTTTATCACTAATTAAAAATATTTTTCAAGCATACACTTAAATGAATTCCTCTAAATTTATTATGATTTAGTGTTAGTCACTTTTAAGTGTAAATCTAAAAATTACATTTCGTCCTTCAAGGGCAATTCTGTGAAAAATTTATTATTGAGCAAATTACAGCGGTAGTCCCTATAATTTATCTTTTTTCATTTTAGTCGATATTGTTTCAATTTACTCAATTTTGTCTTTTAATTTTGCGGATTGTGTCATATTAGTTTAATAAATAACGACGGTTAAGTTAGATGGACAGATAATCATATGATGCTTCAATTTGGTCCCTATAATTTACAGGATGTATCAATTTGGGCCATGTTGTTTTGACTTTCCTATAAACTACAGAGACCAAATTGACACATCCTATAAACTATAAGGATCAAATTGAAACATCATTTGACTTTCTGTCCATAAAACTTAACCGCCGTTATTTATTGGACTAATATGACACAATTGGTAAAATTAAGGGGCAAAATTGATCAAATTGAAATAATGGGAACCAAAATGAAAAGCGGGTAAACTACATGGACTATTTACATAATTTATCCTTTATTATTAATAAGCATTTATTTTTAAACGCACAGGTGTATTGCTAGTAATAAATAATCAAATATTAGTTTTTAAATCAAAATATTAATATAAAATTTATTCAAAATATGTAGTAAAAATAATTTATAATTGATTAAATCTTATTTACTTTTAACAGAGTTGCACATTACACATAAGAAAAGGTTTTTATTCAGATGTCATTAATTATGTGTTATAAGTTCTTAATAAAATATTGCATGTCATAATTTAATTGTAAAAAATTAAAGAAAAAATTTCAAAAATTATATTTAAGATAAAATGTCAATAAATTTCATTTTATAAAACTCATAATTTTAATTTAACATATGATAGTAGTAAATTACTTTTGTTAATATACTAATTTTTTTCTTATTTTGTAAAGTCTAAAAATTTGTCTACTCAAAATTGTAAATTGTCTTATGTTATAATTTTTTCGTGAAAATATATTACGATTGACTTGTGTTATTTGACCAAATATTAGATGTAACGCCCCAATTTCTTATGCCCAAATGATAACACAACCATCATGGCTCCTTAAAGGAAAACTGAAATAATTTTCCACACTTGCATTACATGATACAATTAGTTGCTCAATGCGATTATACGTTTAATCCAAAACCAAATAAATAAACAAATAGATACTCCCAAAGGTTTATAAGTTTCCAAGGTTTAGGCCTGGTTACACAAAATGGTTATTCAAACCCACACAAATACAACCCTTGGTTTACAAACATAGTTACAACAAAATGAGAGCCTTGTACTCTCAACACATATTTCCTTGCCTTTAGTTAGGCGGAATCACCACATTTTTTCTTGCACAAAAATCCTGTAGGGTAAGCATAAAGCCTAGTAGGAAATCCTTAACAAAGTATATACATTTTATGCAAGTCTCAAGAGATGAAATGCACATGTCATGCTATGCTCCTTTTCTGAAAGTAAATCACATTTTCATCTTTTGAAAACCATCATACTCAATGATGTCATGCAATTTCAATTGTTTAAAACTTAACAATTTATTTCAAGGGCGGTAAATACGACTCTGGTAATCCCTAGGTCAGTGTCTGCAAGTAGACTATACAAGTACTACCAAATTGTCATTTTTACCGGTATTAACCGGTAGACTCGACACCTATCCACGTGGGTTTTCGGTCTTTCACCCCGGACTCTCAGGTCAACTTATTCAATATCATCTACACCACCTATCAAGACTTACCAACGTATTTACCCCAAAACCATTCCATGAAAACTTGTTTCTCAACATTCTTTTCTCAATGCAAGTTTTCAAATCAACTTTCAAAATTTAATGTAATCAAATGAATTGATATGCCAATTTCACAAGATGAATAAAAATACTTTTATTCCAATTCATCATCTGAGGAATAACACAATTCCCTCTTCTCAAGTATCCTCAACAATTAGTCATTTCAAGACCATTTCAACGTTTTGAACAATAGTTTTCAAAATGAAGAACAATTCTCACATTCCATGAAATTCATCATTTATATAAATACAAATATAATTTTTTCCAAACATTCATTTATTTTGACACACAAAATAAATATAACAATATCATTCATGGATTTTCAATCTCTTTTAAAAACCCCAATTTCTAGGTTTTCTCACCAAAACTCTACAACTCAAATCTTTTGAAAGAAAACTTTTCAAAATCATTTTTTCTTCAATCAACGAAGATCAAAACCCATAACATCATTTTAAAAGAACAAGAGACAAACCCACTTTCAAAATCGCTCAACTTTTTGAATCAACAATCAATTTTCAAAGCTATCGAATGATGATTTCGAAAATCATCTAGATCTTGCAAATATATATATATATATATATATAACTTTAAGAAAATCCATACCTCAAGTGTTAAAAACCCAAGCAACAAGATGGAACTTCAAAGATGATGGAATCAAGTTCATCTTGGATCAAAATGAATTCTCAAAGACACTAGAGTGAAGAACACAATAGATCTAGATGAAATCTTAGAGAGAAGGTGAGTTTTTAGAGAGAGAGACTCAAGATCTGAGTTTTTGGAAAGTTTTAGAGAGGGAGAGAGAACTGAAAAAGTGATATAAAATATCAGATTCACGAATTGATATAACATGGTCCGCTCGAGCGTGGAAAGCTCTACTCGAACGTCGAATACACTTTCCTAGTACATTTGCAGACAGGTCAAACTTCTGGAACCAAACATTCTCCGCTCGAGTGCATAAACGGCCACTCGAGCAGACAAACAACTTCGAATGCATTTTGCATTTTTGTTTCGGGGGCGTTGCCCCTTGGACCCCTGCGAGCTGACTGGTTAGCTCGATCCCCGACATACTCAGCGAAGTGGCAAAACATGAAAGAATTAATGTCACGACCCTAACCCGCCCCCGTGGGTTAAGGACGTAACCGGCCAGTAATCATAAGATTACCTACGGCCTCCAATGGATCCAAACGTATTTTAACAAAGTTAATGGGGGCCAAACGGAAGCAAATCAAACTTTGTCTATAGAGCTGTGCTTACATGGTACATCAAGACGATTATATACATAAACATTAATAACTCACAACAGTAAAATAGTAGCATGAGTTCTGCATAAACAGGATCATATAAGTCCAAGTCAACCCATCAAAACTATATACAGAGTTACACAAAGTCTTCGCCATTATGGCAACACAAAGTAGATAACAAAAAGGCGAAGACGGGTCTCATGCGTGAGACACGAGGGCTGACTCTCCAAAACTTGGGTTGTTCTACACAGGCTTCACTGAGGCTGGGTCTGGACTTCTCTTGGCTCACCTACAAAGACATGAATGAGCATGAGCAATAGCCCAGTGAATAATATCAATTATAGAATTTATGCAACAAGACGTAGAACAACATTTTCCAAATGGCCTCGGGCCCAATTCCTATCTGTAGTTAACATATATAAGGGTAGTTTAAATCAAGTAACCATAGTTCCGTACATATTGGCCTTTGGCCCATTCAGATTTTACGTCTACGATGAAACGGCCTTCGGCCCATTCGATTATGTCAAAACGGCCTTTGGCCCAATCATGTACGTCAAAGCGGCCTTTGGCCCACTCATTCATTTCAAAACGGCCTTTGGCCCACTCATTCATTTCAAAACGGCCTTTGGCCCACTCATTCATTTCAAAACGGCCTTTGGCCCACTCATTCATGTCAGAACGGCCTTCGGCCCATACATTCGTATCAAAACGACCTTTGGTCCATTCATGTTCATCTAAACGACCTTTGGTCCATTCATGTTTAACGAAACGACCTTGGGTCCATTTATGCTTAACAAAACGACCTTGGGTCCATTTATGCTTATCATATCAGACTTACGTCCACAATCCCAATTAGCAATTCATAAAGCTTTAAAGGGAGTAAACAATTGGACATTCACAAGCATTCAAATATCGATATTACTCACAGTGATCGGCTTGTGGATTTGCCCTGGAGCTTGACCCTACACATTTTATGAACACAAAAGGGTCATTAATCGTTCAATCCGTTCTTTAATTCACATATTCCTCTTTAGGCCTTATTATTATCTCATTAACTCATTTACAATGCTTAACATATGCCTAAGAGTGCTTGCAAGTGAAAGAGAACGGAAAACAGAACACAAAATGCAAAAACAAGATTTCAGCAAATAGGGTCCTCGCTCGAGCGTGGACTTACCCGCTCGAGCGGACCCTTAGGTCAGCAAAAGTATTGGTTGCCTTCAATTCCCGCTCGAGTGCGAACTCGGCCGCTCGAGCGGACTTTCCTGCCTACATAGCTCCCCGCTCGAGCGGGAACCAGGTCTGCAGAAAATGCTGGGAGCTCGATTTCTCCGCTCGAACGGCACTTCCCCCGCTCGAGCGGAAGTCAAAATTCTGGAAATTTCAGGTTGTGTTCTTGAGCTTCAATTCAATTTTCCAGCTACCATTCTTGCATGCAAAGGCTCAAATCTCAAATATAATCATACTAACATGGTTCCCTTGCAAGATTATGGCATTATGAAGTTCAATTTCTTGATTTACCTACATGCATATCCCAAAACATGACAAATTCATCACCAATATAGCAAATTCATGCATTCAAGCTCACATCTTTAATTATTCAAACATGCAAGGCCATCTTGACTTCATTTCCATTTCAAAGATGCAAATTGTGCCAAAACTCAACAAAACCAAGCTTGCATGCATGATCAAACTTAAATTTTTGCTTAATTGACATGATACATGCTATTTCAACACAATTTCATACATGCATGCTTATATCAAGCTTTAATTCCGACAATACTAACTTAACTCATGCTCTTGAGTACAAACAACCCTTGAACACACAAGATCACACATTACTTCCATGAATTCAAGAGTCAACGGCTTACCTAGAAGCTCAATTCCTTCAATCTATGGTCCAATTTAGAGATGGACTTCAATTTCTCCAAACTTGAGTCAAAATAGCACAATTCTCTCATTCTCTCTCTCTAATAGCCGGCCCTCACTCTCTCACAATTGTCTCTTCAGATTTTTGAGCTCAAATGAGCTAAGGGAGTGTATATGGCCATAAATAAAAGTCCCACTAATGCCTATTTTAATAATATTAAATAATTGGGCACTAATTCACCAATTTAATCAATTTAATCCGACCCGAATCAATTTTCAATTAAACTTCACCGTAGGCTCTAAAATTACGCTAATCACAATGGCGTAGTCAATTCCGGGTTCTGCGGCCGATAAGGCCCTCAATTTAATTTCCAAAGCAAATTATTCAAACAGATATTCCTACGGTGAACAGATAGAATTCCAAAATCACATATATCCATATAATGGTACGCAAAATCATATCAAAACATATAACCACATACGTATTAGGGACCAATTAACATAATACAGAACAGGGGCATCACAGTCTTCCCCCCTTTTAGGAAGTTTGGTCCTCCAAACTTAAGTTATCTTCGTCGGGAAACAAATGTGGGTAGTGTAGTAGCATTTTCTCCTCTTTTTCCCACGTGGCATCCGTGCCATAGTGCTCTTTCCATTCCACTTTCACCATTGGGATGGATTTGCTCCTCAACTGTTTCACTTGCCTGTCAACAATTTGTTCCGGCCATTCAACGTATTCCATATTTTCATCAATAGCAACCCGGTGATAATCAATCACATGAAACGGGTCTCGGAGGTAACCTCTCAACATCGACACGTGAAACACATTATGGATTTGCTCGAATCCCGGTGGCAAGGCAACTCTGTAGGCAATCGGACCAAGCCTCTCCAAAATCTGGAACGGTCCAATGTAACGGGGCGACAACTTGCCCTTTTTCCCAAATCTGACTTGGCCTTTCATTGGAGAAACGCGGATGAACACATGGTCACCAACCTCATACTCAAGAGGTCTTCTCCGAACATCTACATAATTCTTTTGTCGGTCCTGAGCGGTTTTGAGCCTTTGGCGAATAGTCTTGATTTTCTCAGAAGTGTCTTGCACAATTTCTGGCCCAAGCAAAGCTCTATCCCCGACCTCTGTCCAACAAATAGGTG
This sequence comes from Camellia oleifera, assembly GCA_022316695.1. NCBI lineage: Eukaryota > Viridiplantae > Streptophyta > Magnoliopsida > Ericales > Theaceae > Camellia > Camellia oleifera. The sequence continues at coordinate 115,164,282 of CM039315.1, forward strand.
ATCTACACCTCCTACCATACAAAGCCTCGTATGGTGCCATACCGATGCTGGAGTGGAAGCTGTTATTATAGGCAAATTTTGCAAGCAGCAAATAATCTTTCCAACTTCCCTAAAAATCAAAAGCACACATGCGAAGCATATCTTCCAAAGTTTGTATCGTTCTTTCTGACTGCCCATCTGTCTGTGGATGGAATGCAGTGTTGAACCTTAGTTCTGTTCCCATAGCTTCCTGCAAACTCTTCCACAATCTAGATACAAATTTCGGATCTCTATCCGACACAATAGACACTGGGACTCCGTGTAAACGGACAATCTCATCAACATAATTGGTAGCCAATCTGTAAGCAGTAAACGTAGTTTTGACAAGTAGAAAATGTGCAGATTTAGTTAGTCTATCAACCACAACCCAAATAGAATCCATACCTCGAGAAGTCCGAGGTAGGCCAACAATGAAATCCATAGTCACATGTTCCCACTTCCATTCAGGAATAGGGAGAGGTTGAAGTAGACCACCCGGTTTCTGATGTTCGGCTTTGACTTGCTGACATTGAAGGCACTTGGATACATATTCTGCAATTTCCTTCTTCATTTTAGGCCACCAATAAGTTTTTTTCAAATCTCGATACATTTTGTTGTTACCCGGATGCATAGCAAATGCGGATCTGTAGGCTTCATCTAAAACCCTCTTCTTTAGTTCTGGGGCATCAGGGACACATACTCGGTTCTGGAATTTCAACATTTCATTCTCAATACTGAATTCTGCTTTCGGGCTTGCCTCAAATTCGTCAATCACTTTCTTGAGGAACTCATCCTCCTTTTGTTTCTGCTTGATTTCTTCAATGATCGCCGGCTCGGCTGTGATAACGGCCATCAATCCACCCTGTTTACACATTCCTACTTAAATTTCAGACTTCTCAAAATCTTGTAGGATCTCCTGCTGTTCAGTGAGCAAACAAGCCATACTCCCCGTTGATTTTCTGCTCAAGGCATCAGCAACTGTGTTAGCTTTCCCGGGGTGATACTGAATCTCTAAATCATAATCCTTTATCAATTCCAGTCATCTTCTCTGGCGCATATTCAGCTCTTTCTGTGTGAAGAAATATTTCAAACTTTTGTGGTCCGTATAGACCTCACACTTTGCTCCATATAGATAATGCCGCTAGATTTTCAGAGCAAAAACAACTGCGGCCAATTCTAGGTCATGTGTTGGATAATTCTTCTCATGTGGTCTCAACTGCCGGGAGGCGTAGGCAATAACCTTTTCGTTCTGCATTAACACACAACCCAGACCTTTATAAGATGCATCATTGAAAATCACAAAATTTTCCGTACCTGAAGGTAGTGTCAAAATCGGGGCGGTGGTCAATCTGGTTTTCAATTCATGAAAGGCTGATTCTTTTTCATTGTTCCACTCAAAAGATTGCCCCTTGCGTGTCAGTTGGGTAAGGGGCACGGCTATTTTTGAAAAATCCTTCACAAACCTCCAATAGTACCCAGCCAAGCCCATGAAACTGCGAACTTCTGTTACATTGGTCGGTGTAGGCCAATTCACAATTGCTTCTATTTTCTGTGGGTCCACTGAAATTCCTTCCTTGTTGATCACATGCCCTAAGAAAACAACTTCATCCAACCAAAACTCACATTTCTTTAGTTTAGCAAATAATTTCCTTTCTCGAAGTATTTGTAAAACAGTCCTCAAATGCTGTTCATGTTCAAGTCTATCTTTAGAATATATCAAGATATCGTCGATGAAGACTACAACAAACTCATCAAGGTAGGTTTTAAAAATTCTATTCATTAACTCCATAAATGCTGCCGGAGCATTAGTCACTCCAAATGGCATAACAAGAAACTCAAAATGACCATACCTCGTTCTGAATGCTGTTTTCTCAACATCCTTTGCCTTAACTTTCAACTGATGATACCCAGATCTCAAATCAATCTTAGAAAACACCTGTGATCCCTGCAACTGATCAAACAAATCATCAATACGGAGTAAGGGATACTTGTTCTTTATCGTTACCTTGTTCAATTCCCGATAATCGATGCACAAGCTCAAGGTACCATCCTTCTTTTTCACAAATAATGCCGGTGCGCCCCAAGGCGAAGTGCTAGGCCAGATAAATCCTTTATTAAGAAGGTCTTGCAACTGTTCCTTTAATTCTTTCATTTCGGCGGTAGCCATCCTGTAGGGAGTTTTAGAAATAGGCTGGGTGCCTGGCACAGTCTCAATAGTAAACTCTATCTCCCTGTCTACCAATTCCCCTGGTAATTCATTTGGAAACACATCTGGGAATTCTCTAACAATGGGAATATCATTCAATTCAACATTCACAGATTGATCAGTCAATACATAACACAAATAACCCTGGCACCCTTTCCTGATCAATTCACAGGCTTTCATTGCAGATATCAAATATGGTGGAGGCACTACCCCATTTCCCACAAACACAATCTCTTTCTGTTCTGGTGGTTTAAACACAACTCTCTTTGTCACACAATCTATGGTGGCACAATATTTGGTCAACCAATCCATGCCCAAAATTACATCGAAGTGTCTAAAGTTTAAGGGCAACAAATCTACATATAGGGTAGCATCCTCAATATGCATGTCACAAAACCGATATATATAGTCAAATAACACAGATTCCCCCGATGGAGCAGACACACATAACAAATATGGCAACAATTCTAGGGGTCTTTTCAGTCTAGATGCAAATGCATATGTCACGAATGAGTGCGTTGATCCAGAATCAATTAATACAAAAGCATCCTGATTACATATTGAAATAGTACCTGAGACAACGGCATTGGCATTACGTGTATCACCCGGAACAAGTGCAAAAACTCTCCCCTGTCTCACTGTGTCCCCGGTAATAGTGGATCTCGCAGTATTTCCCGGCTTTGGAACTGATGCAGTTGAACTAGCTGCTAGTTTCCCACCGTTCTGATTGCACTCCCGGGCTATGTGCCCTTGTTTCCCACACTTGAAACAGCCTCCTGATGCACGGTAACAAACCCCACGGTGCCTTTTGCCACAGATATTGCACATGAGAGCTGTGTCTCGGGAAGAATTTGAAGTAGTGGAGGAGCCCGTGTTTTGCTTTTTCAGAAATTTCTTCTTCGAAAAGAAGCCTTGCCTTTTGTTACTGTAGACACCCCATTTTTGACCGTCCTCAAGACTTGGACGTCACCGTTTGAACACCCGGTGATCATCCATGTTTATGTTCATTTGGAGTTCCCGGAGGTCTCGGCTACGCGCCTTGCCTCAGGATCTCCGAACTCGACTGTTTAGTGTCTGGTTTTGCACCAAACACTTGTGTTTTGCCTTAGAGGGGCAGGGAATGCCTTGTGAGGCATCCCCACACATCACCGGCCATGGCTAGAGGCCACCGGCCGGTGTTTTGTTGCCATCGGCAATGTATATTGCCGGTCGGCATTCTTTGTTGCTGGTCGGCAGTCCATTTTGTCAAAATGGCAATTTTGAGCAGCCGACTACTGTTCATCTGCTTTTGCAGATATTTTTAATACAGCTGGTTTGCATTTTGTTCCCCTCCATACACGTGTATGGAGGGATGGCTTCCTTGTTAGCTTCTTGAGTAAGCTTTACAAGATTGGCTTCTCTATAAGAGGAGCCCTCCTCTCTTGGCTTGAGGGTTGGACAAAAAGGTTAGAAAATATACAGAGGAGAGCTCTGGCTTAGGGTTAGGGTTTGTGTCTCACCTATCTCTATTTATCTCTCTCTTTTTACCTTTGTGTGTGTATAAGTGTATTTGTGTCTTACTATTGCACACAAACACATAGTGTTACACCTTCCCTTGGCTATTGAGGTTCTAAGAGGTTGTTCTTGAGGTTCTTGGGTGGTTTTGAGCTTGGAGGAGCAGCTGGTCCACCATTGTTGAAGAGGTTCTTCAAGGGTAACAATCTTACCCCTTTTTACCCCATTCTTGCATACTATTTTTTCCTATCTTAGAACTGTTTTTGAGCTTAGTGTATAATATAAAAAAGTTCTTTTTTTGGGCCCTCTAAATAGTTTGTTTAGAGTGTTTTGTGGTTTGGAGGTGTTTGACCCCTCTTAAGCCTTGAGGGGCTCCATTTTGTGCTATTTTGAGTGAGCTCCGGGACTCTGGTGTTTGGGCCTCCTCACCACTGAAATCTTGAGGGATTTCAGTGGTAAGGATGGTGCCTTGAAGTCCCAAGAAGGAGAGGGCCACCCCTTCTCCTTATTGTCCTTGAAAAGGGCCATTTTTGCCTCTTTAATGAGCACCTAGCTAAGCCTCATGTTGACCATGCCTTGGCTATTATTTATGCTTATTTTGCCATGAAATAGCATTGTTGTATGTTGGTTTTGGTACACCATGCTTGCTTAGCATACATGCCTTGTAATGCCATTTTGTTGCCTTAACATGCCTTAGGTTGTAAACCATTGTTCTAGCATGTTTTAGGCTTGGCTTTGTGAAGCTTTTGTGCTTATTTTGCTATGTTTGAGGTCTGTCCTTAGTTGTTTGGGTCGACTTTGGCATGCTTAGTATAGCCCCTTTGCATTTTTGGTTTGTTGACCTTAAGTGTGTAAATGTATAGCATGCATCCTTGCCTTAATTTAGTGGGTTGGGACCATTTGCCATGTTATTTCAGTCCCTTTAACATGCTTGTATGCTTGCCTTGGATGCCTCTGTGAAGCTTTGAAAGCTTGTCTTGCATGCTCCATGTTTTGGCCATTGTGCATACACTTTGAATTTCAGCCACTTAGATGCCATCTAGATGTCCCTTGGGTGTTGTCTAGGCCTGCCTTAGACTTGCTTTAAGTCCTCTTAGCCTTGTGAGGCTTGGTGGACTTAGTCTTGGTTTAAGCCTCTTGGCTTGTGTTGGGTTTTTAGCCTTGTTTGCATGCCTTGTTTGTCTTGTTTAATTGGTTTAGCACCTTTTGTAACATGATTTTTCAATGCTTACCTTGCATTCCATTAGTCCATGTTATGCCTCTTTCAAGTGTGCTTGAGAGTTGCCCTTTTGTGCTTGAGTATTAGCCCTTTAACATGTGCATGTGTATATGTGTGCTTAGTCCTCATTTCAGAGCATTTTGGCCACTGTTTTAGGTCTATTTAAGGCTGCCTAAATCATGTTTAAGTCCATCCTATGCTTGTTTGCATACTTACCTTGCATGTTTGCTTGCATGCATGCTTGCATGTATACATTGCATTGTCCATGTTGCATGCTAGTTCATATGCCTAGGTTGCATTGCATCTTGCATGCATGCCTTGTTCCTTGATCTAGTGATAGGAATTGGGCCCCTTTGGTTTGTTGGTTTGCATTGCATTTGACATCAAAATGTGCACACTTGGTCCCTTGGGCCATCACGCATGGAAATACGTGATTGATGGTCCGAGAACCAAGGAGCATGTCCCTTTGAGTCATTAACATGATAAGGGACATGATTGGTGAATATATGGCTTGAATTGCAATGCCATGCAAAACTCTGTCCTCTGCTGCTGTCAAACAGGTTCTGCAGGAACTTTTTGCCGATCGACTGCACAGAGTGTCGACCGGCAAACAATTGGTGGCCGATGGATTCATTCTCAGCCAACGAACATCTCCTATGGCCGGTGGCCATTCTATCCAGCCGGTGGTACTGTACAGTGCTCAGAGAGGTAACCCTGAGGCTTTGGAAGCCTTAGAAGGAGTACAAGAGGGAAAACAGAGGTAGCTTGCGCATGGCAGTGCATTTCCGAGCAAGACCGAGCATGCATTGCATGAAGCTCTCCTCCCGAGGCGGTTTACTATTTTCCCTAGATTAGTTAATTTGCTTAGCTAATTAGATGGCCTGTAATACTTAATTAGCTTGTTGGTTAATTATCTGTAATATTTATTTGGTCCCTCCGAGCGAGGGCGAATCTGTAATAAGTGTGGGTGCGTGTGTGTGCATGTCTTCCAATCCCCACTTCTTTCTTCCCTTTTATTTACCCGCTTATGATGGTAGATTAGGGCATGTTTAAATTAGCATACCTTATGCTATGCATGCGTGCATCCATACATTTGTCTTGCATGCACCGGGCTCAGTACATTATGCTAACTGCATTTGTACTTCAATTCCAAATTGAATACGTGCATCAATTGATTGCATTTCACATGTCATGTTTAGGTTAGCCGAGCCTACCCTAATTACATCCTGTATGTGTTGCATTAGTCAATTTGACATGAACTAGGACCATGCATGTTTGCTAACTAGTTTATTGTTTTGGTACGGAGTACGATGTAAGTATTTTCATGCTTTAGCATATCGCATGTGTGTGAATGCTATCATGACAGCATGCTTACCATGTGGCTAGATGCTTATGTGATAAACTGTTTGAATGCCTGTGGGTGAAGGTTGGATTGTCTGAGTTGGAAAAACTCGTTGAAATCCGTATTTTAGCCTACTTGCGAGTAGCAAATTCCAAAGTGTTTTTCAAGACAAACGGATATGCAATGCTTATTTCCAAATTAGGCAATCTAGTCTATACTTGTTTGCTGTGCGCATAACATAGTAATTCTAGGCTAATAACCGGAATAAGAACACATAACGTTTTCAAAATCGGATATCATGGTTAGTAGAGGCTGGTCTTCGGACCGGGCGAGAGGGGGTGCTCGTAGCTGACCTTCCCCGATCGTACCCAAGTTCCCGAGCCGAGGCAACTTTGGTGATGACGGACGCGTGGCCTTTGGCACCGAGTCAGGGTTTCCTAAATTTCTCTATTAAAAAATATTTAGGTGGCGACTCTGTATCTGGCAAAGCAGTCCATGTTTGATACTTCTTTTCAAAAATCTATTTTCTCAAAACGATTTGCCGGATTTGGACTCCTTGGTTCAGATTTAGAACCGGAAACAAAATCGAGTCCGAACTGTAGCGTGTAGCGCGGGGTCCCTCGCGGGCGTGTTACAGTTACCCTTCCATTCTGTTGCTGGCTTAGCTTGTCTAGCTATATTAGCCTCTGATATGATGGCCCTGTCAAGCACCCCAATGTAGGTCTCCAGCTTTAGGACATTCACCCTCTCTAGGATGTCACTGCATAGTCCGCCTTCGAAATGTCTTGCTTTCTTATAGTCTGTGTCAATTACATGTGGTGCAAACCTGGCCAACTCAGTGAACTTGGCCTCATACTCAGCCAGTGTCATGCTATCTTGCTTGAGTTCCATGAACTCGGCCACTTTCCTATCCCGAACACACTGCGGGAAGTACTTGTCATAGAATATTTCTAGGAATTTCACCCAATCAACATCCTTATGATTTTCTCGCATCAACATCCACCATCTCCTTGCTTCGTCTTCTAGCATAAAAGTGGCTAGAAGCACTTTCTAAGTCTCTGAACAGGGGAACACTTCAAATAGCTTCTCAACGCCGAGGACCCATGCTTCGGCTTTCAAAGGATCTAATCCCCCGTGGAACTGTGGCGGTTTCATTTTCTTGAATTCCCTGGTGAGAGCTATAATCCGGTCATCATTCTGATTATTTGGCACGGGTGGTGCCTGAGGTGGAGGTGGCGGGTGTGGTTGCTGCCACTATTGTTGCCACTCCTGTTGTTGTCTCAAGGCTTCTGCCATTTCTTGGATCAATCTTTCCATTCTGTCCATTCTGTCCATTCTGGCAGTGGAGGATTCTTCTATTTCATCTCCTCGGGTTCTCACCATCTGATTAAACTTGCATTATGCCTTATACGGGATATACACAAGTATGCATGTAACAAAGAGCATACATATACAGGTAATTTGCAATGCAAGTAATTCATAACTTACAACATATAATTGTTCACATCAAAACATTTAGGCATATAATCAATGCTTCCAAATTCATATTCATCACATGATGCATCCTAGATCTCATCTAGACGCTTATTGCTCTTTTTGGACAGGTGTGTGAGTTATTAACTCGTGCTCTGATACCACTCTGTCACAACCCTAACCCACCCCCATGGGTTAAGGACGTAACCGGCCAGTAATCATGAGATTACCTACGACCTCCAACGGATCCAAACGTATTTTAACAGAGTTAATGGGGGCCAAACAGAAGCAAATCAAACTTTGTCCATAGAGCTGTGCTTACATGGTACATCAAGACGATTATATACATAAACATTAATAACTCACAACAGTAAAATAGTAGCATGAGTTCTGCATAAACAGGATCATATAAGTCCAAGTCAACCCATCAAAACTATATACAGAGTTGCACAAAGTCTTCGCCATTATGGCAACACAAAGTAGATAACAAAAAGGTGAAGACGGGTCTTATGCGTGAGACACGAGGGCTGACTTTCCAAAACTTGGGTTGTTCTACACAGGCTTCACTGAGGCTGGGTCGGGACTTCTCTTGGCTCACCTACAAAGACATGAATGAGCTTGAGCGATAGCCCAGTGAATAATATCAATTATAGAATTTATGCAACAAGACGTAGAACAACATTTTCCAAACGGCCTCGGGCCCAATTCCTATCTGTAGTTAACATATATAAGGGTAGTTTAAATCAAGTAACCATAGTTCCATACATACTGGCCTTTGGCCCATTCAGATTTTACGTTTATGACGAAATGGCCTTCGGCCCATTCGATTATGTCAAAACGGCCTTTGGCCCAATCATGTACGTCAAAGCGGCCTTTGGCCCACTCATTCATTCCAAAACGGCCTTTGGCCCACTTATTCATTTCAAAACGGCCTTTGGCCCACTCATTCACTTCAAAACGGCCTTTGGCCCACTCATTCATTTCAAAGCGGCCTGTGGCCCACTCATTCATGTCAGAACGGCCTTCGGCCCATACATTCGTATCAAAACGACCTTTGGTCCATTCATGTTCTTCTAAACGACCTTTGGTCCATTCATGTTTAACGAAACGACCTTGGGTCCATTTATGCTTAACAAAATGACCTTGGGTCCATTTATGCTTATCATATCAGACTTACGTCCACAATCCCAATTAGCAATTCATAAAGCTTTAAAGGGAGTAAACAATTGGACATTCACAAGCATTCAAATATCGATATTACTCACAGTGATCGGCTTGTGGATTTGCCCTGGAGCTTGACCCTACACATTTCATGAACACAAAAGGGTCATTAACCGTTCATTCCGTTCTTTAATTCACATATTCCTCTTTAGGCCTTATTATTATCTCATTAACTCATTTACAATGCTTAACATATGCCTAAGAGTGCTTGCAAGTGAAAGAGAACGGAAAACAGAACACAAAATGCAAAAACAAGATTTCAGCAAATAGGGTCCCCGCTCGAGCGTGCTCGAGCGTGGACTTACCCGCTCGAGCGGACCCTTAGGTCTGCAAAAGTATTGGTTGCCTTCAATTCCCGCTCGAGTGCGAACTCGGCCGCTCGAGCGGACTTTCCTGTCTACATAGCTCCCCGCTCGAGCGGGAACCAGGTCTGTAGAAAATGCTGGGAGCTCGATTTCTCCGCTCGAACGGCATTTCCCCCGCTCGAGTGAAAGTCAAAATTCTAGAAATTCCTGGTTGTGTTCTTGAGGTTCAATTCAATTTTCCAGCTACCATTCTTGCATGCAAAGGCTCAAATCTCAAATATAATCAGACTAACATGGTTCCCTTGCAAGATTATGGCATTATGAAGTTCAATTTCTTGATTTACCTACATGCATGTCCCAAAACATGACAAACTCATCACCAATATAGCAAATTCATGCATTCAAGCTCACATCTTTAATTATTCAAACATGCAAGGCCATCTTGACTTCATTTCCATTTCAAAGATGCAAATGGTGCCAAAACTCAACAAAACCAAGCTTGCATGCATGATAAAACTTAAATTTTTGCTTAATTGATATGATACATGCTATTTCAACACAATTTCATACATGCATGCTTATATCAAGCTTTAATTCCGACAAGACTAACTTAACTCATGCTCTTGAGTACAAACAACCCTTGAACACACAAGATCACACATTACTTCCATGAATTCAAGAGTAAAGGGCTTACCTAGAAGCTCAATTCCTTCAATCTATAGTCTAATTTAGAGATGGACTTCAATTTCTCCAAACTTGAGTCAAAATAGCACAATTCTCTCATTCTCTCTCTCTAACAGCCGGCCCTCACTCTCTCACAATTGTCTCTTCAGATTTTTGAGCTCAAATGAGCTAAGGGAGTGTATATGGCCATAAATAAAAGTCCCACTAATGCCTATTTTAATAATATTAAATAGTTGGGCACTAATTCACCAATTTAATCGATTTAATCCGACCCGAATCAATTTTCAATTAAATTTTACCGTAGGCTCTAAAAATTACGCTAATTACAATGGCATAGTCAATTCCGGGTTCTGCGGCCGATAAGGCCCTCAATTTAATTTCCAAAGCAAATTATTCAAACAGATATTCCTACGGTGAACAGATAGAATTCCAAAATCACATATATCCATATAATGGTACGCAAAATCATATCGAAACATATAACCACATACGTATTAGGGACCAATTAACATAATACAGAACAGGGGCATCACAATTAACTTCTAATATAACTCTACAAAGCATAATTTTGGTTGGATTCGCATCTAAAGGTTTGGAGACATTACATATTCCAAACACACCGCTACAACCCGATAACCAAAATAAGGGGAATATAGGGAAACTAAGATACTTAACACTGTTCAAAACCATACCAACCCGAGCCCGGAACACCACAAAGAGAAAGGTCAAAACCGAGATCTCTACATTAGAAGTGGGCTAGAAGTTAGTTGACTCGATATTTATGAGTATGTGACATTCACCTGATCATTAAAAATTGTCTTGATCATTAATTTTTTTTTTTATTGGTTTGTAACCAGTATAAGCCAGTTTGGGAGTTCCAATATAATATTAAATATTAAAAATGAGCCTAGAAAATCTAGTTAAACATTAAGAGAAAATCTATGAAAAATGTGAATTGATTTCTATAGTTTAGTGGTACAAAAATTTAAATTTTAAAATTCATTAGTTAACTTTCCTTTTGAAATTTCTAAATTTAATTTTTTAAATGGATCAATTAACTTTCATTTTGAAATATGTAAATCAAGGTATAATAAGAAATTTTTTTTTTTAATGATTCAATAAAAATAGCTAATAAAAGAATTTTTAATTATTTAAAAAATAAAGAATCTAGAAAAATAGTATGAGGATTTTGATTTTCACAAGACTTTTTTCATTAGAAACCCATTTTCCTTAATATATATATACACTAGTGAAAACCTGTGCTATGCACGGGATGCGAAAAATTTAATAAAATATGTTTATATAAAATAATAAAAATAATTAGATTTTTGTATATAAACTATGAAAATAAAAAAATATTGAAACATACAATTTAAGTTTCACAATTTCATCACAATTTATGTATCAATTCTTAATTTGTCACAATTTCAATCATGTACTTTTCAATCTCTTTGCTAGAGTTATAAATTTGAGCAAGTTCAACCCAAACAACTCGAGTTAAGCCTGTAAATTTTTATAGATTTGGCAACATAATTTTTAATTCAGTGAGAACTTTTATAAAATTTAAAATTCGAAAAAATTTGAATGGAATTGGCAGAGACACAAAATAACCTAAGCAATCGATACAAAATTGCATACACACACACATATATATATATATATTTTGGTGCTACAACAAAAAACAAAGTTGTACATATAAATATATAAAATTATTTGCTAATTTATTTTTAATAATAAATAAGACTAATTAAAATTTTAATATTGATGAACAAAAACAAATACACATTTTCCAAAGGGATCATCAAATAAATTGATATTAAAAAAATTACATTTATAATGGCAAAAAATAATTTAAATACAATTTTTCAAAAATTATTTTTATTTAAAAATTACAATAAAATATTTATGTAATGCCCTCAAAATAATACGATAAATATATCCCAGAAACATATATACAACAACTTAAATCATAGTGTAAATAGCCATTTCATTACGTGAAGTTAATAATACAAGAGAGTTTAACACAAATAAATACCCTTCGGGCTTACACCTTTCCAAGTCTTTGCTTGGTTCCAACAAAAGAAGACTAGCTCATACAAATTTAGCCCTAGGTTATACAAAAAATAAAACAAAACAAGAAGCTCTTGCATCCCAAAGATCCTTTTAATGTTATTACCTTGGTGGAGGCATGCCATCATTATCTGAAAATGTTTTTCCCAAATAAGGTGAGCCACAACCCAGGAAAAATAATCTAACATAATATATGAGATTTAACAAAAATATAAGTACAAGTGCATATACAATGCCTGGGATGAAACATTCATACTTTTACATTACCATAGAATACCAATTCCATACTTCATTAGATTTTCCTCCAATTCATTCCAATATATATATATATATATATAAGTCAATTTCGTTATTTCTTTCATAACCCAAATGAGACTACAACTCAATGGTTCTACAATCGCATCAACAACATGTAAACACTTCAAACTTGCCATGTTATGGATATTTCGTTAGCGGGATCAGCACCCATGTATAGATTTCGGGACTTTCACCCAGGACACTCCGGCCAACTTAATTATAATGGAGTCCATCTCCTTTCTCCTCCCAAACAATCATATATCTACAATGTATTTAAACACATAATCACACGTGGGGTATATTCACTTTCTCATCCCAAACAAACATACATATTCAATGTACTTACAACATGATCATATTCAATGATAATTAACCATGGACTAGTTTTAATTCACCTAATCCACATGTAATTTCTACAACAATCGAAGCTATCTTCCACCGATAGCCCAATACAGATATTTCTAAACAGATATACAATCTCAAGACAGATAATTCATTTAAAATTTCCAAAGATGAGACATATCATCTATTCAATTTTACCAACCATTTTAATACTTGTCCAATTCCAGGTTTACAATATCGATATCAACTATTTAGAAAAAATAGATATGATAGTCCTTTTAGCACACGAATCCCCCATTTTCAAAATATCCACCCAAGTACCAAAATTACTTATTTTGACACAACAAGACTTTATTTTCCAACCCCAAGTTCATTTATTTCATTTCCATCAAAAATCCCTCTTTTATATTTCACCAAAACTCTAGTTTTGCACAAATTACTCCCAACTCCCACCATTGTTACACAACCATAAATAACTAAGTTAAAAATCATAACAAACTGTAGAAAATCCCTACCTCAAGAAGAGAAGATGAATCACTCAAGAGAAAAATCCCAAAGATGTCGAAATCCAACTTTATTTGGTTCAAAATATAGATCTTAAGATGCTCCAACTCTTTCTCAAGGGTACTAGGGTGAAAAGATCAAAGGATCTAGGCTAAAATGTAGAAAGAGAGAGCATTTTAGGGAGAGAGGCTCTCAACTTTAGGGTTTAGGATGAAAAGATCTAAAAAAGTGATATAAAATGATGTTTTCGCGATCTGATATACGCGCAGTCCGCTCGATCAGAGAAGTTGACGCTCGAGCGTCAAACACAACAATTTGTTCCATTCGAGCGCAAAAGAGACCCGCTCGAGCACGGAATACACATGCTCAGTACTTTTGCAGACAACAGACAGATCGCTCGAGCGGCTACCCGCTCGAGCGTAGGAAACACCGCTCGAGCGTCAAATGCACCCTCCCAGTATTTGCAGGTTTGCTAAAATATTGAAAGTCGACAAATCCCACTCGAGCATAAGAAAGGCTGCTTGAGCGAAGGTGCAAAATTAGTGAAGCCCACTCGAGCGGAAGAGCCAAAATCTAGGCAACAAAGGTTTGGGAAAAACAAGCAACCAACCTATTCCAAACACACACTTTCAATCTGAAAATCAAAATAGATGGGAGACAAGGGAAACAAGATATAAAACACCATTCAAAAACAAACAAACCGAGTCCGAAATATAACAAGAGACGGGTTAAAACCAGAATCACTATAACCTCCCTTCAAAGAATTTTGTCCTCGAAATTACAAACCAAGCTAAAAAAACATAATGAAACCATTCCCAACAATGTTATTTTTACAAGTTCACCACCATGACCCATTCTCCGGTCATCCATCCTCATTAACTCGATACATAACTCCCGCATTGGAAGCACATTTTACAATTTCCCAAACATTTGCAATGTTAAATCAAGGTCCAAGTTTTCAAAATTCCACATAACGTATACAATGCTTCCAAAATGATATAATACATATGATATCCCATATTCTTAAACATATGCAATGTTTATAATAAACTCATGTTTCCAAAATGTAAACAACATATACAATCTTCTCATAATTTAAAAACATATACAATGTTTATACTTTTCATTATCATAATCAAAATCTCAATACATGTTCAAACATCAACAAATAAGTCCGCATATTTGTCTCGGACTTCCAATTCACGTTCCCAAGTCGCTTCCTCAATTCCGTGATGTTTCCACAATATTTTTACTAAGGGAATTGTCTTGCCTCGCAAGACTTGGTCCCTTCTATCCAAGACTCTCACCGATCTCTCCTCATACGAGGCATCCTCATCTACCTCCAAGTCAGTCCAATCCAACACGTGCGATGGATCCAGCTCATACTTCCGAAACATACTAATATGAAACACGTTATGCACTCCGGAAAGTTGTGGCAGCAATGCCAAATGATAGTGTAGACACCCCATTTTTGACCGACCTTAAGACTCAGACGTCACCGATTGAGCGCTTGGTGATGTTGCATACTGTGCTCGTTCAGAAGTCTCAGAGTTGCGGCCGTGCGCCCTGCCTCCGGACTTCCGAACCCTCTTCTGTGCCTTGTCTCGGTTTGCGAACCAGACTCGTTTTTCTCTGTTTTCTTTCCCGAGGGAAGGGAGTGGTCCCGTAGACTATCTCCCAGTGGCCATGAGCTATATTTTGTGGCCGTAGGCCATTTTGCCCATTTCGGAGCCCGGTACCCGGTTTTCGGGCCGTCAAGCCGTGTGCCTCGGCTCGGGACCGCCCAACCATCTCCGACTTCTCCGATTTTTGACAGAGACCTCTGTTTTAATGTTCCGAGGAACACTGGGGCCCCTGATGCCCACTTCGCAGCCGAACACCACTTCCGGTGCCCGGCGACCCATTTTCGGGACCCCGAACTGCGTGATTTGGGCACCGAGCATTCATTTTGCATCAGTTTTCTCTGATTTTTGGCAGGAACCTCTGTTTTGTCATTCCGAGGGACACTGGAGTTGCAGATATCCACTTCGCTGCTGAACACCACTTCCGGCATCAGATGCTCATTTTCGGGATCCCGAATTGCTCGGTTTTGGCTCCGAGCGTTCATTTCTCATTAGTTTTTGTTCAAACTTGGCAGGTACCTCTGTTTCAACATCAGGAAGATCACTGGGGGGTGAGAAGCCAGCAATTATTCCAGATAGCCAGTTTCGCTCCTCCGGAGCCCGTTTTTCTCACTTCCGGGCCAATGTTGAACACCCTAGGGGTATTTTCTTCCAACCAAAGCTACATATCTGTGATCAGGGGACATGGGAGGACCCTAAAAGTTGGTGGTCGGCCAGAAAATTTGAGTTTCATTTTTGAGCCTCTCCTTCAAGCTCTATGTTGTGGCTCCTGCTTCAGTGTTGCCAATTTCCAACCCTAGAACCTTCTTCTACACATCTTGGAGGACCCTAAAAGTTGGTGGTCGGCCAGAAAATTTGAGTTTCATTTTTGAGCCTCTCCTTCAAGCTCTATGTTGTGGCTCCTGCTTCAGTGTTGCCAAATTCCAACCTTGGATCCTTGTTCTACACACTTTGGAGGACCCTAAAAGTTGGTGGTCGGCCACTAATTCAAAACTTCATTTTTTTCACCTGGCTGGCCGGCCATGTAGGGTGGCTGGCCGGCCATGGGGGGTGGCTGGCCGGCCACCTTGCAAAAAACTACCTGGCCGGCCAGCTTCTTGCTTTCCAGCCTGTCCCAGCTGTCCGGATATCTTCCAACATATCCCGGGGCATCCGGGGGATATTTCGGGAGGGAAAGATTGGGTGCTTTCCCTCCCCTTTTACACCCTATTTCTTGTCTATTTAAAGGGCCCTCCTTCCCCTTTGCTGGGGTTGGAAAATTTTGCTTCAAGAGCTCCTCTTCCAATTCTTCCATTTCCATAGCCAAAAGTCCAAGAAAGCTTCAAGTGTCAAAGGCCATTCCTTGATCAACCCTTAGCTCCACCATCCTCACTACCCTTTCAGCAGCAAGGAGGTGTTCTTCAGTGGCCAAGAAGCAACAAATCAAAGCCAAGAAGCAAAGAAAGTTAGGTCTTCAAGGGTGAGTTTCAAAATCCATTTTTATACCATTTTCTTGGATCAAGTTTCTACCCTATTTCCTTTTGTTTTTGGGGCTCCGACCCCTACTGCTTTTATGCTTATTTTGAGCCCCTCTACAACTTTGCAGAAGGGCTCAACTTCATTTGATTCTTCTATGATATACTTGTTTCAATACCTAGCTTTTATGCCATTATCTTGCATGCTAGTTTTGGCCTATTTCCTTTTGTTTTTGGGGCTCCGACCCATACTGGTTTTGTGCTTATTTTGAGCCCCTCTACAACATTGTAGAAGGGCTCAACCTCATTTGGCCATTCTATACACCACCTCTCTTTGAAATCCATTTTAGGCCCTAAATCTTGCATGTTTTGTAGCCTTTTGTGCCTGTGGTTTTAGCTCTTGGTCAGAACTGAGAGGGGTCTTATTTTGACCCCCTTTACATGTTTCATGAAGAAAGTTTTGTCATTTGGTGTGTGCTTTGCATGTCTCTTGTTATAACCTCTTTTGAGCTCCATTTTGCATGGAATCGTTAGCATGATTTTATTCTAATTTTGGGGTTTCCATAAACTGAATATATGCTTATTTTTGGGCCCTCTTCAGTATTGTAGAATAAAGTTTTTCCATTTGAATTTTCTATATACTGCTTGCTTTGTAAATCCTCTCTTTTACCGTATTCTTGCGAGCTAATGTTGCCATGTCTATGCTTACATTTTGGCCATGATTGTTACTGAAATATGCTGTATTTGGGACTGCCTTGCTACTGTTCTTGCTGCCATGATCATATTTTGCATGTATGGCATGGCTATAGGCCATTTCGGGGCTTAATTTCACACTTTCGGGATGAATGCATGCTTCGAGTGTCATTTCGTTTTGTTTCGGGGCTGTTTTCCCCTTTATTTAGGTGCTGAAATTCCATTGCCATGCTTGCATATCATTTCCCATGCCATTTGTATCATTTTTGCATTGCCTCGGTTTGCGTGCCAATGGGCACGCACTTCGAGGCACCTCATTCTTATCATTCCGGCAGCCTATGTGAGCGTGGCTGAGGCTATCTCATGTTGGCATAAGCCCAATTTGCATTTTCATGCTTCTACATCATTGCCCCGATTTGCGTGTCCGCGGACACGCGTTTCGAGGCAGCTTTGTTTTTATCCGACGGCCTCTTATGTGAGTGAGCTGAGGCTCTCCCATATTGGTGTAAGCCCATCGTTGCATTCCGTATGCCATCTCGTCTCATTTTATCATCGCCTCGGTTTGCGTGTCCGCGGGCACGCATTTCGAGGCACTTCGGTTTTATCCGATTTTCTTTCTTTCATCATCGCCTCGATTTGCGCGCCTGTGGGCACGCATTTCGAGGCACTTCAGTTTTATCCGATTTTCATTCTTTCATCATCGCCTCGATTTGCGCGCCTATGGGCACGCATTTCGAGGCACTTCGGTTTTATCCGATTTTCTCATTGCATCCTCGCCTCGGTTTGCGTGCCCGTGTGCACGCATTTCGAGGCACTTCGGTTTTATCCATTTTTTTTTCGTTTCATCATCACCTCGGTTTGCGTGCCCGTGTGCACGCATTTCCAGGCACTCTGTTTTATCCGCTTGGCATTGCGTATGCCTCTGCCTCGGTTTGCGTGCCCGTGTGCACGCATTTCGAGACATTCTGTTTTATCCGATTGGCATTGCGTATGCCTCCGTCTCGGTTTGCATGCCCGTGTGCACGCATTTCGAGGCACTCTGTTTTATTCGGTTTGCATTTCATCATTGCCTCGGTTTGCGTGCCAGTGGGCACGCATTTCGAGGCACCTCATTCTTATCATTCCGGCATCCTAGGTGAGTGTGGCTGAGGCCCTTTTCATGTTGGTATAAGCCCATCATTGCATTTCGCATGTCATTCCGCATTGCCTCGGTTTGCGTGCCAGTAGGCACGCATTTCGAGGCATCTCATTCTCATAGCATCGTGCATGCTAGGTTGTATGTTAGTTGCATTTCATGCATATCATGTGTATTGCACGAGAAATGAGGCGCGTTCTGTACTCCGAGTAACGGAACGGGTCTCAATTCCCGAGTCACCGACACTCCGGATTACCCATGATGGAGTTAGGTTTTGTTGTAGCATTCATATGCATTCATCCCATATTGAGTTGTGCAATTCGATTCCTCGGCCATCATGCATCGATGTGCGTGATTGGTGGCACGAGGATCGAGGCATGCATATATTTGTGAAATACATTGCTATGCCCTTTTCCTGCTCTCTGTTGCAGCAAAATCAACAATCAACAACTTTTCGGAGGCTGGCACGCATTTCGAGAAAATTGCAAACATAGGCTAATCAGGGCATCCCAGTGGATTTCTGCGCCAAGCAGCCCAGCATATACCATTCATCAGGAGCAAGGCAGTCCCTGGCTTGCATGCTAGTTTTACTTTTCTGTAATTAATTTGTTAATTAATTAGAAATCTGTATATTTATTCGGACTGTATATTCTTTTATTCGGACTGTATTATTATTTTCGGACCCTCTGCGCGAGGGCAAAATTGTAATAAGGGTGTGTGAGTGTGATGTATGTCTTCCAACCCCCATTTCTTTCTCCCTTTTATTTATCCGCTTTGGATGGTTAGATATAGGGCATATTTCAATTAGCATACAGTATGACAGCATGTTTGCATCATTCATCTGTTTTGCACGCACCGGGCTCGGCGCATCATACAAACTGCATCTGTATTTCAATTCCAAGTTGAGTACTTGATAGCTGTTGCATCTCATATGCCATGTTTAGAATAGCCGAGCCTGCTATAGTTGCATTTTTGCATGTGTTGCATTAGGCATTTCAGTATACTTAGGATTCATGCATGATTTCTAATCGTTTTCCTATTTTGGCTTGGAGTACTCGGTAAGTGGTTATGCTTTAGCATCCTTGCATGCGTGTGAGTGTTGCCATGATAGCATGCTTGCCATGAGGCTAAATGCTTATGTGATATAACTGCCTTGAATGCCTGTGGGTGGAGGTTGAGTTATTTGAATTGGGACAATACATTGACTGTTTGTTTTAAGCCCACTAGACAGTGGCAACATCGTGTTTTCTAAGCCCACCCGAGGATGGCAAATCCGCATTTTAGCCTACCTGCGGGTAGCACCATCACACCATTTTCAAACAAACAAACATGAAATGTTTTGTTCCAATTCAGACGGCCCAGTCTATACTTGTTTGCTGCGAGCATCACATAGTAACCTAGGCTAATAACCGGAATAAGAACTCACAAAGTTTTCAAAAACAGATATCATGGTTAGTAGAGGCCGGTCTTTGACCGGGCGAGCGGGGGTGCTCACGATGTGACCTTCCCCAATCGTACCCAAGTTCCCGAGCCAACTTTGGTGATGACGGACACGTGGCCTTCCGGCACCGAGTCAGGGTTTCCTAAATTTCCCATTTCAAAATATTTAGGTGGCGACTCTGTTATCTGGCAAAGCAGTCCATGTTTGGCACTTCTTTTCAAAAAATCTGTTTTCCTTCAAAACGATTTGCCGGATTTGGACTCTTTGGTTCAAGATTGAGAACCGCAACAAAAATCGAGTCCGAGCTGTAGCGAGCCCCCCCGCGGGCGTTGTTACAGTTTCTGGCGACTCTGCTGGGGATTTAGAGAACTTGACTCGAACTCATGATATCTGGTTTTGACTACACTTGTGTGTTTCTTTGCATTGCATTTGCATTGGTGCGCCTAGGACACCGTGTTTGCCATATGCCATTCCCGAACGATTTGCCGGAGGCTTGTCTTGTCAAGTCATGTCCATAAGGCTGATCGGCTCTGGGCTCTGACAGCATGGGAACACAAACCCCGGTTTTACCGGGGCACCCTTTTTGACCATTCGACCTAGTGCATATTCGGATCCATAGTGACCATTCCAAACTAGGACAGGTTGCTTACCCGATATAGGTTGTTTGAAACCGCTGCGTGCGTAGTGAAACCCTAGCTCCTGACAAAATAGGACAGGGAAACCCTCTCCCAACATAGGGGTGTTCTGGCTCTCACTTATCTGTTATGTGCTTGTTAGAGTGCGTCTCTACAGGGAATGCATGTATCAGTTTACAAGTTTGAGCATTAGGCCTGCGGGCACCAATTCAGTATTTTGGGTATCAGGCCTACGGGCATCAGTATTTGGTGGAATCAGTTTTACCTGAGGGTATCAGCTTACAGGCGGAATTTTGGGCAGAATTCAGTAGAGGGCACACTCATTCAACTATGCTCGTATCTGTTCTGGTGAAATCAGGCTGAGATGCTGTCTGTTTTCTGTTTTGCTAAGTGGTCTTGGAACCATAGTTTCAGAAGGGTCTGATATCTCTCAGGTACTCTGGACCCGTGTTGTTATGTGATCGGGGGAGGAACCACCTGCGGATGGCGCTCGGATTACTCCAGCTGTGGTGAATAGCATGCACCGTTTTGAGCAATGTACAAGTGCTGTTAATTTTGCGTTCTGACTTGGGTATTGGGTCAGTTTTGTTGTTTTGTTTTGAGTCTGTCTTTTTGCTTTGAGTCAGTCTCTTTTGTTTTGGGTCTGTCTTGTTGTATCGAGTTGGTCCTGTTGTATAGGAGTCGGGTGATTTCGGGGGTGTTACCTCGGGTGTCACTATTTTGTTTCGTGTTTGTCTTTTTGTTTTGTTTTGAGTCTGTTTCTGCCAGGGAGCCAGTTATGCCAACAGATTTTGAATGAAACAGCAGTGATTTCCATACTCTCGCATTTGTTTCTGCCATGTGCTAGTTGTGCCGGGATTCGAATGAAATGGCAGTGCATTCCACCTGCTCTCTTGTGCCTTGAAGTCATTGTATTGACCTAAGTTTTTCAAAACCTTTTTGAACACTGCGGTGAAAACAAAGAGGGAGGAATTCCTCGGGATTTGCAAAACTTTGATCATATGAGAGAAAGAGAGGCGTGCTAAGCCCTTAATGAATGAAATCATGCTTGTTAGTGTGAGTACTGAGAAGGACCCTGGCTTTGATCCAGATTGATCCTACACTGTCTTCAGCGCGAGCGATTTGTCGCTTTCTTAAAAACTTTCAAAAAATGTTTTGCGCGGTCTTGCAAAGACATGTGTGGAATCGCTCTTGAGATTGTGCAGCTTAGGATCACTCTCAGCCTCGAGACTCGACCCCCCTCGGCTTTCGAACCTTGAACTGGCATTCAGAATGTTCAACGGTCGACCACAATGCAAGGCCTGTGTGGCCAGATTTGAAGCAACCCTTGAACAAGAGGCACCAAAGTCAGATCAAGAAGGTCAGACCTCATCAGAAGAAGCTTGCAAAGCTAGAACAGAAGCACTCCTCGAACTAGGGGCAAAAAATATCCGATGTGCTCGAAGAGCCAAAGGAAGATCTTTCTGCAAATCAATACAACAGCCACTCTCCTGAATACAGAGGGCTTCAATCTCAAAACCATTTGGCATGGACTTGTTACACTTCTATCCTTTGAGAGGCTCGCTGGGCCGAAAACCCGGAAGGGCGACCCAGGCAAAAGTTAGAGCGAAGAAAAGAACAAAAAAGAAAAAAAGAAAAAAAAAGAAAAAAAGAAAAGAAAAGAAAAGAAAAGAAAATGCAAAGAAAAAGAAAAGAAAAGGAATGAAAAGAATAGAAAAGAGAAAAGAAAGAAAAACAAAGCTCGCAAGGTCGAAAACCTGCAACAGGCGCCTTGGCAAAAGTTAGAGCATAAAAAGGAGAGGTTAAATACCCGAGTGTACCTTAACCCCGAACTACGTAAGGCTTGATTCCCATGTTTGGGATACGTAGGCAACTTCATCCTGAAGTCCAGCCGTAAAACGATTCAAATTTGATTGTGTCCATGTAATGGTTTTAATCATCTCTGCCTTCTCTGTATCCGAGAGTCTGTTTGTGTTCGTAGCTCTGAGGACTGACTACAATGCGCTGCGGCATCATTCAAACAAGGGGCAACTTTCCGTTGCCATTCAATGTGCCGCGGTGCCGTTCAAACAAGGGGCAACTTTCCATTGCCATGCAGCTTCCCTCTAGTACAGGGCAGTTTTCCTTTGGATTCGAGGTTGTGCATCTCAAGAGTAGGTTCCGCGCTTGTTGAGCATTGGCCGTTTGCAAAAATAGTTTTTGAGAATTTTTACTAAGGTTGACTAATTTTCTCGAAAATTGTTTCATTTTCCAAAACTGGACCTGTTCCCTGGACTCAAAAAAGGAAAATTTTCAGTACTCATAGCCTGACTTGCATGATTTCAAATCAAAAATCGAACAAGCATGTTAATCTAACTCCCATTTTGGCCAAATTTTTTTTTTTAGAAAGCAAAAATAAAAAATGGTCAAAATAATGAACTAGGGGCACAGTTGGGTCAGGAGTTCTGTCTTTCCCCCTTTATCAACATACTCGCCAAGAAGGGCACTTTACCTGCCAGAAGAAGGCACAACTGAAGGCGACAACAAAATGGTCGAAAAAGCTCTCACACCCTCCAAGCAGCGAGGTATCAAGCCAAGTGCGAAGCACGAACTGGAATGGGGCCAGACATTGCACTCCCTCATCTGGACAGATCTGCTCACGTCCAAACTCCCCAACAGGGCATCATCGACCGATGTCAGCTGCAGATTTGCTACATACCCATTTGTAGCACAACCCCTCTGTGGGAGGACTTCACTAACTGTGAGCGGAAGAAAGAAAATCTAGCAGAATGCTAGAGGCACGAGCCCACAACTTGCTGTTTATCCATCAACCACCCAGGGGAGGGATTGAAAAATGAGAGATTAAAGAATAGAGAGATGTGCGATGAGAGAAAAAGTGAGAAAAGGGCTTTTTCAGAAAAAAAAAAAACAGAGCTTGAGGGCCGAGTGATGTGAGAATCACAAATAAGAAAGGATGGGAAACATACCCGGTGAAACAGGCTCCCTGTGCACGTCTGAGTGTCGTGTCTTTTTGTTTTATCTCGATCCTTATTTTGAGTCGTCTCGAGTGTTACTCGATGTGTCTAAGTTATGTGCCTTTTGTTTTCTTGTTGAGTCGTAGTGTGCTGTAGTCATTCGTAGGCTCAATACCCAGTTGAGAACTTAAACTCATCTCTCAATTTCAATAAAATCGTTTTGTGCTCCGAGTGCCGTGCCGTTCTCCACATTTGTGCAAAATAGAATTTGTTCTTTCATAAAACCGCAGGGTTCAACCCAGGTCATACGAAAACAGTAGAACCAGGACCTATCTGAAGCTATTTAGGTTCCGGGCTGCAAAGCAAAAGCAAAAGAGGAAAATGTCGAGCATCTGAGTTTGTTCCAACTTCAGTAAGTTCCGAGACTATACTCCGTGTGTACCTCTTCAGGTCTTGCCAATGTTCCGAAGTATGAGTGTGCCTCTACCTCAAGCTCAAAATCAAGTCTACTTCAAGCCAGAATGGCGATCAGGAGTGCTCTCCCTGAGTACCATTCCCTATCAGAGGCATCTTGGCCGTGTTTGCGATGAGTTCCTAGGAGACCAGCTGCGACGGTGGAAATTAGAGTTCGAATGGCCGTGGCCTAGAACGCAAAGGTTCGGGATTTCCGAGACTAAAGTCTGGTTTAAATACCCAGAGGCGCGCCCTCGGCTTGAAATCTGTATGGAAGCCCCATAGGTTGAGATAGCATGTATGCACCTCAATTCTGGATACTGAACCAACCTAGTCTGTCACCCCGTTGGAGAATAGGGAAAGTTGTGAATATGATCAGGAAGACAAGTAGCAGCCGTAGCTCTTACATACAGATGATGTCCCTTGTCAGCATTCCAGAGCCTTTGTACTGTGAGTTGAAGGTAAGTGTTCGAAGAGCACAAGGGGAGATCCCCGTCAGAATAGAGCGGTTCACCGCCACTCACCTTATGAGGTCCTTTCTAAAGCGCCGCTTTGTCCATTTATTTGCTTTCCTTAAGCATCATGCCTTGTAATGCATTGTCCCTATCAAGTTTCTTTCTTAGTCATGCACGATATTGTATGTACGGTTCATTCAAAGAAGTTCCATTTGAGATCATTCATTCTGTGTATCAATCACACTTCATTCATTCTGTGTATCTATCACACACATTTTCACTTTTGTGTATCTATCACACACATTTTCATTTTCTATATCACATTTTGTGTATCCATCACGCACCTTTAGTATATCCATCATACTCGTTCACTTAGTGCATCTATCACATTTTGTGTTCACCTTTAGTATGTCTATCATACTCTGCTCATTTTGTGTATCAATCACACCATGCTCATTACTCGCATTGTCATGCACACTTCATCTGCACTGTCTTGTGCATTTCAAATCATTCGCGCTATTTTGCGCATCGCACTGTTTTGTGCAGTTAATCAATCGCGCTATTTTGCGCACCTCAATCGCACTATCTTGTGCATTTCAAATCAATCGCGCTGTTTAGCGTATCGCACTGTTTTGTGCAGTTTATCAATCGCGCTATTTTGCGCACCTCAATCGCACTGTCTTGTGCATTTCAAATCATTCGCGCTATTTTGCGCATTGCACTGTTTTGTGCAGTTTATCAATCGCGCTATTTTGCGCACCTCAATCGCACTGTCTTGTGCATTTCAAATCGATCGCGCTGTTTTGCGTATCGCACTGTCTTGTGCATTTCAAATCGATCGCGCTGTTTTGCGCATCGCACTGTTTTGTGCAGATAATCAATCGCGCTGTTTTGCGTATCGCACTGTCTTGTGCATTTCAAATCGATCGCGCTGTTTTGCGTATCGCACTGTTTTGTGCAGTTTATCAATCGCGCTATTTTGCGCACCTCAATCGCACTGTCTTGTGCATTTCAAATCGATCGCGCTGTTTTGCGTATCGCACTGTCTTGTGCATTTCAAATCGATCGCGCTGTTTTGCGCATCGCACTGTTTTGTGCAGATAATCAATCGCGCTGTTTTGCGTATCGCACTGTCTTGTGCATTTCAAATCAATCGCGCTGTTTAGCGTATCGCACTATTTTGTGCACTGTATCATTCGACCGGACGAATCGCGCAGGTATCGTATCTTCTCCGTGTGAGACGCGACGAGAATTGAATGATTCTCCGCATTCCTAACCGCATGAAATGTAGTTGTTTGCTTTGCATTCTTGCTTAAAACTGTTGCATCTATTTGTCAATACTTGCTTCATTACAGCTCGTTGCACTTGCACAATCACTTGGCTCCGTGCCTATCATTTGCATTCTTGCCCCCCCTGCCTGCGGGCACGCATTTCTGTTTGTTTTGTATGATTGTCTAAGTCTTCGGCCTTATCAAAAATGGGTCGTCTCTGGGCTTTGACATTCACTCACGTCACTTCTTGACTTCCGAGTTCTGTCAAAGAGGGGCAACTGTAGACACCCCATTTTTGACCGACCTTAAGACTCAGACGTCACCGATTCAGCGCTTGGTGATGTTGCATACTGTGCTCGTTCAGAAGTCTCAGAGTTGCGGCCGTGCGCCCTGCCTCCGGACTTCCGAACCCTCTTCTGTGCCTTGTCTCGGTTTGCGAACCAGACTCGTTTTTCTCTATTTTCTTTCCCGAGGGAAGGGAGTGGTCCCGTAGACTATCTCCCAGTGGCCGTGAGCTATATTTTGTGGCCGTAGGCCATTTTGCCCATTTCGGAGCCCGGTACCCGGTTTTCGGGCCGTCAAGCCGTGTGCCTCGGCTCGGGACCGCCCAACCATCTCCGACTTCTCCGGTTTTTTACGGAGACCTCTGTTTTAATGTTCCGAGGAACACTGGGGCCCCTGATGCCCACTTCGCAGCCGAACACCACTTCCGGTGCCCAGCGACCCATTTTCGGGACCCCGAACTGCGTGATTTGGGCCCCGAGCATTCATTTTGCATCAGTTTTCTCTGATTTTTGGCAGGAACCTCTGTTTTGTCATTCCGAGGGACACTGGAGTTGCAGATATCCACTTCGCTGCTGAACACCACTTCCGGCATCAGATGCTCATTTTCGGGATCCCGAATTGCTCGGTTTTGGCTCCGAGCGTTCATTTCTCATTAGTTTTTGTTCAAACTTGGCAGGTACCTCTGTTTCAACATCAGGAAGATCACTGGGGGGTGAGAAGCCAGCAATTATTCCAGATAGCCAGTTTCGCTCCTCCGGAGCCCGTTTTTCTCACTTCCGGGCCAATGTTGAACACCCTAGGGGTATTTTCTTCCAACCAAAGCTACATATCTGTGATCAGGGGACATGGGAGGACCCTAAAAGTTGGTGGTCGGCCAGAAAATTTGAGTTTCATTTTTGAGCCTCTCCTTCAAGCTCTCTATGTTGTGGCTCCTGCTTCAGTGTTGCCAATTTCCAACCCTAGAACCTTGTTCTACACATCTTGGAGGACCCTAAAAGTTGGTGGTCGGCCAGAAAATTTGAGTTTCATTTTTGAGCCTCTCCTTCAAGCTCTATGTTGTGGCTCCTGCTTCAGTGTTGCCAAATTCCAACCTTGGATCCTTGTTCTACACACCTTGGAGGACCCTAAAAGTTGGTGGTCGGCCACTAATTCAAAACTTCATTTTTTTCACCTGGCTGGCCGGCCATGTAGGGTGGCTGGCCGGCCATGGGGGGTGGCTGGCCGGCCACCTTGCAAAAAACTACCTGGCCGGCCAGCTTCTTGCTTTCCAGCCTGTCCCAGCTGTCCGGATATCTTCCAACATATCCCGGGGCATCCGGGGGATATTTCGGGAGGGAAAGATTGGGTGCTTTCCCTCCTCTTTTACACCCTATTTCTTATCTATTTAAAGGGCCCTCCTTCCCCTTTGCTGGGGTTGGAAAATTTTGCTTCAAGAGCTCCTCTTCCAATTCTTCCATTTCCATAGCCAAAAGTCCAAGAAAGCTTCAAGTGTCAAAGGCCATTCCTTGATCAACCCTTAGCTCCACCATCCTCACTACCCTTTCAGCAGCAAGGAGGTGTTCTTCAGTGGCCAAGAAGCAACAAATCAAAGCCAAGAAGCAAAGAAAGTTAGGTCTTCAAGGGTGAGTTTCAAAATCCATTTTTATACCATTTTCTTGGATCAAGTTTCTACCCTATTTCCTTTTGTTTTTGGGGCTCCGACCCCTACTTCTTTTATGCTTATTTTGAGCCCCTCTACAACTTTGTAGAAGGGCTCAACTTCATTTGATTCTTCTATGATATACTTGTTTCAATACCTAGCTTTTATGCCATTATCTTGCATGCTAGTTTTGGCCTATTTCCTTTTGTTTTTGGGGCTCCGACCCCTACTGGTTTTGTGCTTATTTTGAGCCCCTCTACAACATTGTAGAAGGGCTCAACCTCATTTGGCCATTCTATACACCACCTCTCTTTGAAATCCATTTTAGGCCCTAAATCTTGCATGTTTTGTAGCCTTTTGTGCCTGTGGTTTTAGCTCTTGGTCAGAACTGAGAGGGGTCTTATTTTGACCCCCTTTACATGTTTCATGAAGAAAGTTTTGTCATTTGGTGTGTGCTTTGCATGTCTCTTGTTATAACCTCTTTTGAGCTCCATTTTGCATGGAATCGTTAGCATGATTTTATTCTAATTTTGGGGTTGCCATAAACTTAATATATGCTTATTTTTGGGCCCTCTTCAGTATTGTAGAATAAAGTTTTTCCATTTGAATTTTCTATATACTGCTTGCTTTGTAAATCCTCTCTTTTACCGTATTCTTGCGAGCTAATGTTGCCATGTCTATGCTTACATTTTGGCCATGATTGTTACTGAAATATGCTGTATTTGGGACTGCCTTGCTACTGTTCTTGCTGCCATGATCATATTTTGCATGTATGGCATGGCTATAGGCCATTTCGGGGCTTAATTTCACACTTTCGGGATGAATGCATGCTTCGAGTGTCATTTCGTTTTGTTTCGGGGCTGTTTTCCCCTTTATTTAGGTGCTGAAATTCCATTGCCATGCTTTCATATCATTTCCCATGCCATTTGTATCATTTTTGCATTGCCTCGGTTTGCGTGCCAATGGGCACGCACTTCGAGGCACCTCATTCTTATCATTCCGGCAGCCTATGTGAGCGTGGCTGAGGCTATCTCATGTTGGCATAAGCCCAATTTGCATTTTCATGCTTCTACATCATTGCCCCGATTTGCGTGTCCGCGGACACGCGTTTCGAGGCAGCTTTGTTTTTATCCGACGGCCTCCTATGTGAGTGAGCTGAGGCTCTCCCATATTGGTGTAAGCCCATCGTTGCATTCCGTATGCCATCTCGTCTCATTTTATCATCGCCTCGGTTTGCGTGTC
Organism: Camellia oleifera; assembly: GCA_022316695.1. Taxonomy (NCBI): domain Eukaryota; kingdom Viridiplantae; phylum Streptophyta; class Magnoliopsida; order Ericales; family Theaceae; genus Camellia; species Camellia oleifera. Next base: position 115,192,736 of record CM039315.1, read on the forward strand.
CGCGGGCACGCATTTCGAGGCACTTCGGTTTTATCCGATTTTCTTTCTTTCATCATCGCCTCGGTTTGCGTATCTGCGGGCACGCATTTCGAGGCACTTCGGTTTTATCCGATTTTCTTTCTTTCATCATCGCCTCGATTTGCGTGCCTGTGGGCACGCATTTCGAGGCACTTCAGTTTTATCCGATTTTCATTCTTTCATCATCGCCTCGATTTGCGCGCCTGTGGGCACGCGTTTCGAGGCACTTCGGTTATATCCGATTTTCTCATTGCATCCTCGCCTCGATTTGCGTGCCCGTGTGCACGCATTTCGAGGCACTTTGGTTTTATCCGTTTTTTTTCGTTTCATCATCACCTCGGTTTGCGTGCCCGTGTGCACGCATTTCCAGGCACTCTGTTTTATCCGCTTGGCATTGCGTATGCCTCTGCCTCGGTTTGCGTGCCCGTGTGCACGCATTTCGAGACATTATGTTTTATCCGATTGGCATTGCGTATGCCTCCGTCTCGGTTTGCATGCCCGTGTGCACGCATTTCGAGGCACTTTGTTTTATTCGGTTTGCATTTCATCATTGCCTCGGTTTGCGTGCCAGTGGGCACGCATTTCGAGGCACCTCATTCTTATCATTCCGGCATCCTATGTGAGTGTGGCTGAGGCCCTCTTCATGTTGGTATAAGCCCATCATTGCATTTCGCATGTCATTCCGCATTGCCTCGGTTTGCGTGCCAGTAGGCACGCATTTCGAGGCATCTCATTCTCATAGCATCGTGCATGCTAGGTTGTATGTTAGTTGCATTTCATGCATATCATGTGTATTGCACAGGAAATGAGGCGCGTTCTGTACTCCGAGTAACGGAACGGGTCTCAATTCCCGAGTCACCGACACTCCGGATTACCCATGATGGAGTTAGGTTTTGTTGTAGCATTCATATGCATTCATCCCATATTGAGTTGTGCAATTCGATTCCTCGGCCATCATGCATCGATGTGCGTGATTGGTGGCACGAGGATCGAGGCATGCATATATTTGTGAAATACATTGCTATGCCCTTTTCCTGCTCTCTGTTGCAGCAAAATCAACAATCAACAACTTTTCGGAGGCTGGCACGCATTTCGAGAAAATTGCAAACAGAGGCTAATCAGGGCATCCCAGTGGATTTCTGCGCCAAGCAGTCCAGCATATACCATTCATCAGGAGCAAGGCAGTCCCTGGCTTGCATGCCAGTTTTACTTTTCTGTAATTAATTTGTTAATTAATTAGAAATCTGTATATTTATTCGGACTGTATATTCTTTTATTCGGACTGTATTATTATTTTCGGACCCTCTGCGCGAGGGCAAAATTGTAATAAGGGTGTGTGAGTGTGATGTATGTCTTCCAACCCCCATTTCTTTCTCCCTTTTATTTATCCGCTTTGGATGGTTAGATATAGGGCATATTTCAATTAGCATACAGTATGACAGCATGTTTGCATCATTCATCTGTTTTGCACGCACCGGGCTCGGCGCATCATACAAACTGCATCTGTATTTCAATTCCAAGTTGAGTACTTGATAGCTGTTGCATCTCATATGCCATGTTTAGAATAGCCGAGCCTGCTATAGTTGCATTTTTGCATGTGTTGCATTAGGCATTTCAGTATACTTAGGATTCATGCATGATTTCTAATCGTTTTCCTATTTTGGCTTGGAGTACTCGGTAAGTGGTTATGCTTTAGCATCCTTGCATGCGTGTGAGTGTTGCCATGATAGCATGCTTGCCATGAGGCTAAATGCTTATGTGATATAACTGCCTTGAATGCCTGTGGGTGGAGGTTGAGTTATTTGAATTGGGACAATACATTGACTGTTTGTTTTAAGCCCACTAGACAGTGGCAACATCGTGTTTTCTAAGCCCACCCGAGGGTGGCAAATCCGCATTTTAGCCTACCTGCGGGTAGCACCATCACACCATTTTCAAACAAACAAACATGAAATGTTTTGTTCCAATTCAGACGGCCCAGTCTATACTTGTTTGCTGCGAGCATCACATAGTAACCTAGGCTAATAACCGGAATAAGAACTCACAAAGTTTTCAAAAACAGATATCATGGTTAGTAGAGGCCGGTCTTTGACCGGGCGAGCGGGTGTGCTTACGATGTGACCTTCCCCAATCGTACCCAAGTTCCCGAGCCAACTTTGGTGATGACGGACACGTGGCCTTCCGGCACCGAGTCAGGGTTTCCTAAATTTCCCATTTCAAAATATTTAGATGGCGACTCTATTATCTGGCAAAGCAGTCTATGTTTGGCACTTCTTTTCAAAAAATCTGTTTTCCTTCAAAACGATTTGCCGGATTTGGACTCTTTGGTTCAAGATTGAGAACCGCAACAAAAATCGAGTCCGAGCTGTAGCGAGCCCCCCCGCGGGCGTTGTTACAGATAGGCAACCGCTCCAATCTGCTTAAGGATTTCAAAAGGGCCAATAAACCGAGGGGATAACTTCCCACTCTTCCCAAATCTCATCAAACCCTGCGAAGGTGATATTTTCAAAAACACATGGTCTTCCACTTCAAAAGACAAGGGTCTCTTCCTACAGTTGGCATAACTTTTCTGGTGACTCTGAGCCGTAACTAACCTTTTACGAATAAGTCCCACATTCTCCGTCGTATCCCGAACCAACTCTGGGCCCAACAAATGTGCATCACCCACCTCGGCCCAACACACTGGAGATCTACAAGGTCAACCATACAAGGCCTCAAACGGTGCCATGGCAATACTTGATTGAAAGCTATTGTTATAAGCAAACTCCACTAAGCGCAGGTGCCTCTCCCACGACCCTTTAAAATCAAGGACACACCCTCGAAGCATATCCTCAAGGATTTGAATGGTACGCTCGGACTACCCATTAGTCTGAGGATAATACGCAATACTAAAGGTCAATCTAGTGCCCAAGGCACTCTGCAAGCTCTGCCACAACTGAGCCGTGAAATGTGGATCTCTATTCGAAACAATTGTCACAGGGACGCCGTGCAACCTCACTATGTCCCTGATATACAATTCGACAAGATAGTCTATCGAATCAGTCATGCGCATAGGTATGAAGTGCGCAGACTTGGTTAACCGGTCAATTACCTCCCAAATGGCGTCACTACCCCGTTGAGTCCTCGGAAGGGCCACAACAAAATCCATCGTGACATGCTCCAATTTCCACTCGACTATAGGCAAGGGTTGTAACAAACCCGTTGGCTTCTGATGTTCGGCCTTCACTTGCTAACAAGTAAGGCACTTCGATACAAACATGGCTACATCCTTCTTCATACCTCTCCACTAAAACTGGCAACTTAGATCATGATACATCTTTGTGCCTCCCGGATACACCACAAGGCGTGAATGATGAAACTCTTGGAGTACCTCCTCTTGGCAAGACTCCGGTACAAACGAACGGTCACGGTATCTCACACTTTGGTCGGAATACACATTCAAACCCTTCTCTACCTTCTCATTAGAGATCTTCTCCCTAATGGTTTCTATCTTAAGATCACCCCTCTTCACTTCTAACACTCGGTTCACAAGTGTAGGTTGTGCAACTACCATAAACAAGGCCGCAAATTCAATGGACTCACCAAGATGTAGGTCAAACTCCCCAAGAGCACCCAACATCTCTCATTCCTGAATGGCGATACAAGCCACACTGCTAATTGACTTCCTACTCAAGGCGTCAGCCACAACATTAGCCTTTTCCAGATGATAATGTAACTCAAAATCATAGTCCTCTATGAATTCCATCCACCTCCCCTGCCTCAAATTCAGGTCTTTCTGTGTAAATAGATACTTCAGACTCTTGTGATCAGAAAACACATCAAATTTCTCACCACACAGATAATGCCTCCAAATCTTCAAGGAAAATATCACCGCTGCTAACTCTATATCATGGGTCAAGTAATTTCCCTCGTGTGTTTTCAACTGCCGCGAGCCATAGGCATAATCAAAACTAGAGTCGTGGTAAGTATATTCTTAAGTTCCTGGAATGATTTCTCACAAGCCTCATCCCACACAAATTTGACTCCCTTCCTCATCAGTCTACTTAAAGGTGAAGCTAGTTAGGTGAAATCCTTCATAAATCTCCGATACTACCCGGCCAACCCCAGAAAACTACGGATCTCAAAGGCATTCTTAGGTTGTGCCCAGTCTTGCACTACCTCTATTTTGGATGAATCTACAGTCACCCCTTACCCAAACACCACATGACCTAGGAATTTAACCTCTTTCAGCCAGAACTCACACTTCTCAAATTTAACATACAACTTATGGGCTCTAAGCAATTCGAGCAGCACTTGCAAGTGTTCCTCATGTTCTTCCTCAGAAGGCGAGTAAATCAAAATGCCGTTCACAAAGACGACCACGAAACGATCTAGGAACTCATGGAAGATCCGGTTCATCAAATCCATAAATATAGTTGGAGCATTGGTTAGCCCAAAAGGCATCACTAGGAACTTGTAATGGCCATACCACGTACGTAATGCCATATTCGGGATATCTTCCTCCCTTACCCTCAACTGATGATAACCCGACCTCAGGTCTATCTTAGAGAAACAACATGACCCCTTCAACTGATCAAATAGATCATCTATACGAGGCATTGGGTACTTATTCTTAACAGTCACCCGATTCAGCTTCCTGTAATCTATACAAAGTTGCAAGGCTCCATCTTTCTTCTTAGCAAAGAGAGCCGGTGCTCTCCAAGGTGAAGTACTAGGGTGGATAAAACCCTTATCTAACAATTCTTGGAGTTGAATCTTCAACTCACTCAACTCAACAGGTGTGAACCGATATGGAGCCATAGAAATTGGTGTCGTGCCAGGCATTAAACCAATAGAGAACTCTATCTCTCGGTGAGGTGGTAAACTAGTAAGATCCTCGGGAAAAACATCGAAGTACTCACAAACCACCCTAGGCAACTTAACCCGACCTTCATCATGCTCACTACTTAGAAAACTAGCAAGGAGATAGCTAAGTTCACTCCACCCACGCGAATCATATACCGGTGATAAGACTCTATCCACCTGGTCTCCAAAGAAATAAAAGTAGTCACTGCTCAAGGTACACCCAGTAACCCTCTGACGGTAGCAATCTATAACAGCCCGGTATGATGATAACCAGTCCATACCCAAAATAACATCAAAACTAGACATGCCAAGCAATACAAATGCAAATAGAAGTCGACGATCGGCAACCTATATGTCATAACCTCGACACCCCTACTTCAGAATAACCTCACCACCAATAGATGACTCTACACAAATAGAAGACGCTAATTGTGCCAGCTCCAACCCCAAAATCGATATAATCGTAGACGAGATAAAATAATGGAATGTACCTGTATCAATCAACACATTAGCAGCTGAATTGCCAAAAAAAAAAGGTACCTCTCACAACAGATGGGGCCAGTAGAAAATCTGGCTTGGTAATAGCATCACAGGCCCTGTTGACCTCTGATCTACCTGCTCACCCCTCGGAGCATAAGCCTGCTACACGGATTGAGCAGAAGAGGCTCCCTGATTGGCCCTCAAGGCCTGTGCTGACTATGCTGCCTCGTGACTCTATGTCTGCCTCGAGCCAGACGCACCAGACATGCTACCCAACTATGGTCAAAACCTCTTCAGGTGCCCTGCCTGACCACACTGATAACAAGTGGGCGGCTGCCCTCTACCCTGACTCTGGCCCTAGGAAAGAGTCAAAGATGAAGCTGCTCGCTGCCCTCCTCCCCTTTGTGGGCAAGCTAGAGACTTGTGGCTCAACTGACCACCGGAACCCGAACTCAACATTAGAAAGGTAGACCTCGACTGTACTCCTTGGGACTGTTGAGGGTTAGAACCCCTCTGCCTCTTACCGTTCCCTTGACTATCCTAACTCTTGCTGGAGCCCCTCATCCTCTCCCTTTCTTCTTGTATGATAGTCTCGAGATGGCCACTACCTCCAGAAGGCATCCATAGTCTTTAATCATGGATTCGGCCACTCTGAACATGAGCTTGGTCCTCAGCCAATTCTCAAACTCCAAGCAACGACGCTCCTCAGTTGTTACTAACTGAGGTGCAAATCTAGACAAGCTAGTAAAGGTGGCTTTGAACTCTGCCACAGGTGTGTTCAACTGCACCAACTTAGAAAACTAGTCTCTCAACTTCTCGCTAACCGTGGGACGTAGAAACTTGTCATAGAAGGCGCTGACAAAAGTCTCCCAAGTCCCTCCAATGCACCCATGCGTATACTTCTACTGACCCGCATCCCTCTTCAGCTGGAAACACGCCATGGTCACCTCAACTGGTCATCCTCGATGCCAAGCATCTCGAACGTCTTCACTATCTGTTCAAGCCACTCATCTGTTCTCTGTGGCTCATTTGGGTCACCCAAAAACTCATCCGGATTCGACCAGAAGAACTCTCTCTTCAAAAAAGAAGGCCTTACTTTAGCTACTTGGACCTGGACTTGATTCTCAGCCTTGAGAATGTCCATGGATTCTCGCAACGTTCCGGCTATTTCGCAGGCTAAGGCGCTCATGGCCTGCTGCCAACCGGTTCGGCCACATTGGCCTGACCAATTTCCTCCTCGTGTGCTGAAATTTCATCCGATATAGGGGTCTCGTGCCTCTTACGCCTACCACGCCTACCACCACGACCACGTCCTGACATCCTAGTAAAAGTAACAAACTAGATTAGCACATTTACAAATGTGCCGAAGCTAATTCACTTGCGTCCTATTACGATGGACAACAGTAATTTACTCCACATAAGCACATAATCACGTAAACACATACGAATTTCTTTCTTAGATAGTGACTGTCTCGTGGCGTTGCTAGAGTTCTAATTAGAAATAGCAGTGATCAAGTGCTCTTCTAATAAGACTTCTAGAAACCCGTAGACTCAATCAACATCTTAGGAACTAAATCCCATACCCATATAATCACAAAAGCATGTTATCATATAATCACATATCGTCCATACTTAAGTCTCTAACAAGCGAGACAAACCCATTGTGGTACTAACCACTTCCCACGTACCCAAAGTATTCAAACCCGGTACGCTTTGATACCAAGTTGTAATGTCCTCAAAATAATACGACAAATACATCCCAGAAGCATATATACAACAACATAAATCAGTGTGTAAATAGTCCTTTCATTATGTGAAGTTAATAAAACAAGAGAGTTTAACACAAATAAATGCCCTTTGGGCTTACACCTTTCCAAGTCTTGGCTTGGTTCTAACGAAAGGAGACAAGCTCATACAAATTTAGCCCTAGGCTATACAAAAAATAAAACAAAACAAGAAGCTCTTGCTTCCCAAAGATCCCTCCAATGTTGTTGCCTTGGTGGAGGCATGCCATCATTACCTGAAAATGTTTTTCCCAAATAGGGTGAGCCATAGCCCAGTAGGAATAATCTAACACAATATATGAGATTTAACAAAGATATAAGTACATATGCATATACAATGCCCAGGATGAAACATTCATATTTTTATATTACCATAGAATACTAATTCCATACTTTATTAGATTTTCCTCCAATTCATTCCAATATATATATATACGTAAGTCAATTTCATTATTTCTTTCATAACCCAAATGAGACTACAAATCAATGGTTCTACAATCACACCATCAACATGTAAACACTTCAAACTTGCCATTTCACGGATATTTCATCTGGCACCCATGTATAGATTTGAATTTGCCATTTTACGGATATTTCGTCCGCGGGATCGGTACCTATGTATAGATTTCGAGACTTTCACCCAGGACACTCCGGCCAACTTAATTATAATGGAGTTTGTAGCTCGGCTTTTCACGCCCCCTTTCGGAAGAATGAATAGCCCTTACAAATCGGACTCTACTTGTGTTAGTTCTGAATCTGATTTCACAAGTCCAAATTCGGCAATTGTTTTTGAAAAATCGATGTTTGAATCAAATGCCAAAGATGGACTGCTTTGCCAAATTTTAGAGTCACCACCTAAATATTTATTTTGGAAAATTTAGGAAACTCGTGACTCGTGCCAAAGGTCATTAGTCCGTCGTTACCAAAGCGTCTTGGTTTGGGAACTTAGGTATGAGAGAGGAAGGTCAATAATGAGCACCCCACTCACCCGATAAAAGATCGGCCTCTACTAATCATGATGTGATTCTTATGTACAGTGTATGTTCTCATTTAATCTTTAACATACAAGTATAGACTAATTTCACGGACAGTTGGAACGTTTGATTTCATGTTTGTTTTAGAAAACAAGTGTTTTGCATATGTATCACTTGAAAAAGTGATCTCATATATATACATTAATCAAAGTATCCCAATGTCAGTGAATAGCCGTCATCCACAGGCATTCAAATAGTTTATCATTTAAGCAATTAGACTTATTGCAGTATGTTTGATACTACAGTGTGGTGGCTGAATAATTAGGCGAGGATAAGGGAGGTATATTTCAGAAGCTGCACGCTAGACGGCATATTTCCTGCAAGAATACGGGGCCGAATAGGATAGATAGGCCGTACTTGGACCCATCCCTAGAGCCGAATAGAAGAAATAATTATTGAAAAAAAGCAGGCCCAAGCCCTGAGGCCCAGAGAATGGATATAAATACAAGAGCTTCAGATTTGTAAAGGTACGTAAGAATCACTTCTGAAAACTTAGTAAACAAGCTCTCTTGGGAGAGGAACTGACTTGCCCGTCGGAGTGCTAATTCCGGCACCCCCGACCGGAGTGTTCCAATCTTTTCAGGTGACTAGCTGAGGATCATTGGCGTCTTTTAGGATCTAAGGAGTATTTCCAAACCCTTTCTCCACAATTGGCGCCGTCTGTGGGAAATACTCAAACACATCCATGGAAAGCGTGACCGAAGATCCCCCGATAGCCACCAACGAGATAACACAGGAAGACGACCTCACCCCAGCTAACATGCTCGGAAAAGAAACCATCCTGGCACGACGCGTCCTAAACTTCGATTCACCAACAACTTCAGCACAAGAAACAATGCAAGCTATCATAGAACAAGCAAAGCAGAATGAACATAGGCTCGAGAACATGATCGCTGAGAACGAGCGACTCCGTCAAAATTTGGCCCTGGAGGTAGCAAAGTCTAGAGAGGCCATGCGCCAGGAACCAGAGCGACCCCCGAGGGCAGACGGACAAAGACCTCGGGCTCGCCCGAAGGATACCGATAGCAGCTCCAACTCATCATCCACGGAGCTCGACACAAGGGGACGCTCCGAGACCTCCAGCTCCTCCGGAAAAGATCTGAGAACGAGGAACAAACACAGGAGAAGCTGCTCACACGAGGAAGACCAGCATGATCCTTTTGTTCGACGGATCGCAAGGGCATCCCTGCCCAAGAAATTCAAAGCTCCCTCGTTCACTCTATACGACAGAAAATCAGACCCCACTGATCATATCCGTCATTACAAATAGGCCATGACGCTGCACGCAGACAATGAAGCCCTCATGTGTCGAATATTCCCTAGCAGCCTAGGTCCACTAGCCGTTAGATGGTATTACAAGTTGGAGCCAGCTTCGATTAAAAGCTTCCGATAGCTGCAGAAATCCTTCAGGACCAGTTTCATCACCAACGAGGTACAACCGAAACAGGCCGACTCCCTCTGGGCTATGCAGATCCAGTCAGGAGAAACGCTCAGGGCGTACTCGGCACGATATTGGGAATGCTTCAACCTTGTTGACGACGCCTGCAACGACTCCATGGCCATCACCGCCTTCAAAATGGGTTTACATCCTGACAGTGCTCTGCGCAGTTCCCTGACCAGAAGGCCTCCCAAAATAGTCTGGGCATTGATGAAAAAAGTTGAAGAATATTGTAAAGTCGAAGATGACGCCCTGAGGATAAAAGCCGGACAAACCCCCAGCAAAACGGCCTTCCCCGAAACAGCTCGACCAATAAGCTCTGTGCCGCCCCCGAGCCCTGAGAACTGACAACGGACCAAGCGGGATAAAAGGTGAGACTCCCGCCGATCAAGCGATTAGTGCCCCAATCGAATGAATGAACAACTACAAGTTGACAGCAGACGCTCGAGGCGAACAGACAAGAAATATACGGAGTTGACAGAGCCGATCGCGGCAATAATGACCAAAGTCCAGCACCTTCCATTTTTCAAGTGGCCGGCGAAGATGGTGGGGCCTCCTGACACACGGAGGAGGGACAGACGATGCGAATACCACAAAGATCACGGCCACGAAACCGAGAGTTGTTATGCGCTAAAGGATCATCTTGAGGAACTCGCGCAAGATGGTCGATTGCAGCAATACGTGAGCAAGGGAAGGCCAACCAAAGCTCTAGCCTTGAGACAGGATTCACCTCCACTTGGCGTGATCCACGTAATCTACGGTCTGCCAGCATCTCCGACCGTGCATACCGTCCAGTCGCACCCAATCCCCCGAAAACATAACACGTCGACCGGCCAGCCCAAAGAAGCTCCGACAATTAAGTTCGATGACTCCGACCTCGCCGGAACGGCGGCTAGCCACGTCGATCCTTTGGTCGTCAAATTACGCGTACGACAGTTCAGCGTTGAACGCATTCTCATAGACCCAGGAAGCACTTCGGAAATCCTGTTTTACAGAACTTTTGTCGAACTCGGCCTCAACGAATCGGACCTATCACCGTCGTCTCAGGCGCTAATCGGCTTCAACGTGAATCCAGAGTATCCGTTGGGGAGGGTCGTACTACCTGTTCGAGCGAGTTCAAAGACAGTTGACGTGGATTTCTTGGTCGTAAAGCTTCCGTCGCCATATAATGCCATCATGGGGCGCCCCTGGTTGCATATCATGGAGGCCGTCCCAAGCACCTACCATCAGCTTATGCGTTTCCCAACAGCCCGTGGCATTGAAGAGATCCGCGGCTCACTGCAGTCCGCGCGTACGTAGACTATGAACATACACTCCATTTACGGACCCGACTTGTGGGATCCGATGTTTCTACTGGTCCCACGTTTTAATGAAAATTGACTCTCTCTGTCGTTCTCCTTCAAGCCCCTTCGCGGATATCACGATCGGCCAGAATATGTCTCCGGATTCGGAGCCCCCTTTGGTGCATGACACCTTAGGGCCGAATAAGTCTCCGGATTCGGAGCGCCCTTCGTGGATATCACGATTGGCCAAATTAAGTCTCCGGATTCGGAGCCCCCTTTGGTGCATGACACCTCATGGCCGAATAAGTCTCCGGATTCGGAGCGCCCTTCGTGGATATCACGATTGGCCAAATTAAGTCTCCGGATTCGGAGCCCCCTTTGGTGCATGACATCTTAGGGCCGAATAAGTCTCAGGATTTGGAGCCCCCTTTGGTGCATGACACCTTAGGGCCGAATAAGTCTCCGGATTCGGAGCCCCCTTGGGTGCATGACACCTTAGGGCCGAATAAGTCTCCAGATTCGGAGCGCCCTTCGTGGATATCATGATTGGCCAAATTAAGTCTCCGGATTCGGAGCCCCCTTTGGTGCATGACACCTTAGGGCCGAATAAGTCTCCGGATTCGGAGCGCCCTTCGTGGACATCACGATTGGCCAAATTAAGTCTCTGGATTCGGAGCGCCCTTCGTGGATATCACGATTGGCCAAATTAAGTCTCCGGATTCGGAGCCCCCTTTGGTGCATGACACCTTAGGGCCGAATAAGTCTCCGGATTTGGAGCCCCCTTTGGTGCGTGACACCTTAGGGCCGAATAAGTCTCCGGATTCGGAGCGCCCTTTGTGGATATCACGATTGGCCAAATTAAGTCTCCGGATTCGGAGCTCCCTTTGGTGCATGACACCTTAGGGCCGAATAAGTCTCCGGATTCGGAGCGCCCTTCGTGGACATCACGATTGGCCAAATTAAGTCTCCGGATTCGGAGCCCCCTTTGGTGCATGACACCTTAGGGCCGAATAAGTCTCCTGATTCGGAGCCCCCTTTGGTGCGTGACACCTTAGGGCTGAATAAGTCTCCGGATTCGGAGCGCCCTTCGTGGATATCACGATTGGCCAAATTGTCTCCGGATTCGGAGCCCCCTCTTCGGTGCATAACACCTTAGGGCCGAATAAGTCTCCGGATTCGGAGCCCGTTTTAATCAACTACTATGGTCCGCCGGACATGGCGTACCTTAGCCGGCCCACGAGTAAGACCCGTTCCAGCCAAACTCGCACCACGCCTAAGGCAAGGGCCAATCCCCGAGTACGGGAACAATATTTAAGCTAAAATATCTAAGCCACACCAAAGTTCCACTAGCAAACTATTGAAACATACGAAACGAGGTACTTAACCGGGATCAGGAACATTCATTCGACATTGCTAAAGCAACACATTTTCAGAATAAAACTCAACTATATGAAATAACACTTTACTATATGAAATAACACTTTTTATTTCATTAAAAAGGTGTTACATAGACGCTATCCGCGTTCGAACATTACAATATCTACCTCTAACTTCTAAGACAAACCAACCCATCGACTCAACCATTGTCATCAGAACAACCATGCCGCCAGGCCTCTGACACCATCGACAATGTCAAGGCCAAGATCCAAGACAAGGGAGGTTAGGAGTAACGGTCGTTGTGCTTCCTTTCAGAGCGATCTGCTTCGACGACTTGGAGATTGACGTGTTTCCAGTTTCTCCTCTCAGCGGTCCACCTCCCACACCGGAGAATCCTCCGTCGCAAACCATCCGAGCGCCAAGTTCGGCCGGAATTTGAGCTCCCGCAACTATCATCACCATCCGATGGTAAGAACTGTTGGTCATCCCACGCAATAGATGCTGGAGAACCAAATATGCTTGACTGCATGAGGCGCCTACCGCTTTTATTCTCAGTAATGGCCGCAATCTCGAGGCCCAAGTCCCGAAGTGATTTTATTAACACTAAACTCCACGAACACAATCGTCGGTCAACATTCTCCACGACCTAATTAACCCAACAATTGGCTAAAACGTGCGCGCATAGGCTGCGCAAGGGTAAAAAATTACCTAGCCCAATCGGCTAGACATCTGGCATTCAAGCCAACCCAAAGCGCCGTAGCCCCTCCGATCCCTGACTCACGGCTAGACACCTTAAGCTTTGTTCAAAAGATTAAACGACCATTATATGGAGGCTGATCACGTACAACGAATCGGCGCCTTGACATGCAATCAAATTAAACACGCGTCCGATTGATGTATTTACGTCTACAAACATTTATGCAATCAAATTAAACACGCACACGCCGAATGCAGGACACAATTTGACATTTTCAATAAAGCATCTTTTATTTAAAGAATCAAGAAATTACATAATTGCGAACGCGACCAGCGTTCGAACCTTACAATAATTAAAGTCATATGGCATCGCCCTCATCCTCACTCTTCTCAACCTCGAAAGCAGAAAACGGAAAGTCCTTACTGTGATAGAGAGGTGACGCCGAATCGATGCCTGACAAGCGAAGAGATTCGGCGGCCTGAGATGCCTTGATCCAACCATGCCTGAACCCACGATTTTCACAGCGGCAAACCTCTTCGGCAAGCTTCTCCTGGGTCTTCTGAATTCCAACCAAGCGTCCTTCATGAAAACCTTTCTCATAAGACCTCCCCTTGGCGGACTCCAATGCGAACATGCTCGCCGTTTCACGGTCGGCAATGGCAGCGCTTATAAGCCGACTGGCAACCCTCTCTTCCACGACTGGGTTCACATGCCCTGCTGGTTGAACTTGAGCCGTTTTGATCTTCCTTAATTCACGTTCAGCCGCCTCCACGCAAGCCTCCAAACTGCGGATATGCTCATCCTTTTTCTCCATTTCTCGGCGGGCGGCGCGCAATCGCATCCCGACTTCATAAGCCGTATAGAGCCCTTTCACCGCCCCATGAATGCCCTCGCGAAACACTTCGTAGTCCTGACGACCAACCATTGACTGCTGAACTTCCGGAGGAAATATTTGTCGAGCAAACTCGACCGCCACGTCTGGATCTCGCACGATCGAGTCCGCTTCCGTCATGGGCTTGTTCTTCACAAATACTGCAAAACTTAACGGGCACGGATTCGCCCCTGATCTCCTTTCAACTTGGGCGTGTGGCGATCTCCCATGAGACTGCCTGTCCCGTTTGGGCGACCTACTACGACGTCGAGGAGACTGACGCCTCTCTCGACCCATAGAACTCTTGCTCCCAGCACGCAAGGGCGCACCGCGGTGTTCACTTCGATCCATATCACCGCCAAGCTCAGCCAATGTCTTGGCTTCCCCTTTGCTGTTAAAGAAGAGTTTATTCGACATACGCACAATAGATTTTCTCTCACGAGTCTGAATCAGATACCTACCACTCTTAAAAGTTGTGCCCTTAATCATTTAACACTCGCAGAGGCAGCACGATCGAGGCAAGTTCATTAGTCGCGAAACCCAATCGCCTGACGCCGAATAGGCCAACGGCAGGACAAGCTTTTGGCTCAAGATATTCAGCCGAAGTGCGTAGTAATCCAGCCGGCTCATGAATTGATCCCTCGTAGCCAGAGTTCCTATCATGAACCCACTAGGGCAAGGGCAGACCCATCAATCCAGGGACACAAGATCAGTAGGCAGTGAAATTGCAAATGGTGATTTTGATGAGATACGTATGAAATCTGCAGGCAGATCCATCAATCCAAGGACACAAGATCAGTAGGCAGTGAAATTGCAAATGGTGATTTTGATGAGATATATATGAAACCTGCAGGAACCCAGATATTGACCAATCTTTTCCCCTCTACCTTCAGTGGTTTTATGAAATTGAAAATGGTGTTTAGAAGGGTTCTAGATAAAATCATTCGTGCCACAGCAAAATCATCCGGCTCATAAGTTGACTGGCAAGAACAGATTTATCAATCTATTCGGACCAAGTACCCCAGCCGGCTCACAAGTTGATTCAGTGCTAGAATTCTTTTTATGAACCCACTGGGGCAAGGGCAGATTCACAAATCAGGGTTTCCCCACAGTATATGCGATTCCATTTTACCAAAATGCATTGACAAACACAGAACTCTTTCATTAAAAGTAAAATTACAAGAATTCTTTCATACAAAATGTGCGATGGTAGCAAAAATTACAAGGAAATTTTCATTAATAAATTGCGCGCCGATGCTAACCAATTTATACATGAAAACTACCCTGAACCAACAAATCACTATCCAAAAAGTAAAATAAAAACAAAAAGATGCCTACACGGCTCCCAGATCATTCATCGATATCGGACTCAAGTGGCTGAACGTCCACCTGCTCATAAGGAATTGGCACATCTAAGGTAACCTCAGCGGCAGCAAGGGCTTTAAGCCACCCGTGTTTGAACCCGCGATTCTCAAATTTGGACACCTCTTCAACATATTCCGTCAGAGCGGCGCCTCTCCCTGTCTCAAAGGCCTCCGATTCGGCTTTATCGCGGGCGGCCTTAAGCTCCTCTAATTGAGCTTCCGCTTCAGCAAGTGCTTCCTTTGAGAGTTTGAGCGATTCCTCGCTCGCATTTGCCCTACCCTCAGCATCAACATGAAGCTGTTCGGCGACGCGAGCCCTCTCTTTCTCTGCTTCGGCTCGCGTGCTCTCCATTTCAGCTCTCATAAGTTCGAACTCGGCCCGACTTTTCTAACCCTGCAACTCTGTTTCGAAATGGTCAATTCTCCTGAGCGCATCACGCAAGCGGCGACTCAAGTCGGTGATCTTTCCGATCGTCTGCAAAACAATTCGGTCCGATTAGACACCTTTAAACAAACAAGAGCGAGATTAAGGCAACCTACCAGGTGTGCCGATTGAGCAGTTAGGGCAACGGCCATAACGTCGGGCACGGCACCGAAGGCTTTGTTGTCAGCAGGCAACGAAATTGAAGCCGCCAAGCTCAAAGCCACGGCTGGATCCTCGACGGCCGAAGCGTCGGATAAAATCGGCACGCCCCTGATTCTTGGCTGAATAACAAACGGCGCGATCACGTTCGGTTCTTCAAGCCGAGGCCGTTTGCTATCGGGGCCAATTTCCGAGCTCGTCTCTCCCTCGACACCACGCTTTTGGCCATGCTCTGGAATCAACCGTTCCCCATCGGCCTGCTCTCCACTCTCTTTTTCCGCATCGGACGCAGCAACCTCAACCGTCCCCTCAGAAACGGGTACGAAGGGCTTGATCAAGCTGGAATCCGATGCGGCGCATTCGGCCTTCTTTCGGGCGGCCATCCGCTCGGCATTTCTTCTACGTGCCATCTGCGTTAGGCTTTCCTTCGCCATGCCCTCCAAGAAATCGCCGGGCAGATCCCCCAGATTCGCAAAAATATCCCCGGAGGAGAAATCCGTTCGTCCTGAGGCGGATGGCTCGGCGCCCTCAGATGCCGAGCGTGCGGCCTTGTCGCCCTCTACAACCCCCTCAGCAGACCTTCCAACTGGATCGGCGATCACCTCTACAACCGGCTCGGCGTCTTTTCCCGAATCAGAATCCACGAGACCGATCTGCCTGAGGTTTTTGAAGCGAGGGAAGATTAGGGCCGAGAGCTGTTGACTGCCTGCTGGAATCGGGATGTTATCTGCAGCCGAGAAGGTAGTGTAAGTGGGTTCATACCGAAGGAGAATATGGGCAGCTCTCCCTTGCCGTTGTATGTTTGGGCGGCCGAAATATCTGAGTGCAGTCTTGATTTCCCCAAGAATCACGTTGTCAACCGAAGTCAAGATTTTCTTCAACCTATTACCTGCAGAAGAGAAAAAACGATTTAGGGAAAGGAGCCGAATAAGAGATAGTCCAGCAAACAAGACATTGCGTGGCAACCTGGGTCACCCTTATGTCTGGGAATAGGGTCCAGGAGATCCTCCCCATCAGCAAACTCCCAATTACCTCGGACGTTGACCATCACGTCGTCAACCCGTTTACCAGAACTGGCAAGCATGGTCACCAAGTGATGGTCAGTATCTTTGGCCCTGAGAAAATATCGCCCCAGCCGACCGGAGGATTTGGCTAAGGCGTAGCAATGCTGAATGGCCGGAACCCCGAGGTTGATCCTAAGGCGTCGATTCAACTCTACTACCCCCATGATGATTCGAAAGAAATTTACATTGGGTTGAGAAGGAATCAAACCCCAATAGTGGAGAACGGCCCTCAGAAGTGGGTGTAGGGGGAAACGAACTCCGCCCTCAGCAATGGATAAAAGAGGGAATACTATAGTGTTTTGGTCTTCCCTCTCCATGTCGAGAGCGTTGTCCGTTACAAGGGATAAATGGACGTCGTCAGGAATAGAGAAGTGCTGCCGGAAACCAGAGATACGACCCTTGGAAAGGAGGTCTTTCAAATGTTTGGCCATCTTAACAGAGAACTAAGTGTTCGCCGGAGCCAAAATAACAAACGGAAAACAGGATTACAAAGAAGGGATAAGGAAACTTACGAGGAGCAGATGAGACAAGGGAAGATGGGAAGAAGTTGCAGAAAACACGAGTCACGGAGGGATATGCACTGACGATCCAAAAGTCTCACAAAATCGACAAAACGAGAATTTGAAAAGACCGAAGTTTCAAATCGCAATAAATGCTGAGATACACATGAATAGAGCGGGAAAGCATAATGATGAGCAAAAAGGTGCGCGCCTCCTGACATATATTGGGGCACGCGAAGCCACCTGACGCTGAACTTCTCAAATTCTGAAGCAAACTCGCCGGTTAACTGCCGTTAACAGGGAGCTTGGAAGGCAATTGTGGTGGCCGAATAATTAGGCGAGGATAAAGGAGGTATATTTCAGAAGCTGCACGCTAGACGACATATTTCCCGCAAGAATACGGGGCCGAATAGGATAGATAGGCCGTACTTGGACCCATCCCTAGAGCCGAATAGAAGAAATAATTATTGAAAAAAAGCAGGCCCAAGCCCCGAGGCCCAGAGAATGGATATAAATACAAGAGCTTCAGATTTGTAAAGGTACGTAAGAATCACTTCTGAAAACTTAGTAAACAAGCTCTCTTGGGAGAGGAACTGACTTGCCCGTCGGAGTGCTAATTCCGGCACCCCGACCGGAGTGTTCCAATCTTTTCAAGTGACTAGCTGAGGATCATTGGCGTCTTTCAGGATCTAAGGAGTATTTCCAAACCCTTTCTCCACATACAGCAATCACACTTATGCAATATGCTAAAGCATAAAAACTTACCTCGTACTCCAAGCTAAAAAAAAAGAACTAGTTAGAAAAAAAAAAATGCATGATCCTAACTATGTATTATGGCTAATGCAACACATACAATATGCAATTAATAAGCTCGACTACTAGCATGGCATGCGAGTCAATTCAAGGCATGTGATAGCGCACATATTCAAGTAAAGAGTTCGAATTTGACATTTGAATAATATGATGAGCTGAACTTTTATGCATGCAATACAAGTGGATGCAAACATGAGTATACTAAATTAAACATGATATCCTTAAACTAACCATCATAAGCTGGTAAATGAAAGGGAGAAAGAATGGGGGTTGGAAGACATACAACTTTATGACATATTTGTCTTCGCGAAGGAGGGTCCGAATGTCCAAGTGTCCGAATAATTAATTATTACAAATCTGAATGAATAATAATGAAAAGTGGCTGTCTAATTTATTACGACAAATAATATGTAATGATTGCGCAATGCTCCTCAGGAATTACTCTATCTTCCTTGTTGAGACTAGTTCTATTTCACCTTATCATTGCTTTTGACCAAAAGTGTATTGTTTGCAATTTATTGGAGCCTTGCCGACCCAAAACAAGACTTATTCAAGCCCCAAATAAATCCAAGCATACTTGTTTTCTTTGCGGAAATCTATTTTTTGTGCCTAAGGTGAAACAGTGCAAATATGCAGACAGGGTATTCCTAGCCATGTTTGTCTCTTCTACTCTTCTCTATTATGGAAAATTCTCAAGAGAGGAGCGAACTCGGTTCCCAAACCATCTATGGTTGCAAGTTGATTTGCAAGATGATTTTGGACACGATAGGACGAAGATCAATAAATGTAATGCATAACAACCACCCCTCTCTCTTATCATGAAACAAATTCAAGAAGGGAAGTAGACACGCCTCAAGGTTCATCAAATTATCATGAATTGATGTAAGACACACCTTGACACAATAATAGACTCCGTCATAACGTCTTGCCGTAAAGATGCTTCAAGATTCATCAAAACATTATGGACTAATGTAAGACAAGCCTTGACACAATAAACTCGGTATAACGTCCGACCAAATTCAATCAATCATATTAGTTCTTTATGTTGGTTGATTCATTTTAAGCTCACTTTTATTAGCCTATTTTATATTACCTTCCCTTTTCTTTAATCCATTTAGTCCACGGTGATATTTACATCTACTAAGTTCGAAATGCAATAAAGGAAAATAAGTGTCGACTTAACCCGAGTAAATAAACCTTATTTTCTTCGGAGGAAATTACAAATGAAGAGTCAAACTTATTTACAAGTTAGGGATTTCAAGTCAAACTCAAGATACGCAACAAGAACTAGTCAAACTCAGAAGAGTGATAATGACGTAGAAAAACCCAAAGTGAGCGATAAGGACTTAAAACCCAAACTTGATAATAAGTGATAATGACACTTTCCTTGGCGAATTCCAAGGGTCAATTAATCCCTAAACAGTAAACACATTGATAATAAATTCTTCAAGGGAAATTACAAAGGAAGAGTCAAACTCATTTACAAGCGATAAGGGATTTCAAGTCAAACTCAAGATGCACAATAAGGACTAGTCAAACTCCAAAGAGTGATAATAACTTAGATAAACCCATAGTGAGTGATAATGACTTGAAATTCAAACTTGATAATAAGTGATAATGGCACTTTCCTTGATGATTTCCAAGGGTCAATTAATCCCTTAAAAGTACACACTGGTGATAAAAAGAACAGAAAAATAAATGATTGTCCTTTAGTATAAGAAAGTTTTTATGCCTTTGGTAGTGAACCTCCGGAGAGATTAAACCATTAAGCATGAGGAAGTTTTATGTCTTTCGTAGTGAACCTCCTAAGAGATTAAATCATTAAGCATAAGAAAAGTTTCTTTATTACGCTTGAACCACAATCTTAATTTTTCATAACTTTTTAATCAAAATAATTGAAGAATGAAGGGAGGTTGCAGGGGTGATTATGCAAAGTTGATTAATTGGTTAATATAACACAAACATAATATGTAAAACAAACTTATTGAAATAAATTAAACAGCCCATAAATAACATACAATAGGGCTGGGATTAAACTATAGAAGGTGCACAATCATAGAGAGATTAAAGCTAGTACAAGTATAAGGAAGGGTGGCTAACCCCTTCCCACTTTTACAACTTCAAATTACATAGTTTAGATGTTGAAAAACAGCCCCAAAACAGTCCCAAATCAGCCTCAAAACAGTGGCAAAAGTTGACGAAAACAAATGGGAAACACAAGGATTTAAGTTAGGAGTAAGGTTCAAGCAAGGGGGATTAACCCTTCCACCTTTGGGTAGCTTTGAATCACAAGTTTCAGCCCTCAAAATAGTCCAAAAATAATATGAAAACATAAGAAAAAGATGAACAAAGATTGAAATAAAAACAAGAAAGCTTTACCTCTTGTAGAGAAGGTGTTCTTGTTGTAAATCAAACTCGATTTCAAAGCACTCTCAAGTTTGAGTATGATTTTCAATTCTCAAATCAAGTTCAAGTTCAAGCTCTTGTATGGTATGTATGGATGATTGTAGACGCGCCCGTGGGGGGGCCTCTCTCTACAGTTCGGACTCGACTTGTGTCGGTTCTTAATCTTGAACCAAAGAGTCCAAATCCAGCAAATCGTTTGAGAAAACAGATTTTTTGAAAAGTAGTGCCAAACATGGACTGCTTTGCCAGATTACAGAGTCGCCACCTAAATATTTTAAAATGGGGAATTTAGGAAACCCTGACTCAGTGCCGAAGGCCACGTGTCTGTCATCACCAAAGTGGTCTTGGCTCGGGAGCTTGGGTACGATCGGGGAAGGTCAGCTATGAGCACCCCCTTTCGCCCGGTCCGAAGACCGGCCTCTACTAACCGTGATATCCGTTTTTGAAAACATTACATGTTCTTTTTCCAATTATTAGCCTAGAATTACTATGTTATGCGCACAGCAAACAAGTATAGACTAGATTGCCTAATTTGGAAATAAACATTGCATATCCGTTCGTTTTGAAAATACTTTGGAATTTGCTACTCGCAAGTAGGCTAAACACGGATTTCAACGAGTTTTCCCAACTCAGGCAATCCAACCTCCACCCACAGGCATTCAAACAGTTTATCTCACATAAGCAGTTAGCCACATGGTGATCATACTGTCATGTTAACATTCACACGCATGCGATATGCTAAAGCGTAAAATACTTACATTGTACTCCGTACCAAAACAACAAAGTAGTTAGCAAACATGCATGACCTAGTTCATGTTAAGTGGCTAATGCAACATATGCAGGAATGTAATCTAGAGTAGGCTCGGCTAACCCTAAACATGGCATGTGAAATGCACGAGTAGCACGTATTCAATTTGGAATTGAAAATTGCAATGCAGTTTGTATGATGTACCGAGCCCGGTGCATGTAAACAAATGCATGAATGCACGCATGCATTGCATAAGGTATGCTAAGATAGAAATGCTCTAATCTACCAACATAAGCAGGTAAATAAAAGAGATAGAAAGAAATGGGGATTGGAAGACATACACCCACTCACACACCCTTATTACAATTTTGCCCTCACTCGGAGGGACCAAATAATAATACAGTCCGGAGAATAAATGAATAAATTATTACAGAATTCTAATTATTAAAATTAAATCAAATAAATAAAAGAAATGGGGCATCAGCCCTGCCTCGGGATGCGCGAATGATGCATGCTCGATCCGACTTGCCCGGAAAGCCTACACCGTGCCACTGCTGCCTCTGTTTTTACTCCCCTGCTTCTCCAAAATTTGCCAAAGCCCCAGAACACCTCCCTTGCATGCTGCTAAGTGCCATCGGCTGCAAAATAATCTATCGGCTAGCAATACAGTGCCGGTCGGCACTCTTTCCTGCCGGTCGGCACAAAATTCCTGCAGAAGACAGTTTGACAACAACAGCAGGCAGCAGTGCATGGTATTGGATTTTTGAGCATGTTTATGCATGGCCAATGCTTCCTATCATGAATAGGACTCAAGGAAACATGGCTCTTGATTCTAGGGCCATCAATTGTGCACCTTGGTGCATGATAGCCTAAAGAACCAAGATTGCACTTTGATGTAAAAATGCATGCAACGCAAACATGGGAACCAAGGCCCTATCATGCTAAGGTCAAGGGCCCTAGTGACATGGGAATTAAGGTGTGTTTTGTCACTTGAGGTACAAACACCCCTTTATTTCCCACACTTGGTTTGACACCCCAAACCAAGTAATGAAGTGCAACTCATGCAAACATGCATCAATAATGCATTATGGAAATTAGAATGCTAGTAAGCTAAGTACTACACAACTAACATATTAGGCATGCAAAATGCCAAAGTGCGTGAGATGCTAGTGTGATGCAAACATGAGCCAAGTATGCAATGGAATCAATGTGCTACAACACCTAATGGACCAAACATGCAACAAGCATATAACGAGCATACAATGGTGGCCTTAACCTCCCCAAAACAGTGGCCGAAATGGACTGAAATCATGGGCAAAATGCCATACAAGCATGCAAGCCAATAAGCCCAAAACCAAGGGCACTCAAGAGAGCATCTAACCATCCCTTATACAACCACTCATGGCATGAATCTAACAACCAAAAAAAGATTTTTGGTATGCAAAATGACACCCAAATCCCCTCATATGGCAGCCCCAAAATGCCCCAAGTATGCAAGCATGCACAATGCCAAGTCCTAGACATACATGAGCACACCCTTAAAACATGAAATAGGCCACATATACAAACATTCAAACGTGACTTATGGACTGAAATATGGTCACAAATGATGCCAAATCATGAGGATGATCAATGTTGAACATGCTAGGGGGCTAAAATACATAAGGCTTACAAGCCTAAAATGCAAAACAACCATGTCAAGCACACTATACATGGCTAAATCAGTGGCTCACGACCCTTATACATGGTAATATGATGCTAATACCCTTATGGAACCAAGCTAAAACATGCAAAGAACATGGCCTAGATGCATGGCATATTTCTAGGCATAAAAGAGCATTTCAAAGCAAACATAAGAGGCATGTTAAGGACCACAAAACCAACCTAAAACAGAGGCATAACATGTCATATGAACCACAAATATGCTCTGAAATGAAGCCAAAACCGACCATGCATGCATGCTAATATTTGAGCCCAAAACAAAGGCAAACAAGGGGCCAAGGGGAGAGGGGTGTCCCTCCCCTATATGAGACTTGGAAATACCTTTCTCACCACTGAAAACCCACTGGTTTTCAGTGGTGAGAGGATCAAAAACACCAAGTAAATAAGGCCTCAAGAAAAGGCTCCAAAATGGCCAAAACAAGGCCTAAGAGGGTGAGACTCTACCCAAACCACAAATCAACCTTAATGAATGTTCAAGAGTATAAAAAAATAAGCCTTTTTTTATGTTAAACACAAATCCAAAAACACAAAGCAAGAGGGGTAGAAAGCTAGTGTAAGAATGGGGAAACTAAAGTAACAAGCTCACCCTTGAAGATCCTTTGAAGAACAGGTGGAGCAGCCACTCTCTAGTGATCAAAGTCAGTCCAAAATCACCACAATCAACCTCCCAAGTCCCTCAATCTCGAGCTAAGGTGTAATAGTGTGTGTAATGGTGCAAAAATGAGGTAAAACTACACTTTTAGACCCAAGAACACACACACAAGAGGAGAGAGAGGGAAAATATAGAGAGAGATATGTGAGCTCTGATTTTTTTAGTCTCTCAAATGACTAACCCCTGAGCCAAGAAGACAAGGCCTCCTCTTATAGAGGAGGCCATCTTGTAAGCTTAGCAACCAAGCAAACAAAGGGCTTATCCCTCCATACACGTGTATAGAGGGGAAGAAAGTGGTAAAAAGCTGTCTGAAAATATCTCCAAACACAGCTGTAAAGTGGTCGGCAGGGCAAAATGGTCATTTTGCCAAAAAGAGTGCCGACCGGCACAATATAGTGCCGGTGGAAACAACAACCAGCCGGTGGCCTCTAGCTACTGCCGGTGGTGTGTGGGGATGCCTGAGAAGGCATTCCCTGCCCCTCCAAGGCAAAGCACAAGTGTTTGGTGCAAAACCAAACACAAAACAGTTGAGTTCGGAGATCCTGAGGCGAGGCGCGTAGCCGAGAACTCCAGGAACTCCAAACAAACACGAACATGGATAATCACCGAGTGTTCAAGCGGTGACGTCCAAGTCTTGAGGACGGTCAAAAATGGGGTGTCTACAATGATATGATAGCTTCAAGGCTTGTGGAAGAACAAGAAGGATGATAGGTTTGATCTTTTCTACCTCTTGATATTTCTAACTCACTTGATATTGATTTGATCTCTCTAACCAAATTCTATATATGTTTTTTAACCTCTATACAGTAGTCTGAACCCTGTTATTTATAGGTCCGAGCAGGTTTGATCAAAATATCTGCAGAATTGGGCAGCTGGCAGAACACTGCTGAATCTGTCTGAAAAAGTCAAGATGTCCGATTGGATGTTGGTATCTCTGGCCGGATATCACTTAGGTCCAGCCGGTCTTCAATGTATTTCCACTATCTCTTACTTTTAGGTTCAACACAAGTTGATACAAGGTGTAATACTGAAGTTTTGGGGTAGAAATACAGTGGGTATGAGTTGGAATTGTTCAGAGCTCGAACTCAGATTCTTTTATTGAGAATTTAACCACTGACTCAATGTAATCGTCATCATCGAGTGCTCGTAATCAAGCACCTAAGTCTTACGAGCGGTCAAAATTGGGGTGTCTACGGAGTCCATCCCCTTTCTCCTCTCAAACAATCATACATCTACAATGTATTTAAACACATAATCACACATGGAGTACATCCCCTTTCTCCTCCCAAACAAACATACATATTCAATGTATTTACTACATGATCATATTCAATGATAATCAACCATGGACTACTTTCAATTCACCTAATCCATATGCAATTTCTACAACAGTCGAAGCTATCCTCCACCGATAGCCCAATACAGATATTTCTAAACAGATATACAATCTCAAGACAGATAATTTATTCAAAATTTCCAAAGATGAGACACATCATCTATTCAATTTCACTATCCATTTCAATACTTCTCCAATTCCAAGTTTACAACATCAATCTCAACTATTTATACAAAATAGATATGATAGTCATTTTAGGGCACAAATCCCCTATTTTCAAAATATCCACCCAAGTAACAAAATTACTCATTTTGACACAACAAGATTTCATTTTCTAACCCTAAGTTCATTTATTTCATTTTCGTTAAAAACCCCTCTTTTATATTTCACCCAAACTCTAGTTTTGCTCAAATTACTCCCAACTCCCACCATTGTTACACAACCACAAATAACTAAGTTAAAAATCATAACAAAGTGTCGAAGATCCCTACCTCAAGAAGAGAAGATGAATCACGCAAGAGAAAAATCCCAAAGATGCCGAAATTCAACTTTATTCAGTTCAAAATATGGATCTTGAGATGCTCCAACTCTTTCTCAAGGGTAGTAGGGTGAAAAGATCAAAGGATCTAGGTCAAAATGTAGAGAGAGAGAGAGTATTTTAGAGAGAGAGGCTCTCAACTTTAGGGTTTAGGATGAAAAGATCTGAAAAAGTGATATAAAATGATGTTTTCGCGATTTGATATACACACAGTCCGCTCGAGCAGAGAAGTTGATGCTCGAGTGTCAGACACAACAATTTGTTCCACTCGAGCACAAAAGAGACCCACTTGAGTGTGGAATACACATGCTCAATACTTTTGTAGACAACAGATAGACCGCTTGAGCGCAAGAAGGACTGCTCGAGCGCCTACCCGCTCGAGCATCAAATGCACCCTCCTAGTATTTGCAGGTCTGCCAAAATACTGAAAGTCGACAAATCCCGCCGGAGTGCAAGAAAGGCCGCTCAAACGGAGAAGCAAATTTTGTGAAGCCTGCTCGAGCGCAAGAATGCCCGCTCGAGCGGAAAAGTTAAAATCTGGCCAACAAAGGTTTGGGAAAAACAAGCAACCAACCTATTCCAAACACACACTTTCAATCCGAAAATCAAAATAGAGGGCTGACAAGGGAAACAAGATATAAAACACCATTCAAAACCAAACAACCCGAGTCCAAAATACAACAAGAGACTGGTCAAAACAAGAATCGCTATAATTGAAATATAATAAAATTAAATTTCATACAAAATAAAAGTATCTGGATTAAAATTGTACTTTCATTTGATTTGAAAATAATTCTGATGACCAATAAGTTATCACCAATAATCCTCATTTTTTTAAAAATAATATATATTTATATATATTATGAACCATCACCTTTAATAGAAAAATAAAATTTATTTCTATTTATTTTAGCAAAAGTCACTTTTTAGCAATTTGAGTCAATTTTGATTTTTATTTTAGTTTGTTTAATTGACAATTGAGATAAATTTTTTTTTAAGAAGATCCACCATGTTTCGCAAGTTTAGAAAAAGTCTAGATGAATAATAAAAAAAAAATATTTGAGATCCACAAAAAAACACTCACAATTGTACCCACAATGATATGGTATTGAAAGCTAGGATTTGTGATGGCCGGGTTTCTTTCTCTCTTCCTTTTCTTTCTTCTTGACTCCATTCTCTTTTGTTCTTGTTGGAATGATACCATTCGGGAATTTTCTTGAATTAGAATTTTTGTTCTCGTGGTGTTTATCGTTAAATCTCACTAGTCCCGGGAAGTGCGGGGTCAGGTCCGGAGTGCCCGAAAGCGAAGGGGAAAATTTCTGGGTTACTGGGCCTGGGCCGCACGTGCAGGGCCTTGGGCCGTACGTGCGGAATGGAGACTGCACGTGTGGGGCCTTGGGCCGCACGTGCGGAATGGAGGCCGCACGTGCGGGGGATGAGGCCGCACGTACGAGAATTGGCGAGTTTGAGGGAGTTACACACTACCTAAAAGGCACGTGCGGAAGGTGGTACAGGAGGAGCCCCACACATGCAGGGATGAAGGCCGCACGTGCGGGAAGGGACGCTACGCACGTGCGGCACTCTGCAGTCTGAAAATCCCTGTTTTTTTTCTTTTTTGGTCGAAGGTGTGCCTCACTTTTGGCATTTCTTTCTCACTCTAAAGACCATTTTCTCTCCTCATTCTCTCTAGAAACCCTAACCAAAGCACTAAAACCCTTAAATCTTGCTATCCATTTGGGCTTAGATCATCCTCCTCCTCCTCCAATCTTCAAGATCAAGCTAGAGTTTCTCTTAGGTGGTAGAGGTTGCATAATTCTCCATTGAAACTAGGGTTTCATCATCTTTTCATCAAAACCTTGAGGTAAGGAAATCTCCATGAGTTATATATATATATATTTATGTTAGATTTGGTTGGTTTTAAAGGCTCCATTAATGATATTGAAGTTTTAGTCTTGTCTCATAAAAGTTAGGGTTTCAAAATGGGTTTTTGATCTCTCTCTCTTTTTAACTATCCCTTTGAAGATTTTAACTCATGTAGTGGTAAGTGTGGCATTTTGAAAGAAAAACCCTTTTTGAAAGAGTGGAAAGATGTTTATTTTGATTCTTGACATAAAACCCTAGAGGGTGTTGGGGGATTTTGATAGGTTAGAGCATGTTTAGGGACCTCTTGTTGTTTTAAAAATTAGAGAGTGAAACTTTCTCCACATTGATTAGCTGAAATGGTAAATAACTTAGTATATGAGAGAAAAACCATGATCCTAACATTATTGTTGAATATTTGAAGTGTATTGTTGTAAAATAACAAATGGTTGTGCATCTTGGTTAGAGAAAATTGTAAACATTGGGATTGTTAATTGAAAGGCATCACTTGTAATCTTGAAAAGGGCCAATTGTTGTGAATTGAGCATGAAAGATGTTGTTAGTGCTATGATTTGATGACTTCGTAAATTGTGGAATATCAATGAGAAAAAGAAATGATTAACGTAGTAAATTGATGTTGTTGTAGAGATATGTGAAATAGAGGAATGTTATGAGCTATTATACATTGCATTATGTCTCATTTAATTTATTATCTTCAATGCACATCTTGATATGAATTGAAGAACGTTTTCTTTGGAAAATATTATGTTGTAATGAGAACTATGAACTGTGTATGAGGTAAATACGGTGGTAAGTCCGGTTAGGGGGTGTAGATGAATTTGATAAGTTGGCCTGAGTGTCCATGGTGAAAGACCAGAAAATCGCACGGGTAGGTGTCGAGCCTTCCGGTTAATACCGGTAAAAATGACAGTTTGGTAGTACTCGTAGAGTCTACTTGCAGACACCAGCCTAGGGATTACCAGTGTCGTATTTACCGCCTCTTGTGATTAAAAAGTTGAAATTGGAAAGTTATGAGATTGTAATTGTAAATGAAATGCATGGTGTATCTCATGAACGACATGAATAATATTTTGAAAAGAGCATTGCATCGCATTTGCACTTACATTCAATTTTGGCCATCTAATATAAATGCATATACTTTGTTTGGTATTTCTCTATTGGGCTTTTTGCTCACTCCTATGGGATTTGGTGCAGGTAAAGACGTGGTGATTATAGCGATCCTGGTATCCCCTTTGCTGTTCAGTTGTACTCCGGACTTGGTTCCGTGGAGTTGGTAGTTGTGTCTACCTTCTTGTTGTCCTTAAATTCCATTTTGTTTAAGTCTTGGGTTGTGTTGGGCAGGTTTGAAACAGGTTGGTTGAGCTTAGGAACCAAGACTAGATGCCCATATTTTGGCCTGTCCGCTCGAACGGAGCTTTTGACGCTCGAGCGGGGCCTTTGTTGTAGTTTGTCCGCTCGAGCGAGAAAATCAAACATTCAGTATCTCCTCTGTAGTGTTGTATGCTCGAGCGCCGGTTTGGACGCTTGAGTGGGAGTTTGTGTGTGTCGCTTGAGCGGGGAGTTGGACGCTCGAGCGGGGACCTGGTTCTGCAAAAGTACTGGAAGTGTGTATTCGCCGCTCGAGCTGCGGATTGGACGCTTGAGCGGGTGTCTGTGAGTGACGCTCGAGCGGGGTGACTTTTATATAAAGCCGAGATCCGGGTTTTTGAACCACTTTTTCACATCCTTTTCTCTCTCTTACTTTTCCAAAACTCCATTGTTGAGCCTCTCTCTCTAGAACCTTGCCTTCTCTCTAGGTATTGATCTAGTAGGAGTTGTTTGCTCATCTTTGGCCTTTACAAAAAAGTCGTTGATCGTCGAGGGCTATCTTTTGATCCGAAAAAGTTATGATTTGGAGCATTTTCGTTTTTGTCATCTTCTTCCTTGGGCTCTGAAATTTGAGGTAGGGATTCCTACTCACTCTTATGGTCTTTGACATAGACTTTTGGTTGTTTTGATAAAGTGTTGAAGTTGGGTGATTTCGGGACTTAGGGTTTCAAAATGTTAAAAGGGGGTTTTGTTAATTTTGACTCTAAGATGTGTAATTTGGGTTTCAAAATGATGAGATTGTTATTGGTTGATTGATATATAGACCATTGGGTCAATATTGGGAAATGGGATAGAAAACCCTAATTTGTTGTATAGGTTAATTGGTATAATTAATTTGGGTAATGTGTTGATATTGGGAATTTAGTTGGGAATAATGAAATTGACTCATTATATTGCACAACGGTGGAGTTTGATTTGTTAATTGTTCACTTTTGAAAACATCGATATTTTATCTGTTGGAGTTTTTATTATCTGTTTAGAAATAATTGCTTGGGCTACCGGTGGAGGGTAGTTTTGATTGTTGTAGACAATGCATGATGACTAGGCAAACTAAAACTAATCAATTGGTTATGTCATAGAGTATGACGGTTGATAGAATACATTAACGATATGTATTGCTTGATTGGGTATATGACTTATATGTATATACATTGTGTGTGTGAGAGGAGATAGGGGATGTACTCCACGGTTTAGTAGAAGATAGGGGATGGACCTCTAAACTGGATGTTGTTTGGTAGGAGATAGGGGATGGACTCCACTGATACAGCTCATATGCTTGTCAGTTAATGTGTTGATATAACTTATATGCTTATCTATGGAAGTATTGATACAACTCATATGCTTATCTTTGGAAGTGTTGATATAGCTTATACGCTTATCTGTTAAAATGTGGATACAGCTTGTACACTTATCTGTTGAGGTGTTGATACAACTAGTATGTTTATCTTTTGTAAAATGGGAAACGCTTGATATGAGTCACTGTCTCATGTAAGCGGTTGGCCAGGTTCTGAGCCGCTAATGTAAATTGTGAAGTTGATAAGAAATGGAAAATGAAACGAAACGCGAACATAGTGGTCATGAAATGGAAATGGGTTATAAATTGATTTATGGGAATTGAACATTTATCAATTGCTAATGTCTTAGTCATTAATCATACTGTGTTTAGCATATCTCTACTGGGCGTTGGCTCACCCTATATGGGACATTATTTTCAGGTACAGGTAGCATGCCACCACCAAGGACATAGCTTGGATGATGATGAGAGTTGAAGACTCTCTTGTTTATTTTGTTTGTATTACATGTACATCAAGCCGAGGGCTTATTTTGTTTAGAGTTAGTACTCCTCTTTTGTGTAACCAAGTGTTAACTTGGAAAGCTGTAAGCCCATAGGGCATTGGCTTTTGTTGTTAACATGTAATACTATTGTAAGAACTACTCTGATGAATAGAAATGGTTGATTTCTTTTATATCAATGCATGTCTTAAGTGATGGGTTTTATGTATTTTTTTGAGGGCGTTACAGTGATTCCGCCAAATTGAGGGCGTGGATAATCGTAAAGAGCACATTGCTCTTCTTTTGTTGTGATTTCTTTTGTAAAGCCAAGGGCTAACGTGTATGGGTTCGAAAGACCATTTTTGTGTAACCGAGCAACTGCCTTGGAAGATGTAAGCCCTTAAGGGCATTTCATTGTTTTGAGATTCGGTGCTTCACATGCTACAGATTCATGTGCATTTTGATCATTGAATGTATATCCGCATGTGAAACTTTTGTATAAACTCTCATATCTAATATTTAGAGAGGAAAGGATTATTGTCATTTCGTAGTGAATGCTTATTAATATGGTTAGTTCATGTTGAATTATTTTGGGGTGTTACAAGATTGAACTCTCAATTAGAACGCCAAGGGGCCAATATATGTGTCAACTCCTGATTTGCTATACACTCATTGACATGGGCCCAACTCACTTGTGACATTATTGTGGATGAAAGTGGGGGTCTGTAGCATTGTTAAAATAATAAATTATCACGTGTAACTCTCATTTTCTTTTTTTATTATATAAAAAATATGTTTCAGCACCTACCACTTTTAATAGAAAAAATATATTTATTTCTATTTAATTTTAGTAAAAGTCACTTCTTAATAATTTAAGCCAAAAAAATTTATTTTTTATTTTAATTTGTTTAATTGACAATTGAGATAAAAAAGAAACTTAATAGAATCCATTATGTTTCGCAATTGTTAAAAAAGTCATTAATTTTCTTTTTTTTTTTTTTTTTTTTTTGTCTTTTGTTAAAAAAATTATTGTTTAATTCGGATATAAAAAAAGTTATAAAATTTAAAACCTTATAATTAAATAAAAGATCCATAAATTAAGGAATGAATATTCATCTTATTTTGGTAACATAATTTAAGGAAGAATCTAAATTTAAAATTTTATTTGAAGAATATAAAATTAATTTATAAACCAATCATATTACGACACATATTAACAAAAACTAAACAAAATTAAAAAAATAAAATAAAAAAAAGAATTTCAACTTTCAATTTTAATAAGATGACAACATTTTGCAATTATAATAGTATATGGATTTTGTATGAGATTTTAAAATTCTCATAATATCTCTTCATAGAAATATTGTTTTGTCAAAATATGTAAATATATAAACAATTTCAACGTCACTGTTATTGCTCCTTAATACAAAAATTATGTGCTAATTATGATAATTTTAAATTTGCATTTAAAACTTATAAATCATGGGATAGATCATTATAATTTTAAATTTATATTGTGCCAATTTTAAATTTAAATTAATGGATTGATTTCCATATTTAGTGACACTCAAATTTGAATTTTGAAATGGATTAGTATATTTTTCATTTTTTTTTTTTTTTTTTTTTTTTTTTTTTTTTAGATTTGATATACTTTCCATTTGAAAGTCATAAATCAAGGAATATTAATTTTTATTTTTTGCTTGAATAAGAACTCGCTAAAGGTATTATGGGTTAGAAACTCATTTGATATATTTTTTTTGATATAATATATTATGGGTCAAAAACTCATTTGATATAATTCCATTTGATATATATATATTTAAAATTTTTAAAAATCAGAAAAATATGAAATTAGAGGTATTATGGGTTAGAAACTCCATTTTGCTTATATAATATATAGATATAGATGACAAATGCACCACCTGAAATTTGATTAAAATGCGGATTGTCTCGGTAGTTTGGAAAATTATAAATATCCCTTTGTTAGAATTTTTTATTTAACAAAATTAACTGAAAAAAATAAAATTCATAATTGTTCACTTATACAATAATAAAATTATTTGAATTATTAATTGAAATAAAATTTTAACATCATTAAACACTCTTAATTAACTTGTTGATTTATTAATAAAAGGAGTTATTTGTTAAGAAATTAGAAACCTTAGGGGACATGATGTAATTTACAAAATTACAAAAGACAATTTATATTTTAAGCAAATCACAAGAAGTGTGTTTGTGATTTACCCTTCAATAAATCAAAAGTAAATATAAATAATAGTAAACAGTTTCTATCCAAATTAGAGCACTGTAAAAAAATAAAGGCTAGATTATATGTAGCGATCCTGGTTTCGATCGTTCTTTCATGTTTTGCCATTTCGACTGGGCCGATTAGGGATCGAGCTTGCGGGGGTTGAGGGAGCAGTGCCCCCGAAGCAAAAATGCAAAATGCATTCGAAGTTGCTTGTATGCTCGAGTGGCCGTTTATGAGTTCGAGCGGAGAATGTTTGGTTTCAGAAGTTTGACCTATCTGCAAAAATATTGGGTTACTGTATTTGACACTCGAGCGGGGCATTCCATGCTCGAGCGAACCATGTTATATCAATTCGTGAATCTGATATTTCAGATCACTTTTTCAGTCCTTTCTCTCTCTAAAACTGTCCAGAATTCCAAATCAGGAGCTTCTCTCTCTAGAAGTCATCTTCTCTCTTTGATTTCTCCAAATCCATTAGAATTTAGACCTAAGTTTTTCACCAAAGTTGGTTATCATCTCGAGGGCTTCGCTGTGTGCAGTAAAGATCGAGTTTCAACACCGTTGATTTTGGGGGTTTCATCTCATTTCTTCTTCAAAACTTGAGGTAGGGATTTTCTTAGAGTTATATATATATATATATATTTGCAAGATCTATATGACTTTCGAAATCATCTTTCGATAGTTTTGAAAATTGATTGTTGATTCAAGAAGTTGAGCGATTTTGAAAGTGGGTTTGTCTCTTGTTCTTTTAAAATGATCTTATAGGTTTTGATCTTCGTTGATTGAAGAAAAGATGATTTTGAAAAGTTTTCTTTCAAAGGATTTGAGTTGTATAGTTTTGGTGAGAAAACCTAGAATTTGGGGATTTTTTAAAAAGAGACTGAAAATCCATGAATGATATTGTTGTATTTATTTTATGTGTCAAAATAAATGGATGTTTGGAAATTTTTTTATTTATATTTATATAAATGATGAATTTCAGGGAATATGAGAATTGTTGTTCATTTTGGAAATTATTGTTCAAAACGTTGAAATAGTCTTGAAATGACTAATTGTTGAGGATACTTGAGAAGAGGGAATTGTGTTATTCCTTGAATGATGAATTGGAATAAAAGTATTTATATTCATCTTGTGTTATTGGCATATCAATTCATTTGATTACATTAAACTTTGAAAGTTGATTTGAAAACTTGCATTGAGAAAAGAATGTTGAGAAATAAGTTTTCATGGAAATGGTTTTGGGGTAAATACGTTGGAAAGTCTTGATAGGTGATGTAAATGATATTGAAGAAGTTGGCCTCAGAGTCCAGGGTGAAAGACCGAAAACCCGAGCGGATAGGTGTCGAGCCTTCCGGTTAATACCGATAGAAATGACAAATTAGTAGTACTTGTGTACTCTACTTGCAGATACCAACCTAGGGATTACCAGAGTCGTATTTAGCGCCCTTGAAATAAATTGTTAAGTTTTGAACAATTGAAATTGCATGACATCATTGAGCATGATGGTTTTCAAAAGATGAAAATGTGATTTATCTTCAAAAAGGGGCATAGCATGACATGTGTATTTCATCTCTTGAAACTTGTATAAAATGTATATACTTTGTTAAGGATTTGCTACTTGGCTTTATGCTCACCCTATGGGATTTTTTGTGCAAGAAAAGATGTGGTGATGCCGCCTAACTAAAGGCGAGGAAATGTGTGTCAAGAGTACAAGACTCTCATTTTACTGTGAGTCTATATGTAAGCCAAGGGCTGTATGTGTATGGGTTTGAGTAACCGTTTTGTATAACCAAACTCAAGCCTTAGAAACTTGTAAACCCTTGGGGTATTTATTTGTTTATTTATTTGTTGTTGGATTAATATATTGTTGAATGAAAAACTATTGTATCATGTAATGTAAGTTTGGAGATTTATATTCGGTTTTCTTTGAAAGAGCCATGATTGTTGTATTATCATTTGGCCTAGAAATTTGGGGCGTTACAACTTAGTATCAGAGCTACCCGGTTTGAATACTTGGAGCTCGTGGGAAGTGGTTGTTTAACCACAATGGGTTCATTTAGCATGCTTAGGAAGTGTTATGCATTTTGTGACTATGTGATAACATGTTTATGTGACTAAATGGGTATGGGATTGGACTTTTGAGATTTTGTTTGCGCCTGTTAAATTCCTTGTGGTCTTATTAGAAGGGTACTTGATCAATACTCATTATACTAGGAATTCTTGGTTTTTTGTGGGACGAATCTCATCATCAGAGTATAATCCGTGTGTGTTTACATGACTAAGTGCTTATGTGGAGTGAAATTGAATTGTGTATATGGTAGAGAAATATATGGAATTGTTTTAGTCAAACGTGTGAGTCAAGTTACGAGCACATATGAGTTAATGTGCTAAATTATTTCTCTTGTGTCCTGTATTAGGATGTCAGGAAGGGGTCAAGTCCGTGGTGGTAGAGGCGGGAGGCGTGGTAGGGCTCACTGAGGTGTGCATGAGGTACCGGTCCATAGGGTTTCGGTGCAAGAAGAAGGGTTCGGCCAAGCTAATATGGCCGAGCAAGCAGGCCAAGTTAATGTGGTCGAGCAGGCGGGACAAGCGGGTGTAACCGCCCGCAATGGGGGCCCTAGCTTGAGAAATGGCAAGGGCTTTAAAAGAGTCTATGAATTTGTTGAGGGTAGAGAATCAAGCCCGAGAGAACACCGCGGAGTCAAGGGTGAGTTTCCTTACTAGAGAGTTCTTGCGGGCCAAACCGGATGAGTTCCATGGTGGTCCCGAGCCCAAGAAAGCGGATGAGTGGCTCGAACAAACTATGAAGACATTTGAGATGCTTCACATCGAAGATAGTGAACTAAGAGTGACTCTAGCGAGTTACTACCTTAAGGGAGATGCGGGTCAATGGTGGAAATATGCCAAGGATAGAGTGAAGCTAACATGGGAAGCCTTTGTTGTTGCTTTCTAAGATAAGTATATACCTCCCACTGCTAGGGAGAGATTAAGGCAAGAGTTTAAAGACCTCAAACGACTCAACATGCCCGTGGCCGAGTTTGAGGTGGTCTTCTCTAGTTTGTCCAGATTTGCACCAGAGTTTGTGGCAACAGAAGAGCATCGTTGCATTGAATTTGAAAAGAAATTAAAAACAAAATTATGTTCAAGCTTGTCAGAAATATAATTCCGGGATATGACCGTCTTGTGGAGACGACGACACGTAGAAATTTCCATACAAGCTGAGAAGGAGAGGCTTCGGAGTTCAAGGTCTAGGGGCTAAGAGTCTCAAGGAGACTATCGGCAGAACAAGAAGCGCAGGAACACCTATCCATCCCAGTCCCAACCACAGCAGTCTAGATCCACTTTTCCTTTGCCTAGTGTGGGTCCGGGAAAAAGTGCATCGAGTAGCTTCCCGTTTTTTAAGTGTGGCCAACCGATTCACAAATCCTTCTCATATCCACAAAAGGGAGGAGGGCAGTTAATGTTACCACCACCTAACCGATGTCAAAGTCAGTCTCAGTCTCAAAATAAAGGTCAAGAGTTTAATTATTATCAGCGTGGTCAGCTGGGGCATATGAAAAGAACTTGTCCACAGTTGGGAGGCACATCTGGCGCATCAGGGTCGTTGCAGACTCAGAGCCACCAGCAGGCTCAATCAGTCCAAGCTTCGCGAGTTAATCAGGGAGCCGCTCCAGCTCAGTTTAACAGGCCTATGATCTGAGAGGGGAGCAAGTCAATCTGGGGCCACAGGGGCGCGTGTATGCTGTTATTGTGCCTGAGCAGTTGCCAGAATCCTCAGTTGTGAGAGGTATTTTTGTTATGTGTAATTCTTTGGCTAATGTATTGATAGACATGGGTACGTCTTATTCATTTATATCTACTGCATTTGCTTCTGCATTGGGGTTAAAGATAGCACGGTTAGTGTTTCCACTCATAGTAGAGTCACTTGTTGGGGGTATAGTTGATTTAGATCGGGGTTGTCGTGATTGTGAAATAGAAGTTGTTGGGCGTCGACTTCCGTTTGCTTTTGTGTTGCTAGATATGTCGAGTTTTGATGTCATTTTAGGCATGGACTGGTTGTGTTCTTATCAAGTTGTGATAGATTGTTACCGTCAGAGAGTTACAGAGTGCACTTCGAGTGGTGATCATTTCTATTTTCTGGGGAACCGAGTTGATAGAGCCTTGTTGCCAGTTGTTGACCCTCATAGTAGGAGCAAGCTTAGTGGCCTTCTTGCAACTCTCTTGGATAGTGAGAGTGACGGGACTCGTGTTGAGTTACCAAGGGTAGTTTGTGAATACTCGAATGTCTTTCTAGAAGATCTTACTAGTTTACCACCTCACCGGGAGATTGAGTTCTCCATTGAATTAGTGCCTGGCACAGCACCGATTTCCATGTCACCGTATAGATTTGCACCCGCCGAATTGCATGAATTGAAGATTCAACTCCAAGAACTTGTAGACAAGGGCTTCATTCGCCCTAGTACATCGCCTTGGGGAGCACCAGCTCTCTTTGCAAAGAAGAAGGATGGGTCATTGTGGTTGTGTATTGATTATCGCAAGTTGAATAGAGTTACAGTTAAGAACAAGTATCCTCTACCTAGAATAGATGATTTGTTTGACTAACTTAGAGGATCTCGTTGCTTCTCAAAAATATATTTGAGGTCGGGGTGCCATCAGTTGAGAGTCTGAGAGGAGGACATTCAGAAGACGGCCTTTCATACTCGTTATGGCCATTATGAATTCCTTGTAATGCCTTTTGGGTTGACAAATGCACTAGTTTCTTTTATGGATTTGATTAACAGAATTTTTCGGGAATACTTGCACCGTTTTGTGGTCGTCTTTGTAGATAACATCTTGATTTTTCAACCTTTGAAGAGGAACATGAGACTCACTTGCGGGGTAGTGCTGGGTTTACTTAGTGAGCACCAATTGTATGCCAAATTTGAAAAATGTGAGTTTTGGTTAATAGAGGTGAAGTTTTTGGGGCATGTAGTGTCTAGAGAGGGAGTGACTGTGGACTCCTTAAAGATAGATGCCATACAGGATTGTTCTTGGGATTAGCGGGGTATTATCAATGTTTTGTAAGGGACTTCTCTAGACTAGCTGGACCTTTGACTAGGTTGACTAGAAAGGGTATCAAATTTGTATGGAGTGAGGCTTGTGAAAAGTCATTCCAAGAGCTTAAGACTAGATTGACTACCGCATCGGTTTTGATAATTCTGGAAAAGGGTTTGAATTACACTGTCTATTGTGATGCGTCCGGGGATGGACTTGGTTGTGACTTGATGCAAGAGGAAAAAGTTGCGGCCTACGGTTCATGACAATTGAAAACTCATGAGAAAAATTACCCCACCCATGATCTAGAATTAGCAGTGGTGATTTTTGGTTTTGCAAATTTGGAGGCATTACTTATATGGTGAGAAGTTTGAAGTCTTCTCCGATCATAAGAGTCTAAAGTATTTGTTTTCTCAAAAAGACTTGAATTTATGACAACGGAGGTGGATGGAATTTATAGAGGATTATGACTTTGAGTTACACTATCATCCAGGGAATGCCAATGTGGTGGCCGATGCTTTGAGTCAAAAATCTCTGAGTAGTTTAGCAAGTGTGGCCATTCAGGAATGGGATATGCTAGATGTTATTGGCAAGTTTGATTTGCACTTAGGTGAGTCCGCAGAGAGTGCTACCTTGTTTACTTTGAATGCTCAACCTACCTTGGTTAGTGAGGTCATAGAGGCACAACGAGGAGACCGTGATGTGGAATCAATCCATGTTAAGATTTCTAATAAAAAGGAAGAGAAAGGTTTGAACATTCACTCGGATATGAGTGTACGTTACCTAGACCGTTTGTTTGTACCAGAATCTTGTAGAGAGGAAGTACTTCGAGAGTTCCATCACTCACGCCTTGTGGTACATCTAGGAGGCACTAAAATGTATCATGATCTTAGTCGTCAGTTTTGGTGGAGGGGTATGAAATGGGATGTCGCTTTATTTGTGTCGAAGTGCCTTACTTGTCAACAAGTGAAAGCTGAACACCAAAGACCAGCGGGTTTGTTACAACCCTTACCTATAGCCGAGTGGAAATGGGAGCGTGTTACCATGGATTTTGTAGTTGGGCTTCCTAGAACACAACGATGTAATGATGTCGTTTTGGATGATTGTTGATAGGTTGACTAAGACTACACATTTCATTCCGATGTGCACCAACGACTCAGTGGAACGCTTGGCAGAGTTGTACATTAGAGAGATAGTTGGACTTCATGGAGTCCCTGTGACTATTGTGTTGGATATGGATCCTTGTTTTACTGCCTGGTTAAGGCAAAGCCTTCAAGAGGTGTTGGGAACTAAGTTAGCTCTTAGCACCGCTTATCATCCTCAGACCAATGGACAGTCGGAATGTACTATTCAAATTTTGGAGGAAATGTTTAGAGCTTGTGTCCTTGATTTTAAGGGGCCTTGGGAAAGGCACTTACCATTGATTGAGTTTGCTTGCAACAATAGTTACCAAGCTAGTATTGGGATGGCACCATTTGAGGCCTTGTAGATCATCGGTTTCTTGGGCCGAAGTGGGTGATGCACTGTTACTGGGTCTGGAAATTGTTAGAGAGACAATCAAGAAAGTTGTTCTCATTCGGAAAAGGTTAGCTATGACCCAAAGCCGACAAAAGAGTTATGCCGATAAGACGAGACGACCTTTATCTTTTGAATTTGGTGACCATATGTTTCTAAAAATCTCACCAAGGTGGGGTTTGATGAGATTTGGTAAGAGTGGTAAATTATCTCCAAAGTTCATTGGGCCTTTTGAGATCTTAGAGCGAATTCGGGAAGTGGCATACTGGTTAGCTTTACCGCCACAACCTTCGAGAGTTCACAATGTATTTCATGTATCTATGCTTAGGAAGTATGAACCCGACCCTTCTCATGTTCTTGATTGGGTTGACTTTGAGATAGATGAGGATGCCTTTTACGAAGAACAACCGGTTCAAATATTAGATACCCGGGAGTAAGTGCTACGGGGAAAAACTATACCGTTGGTAAAGGTATTGTGGAGACACCATGGGGTTGGAGAAGCGCCGTGGGAATGGGAGGCGGAAGTCTGCTCCAAATATCCGGATTTGTTTGAAAATGCTTAAGTTGCTTTTCTTTGTAGTATTCCCTAGTATTGAGGGAAACGTATTTAAAGTTGTTAACCACATGTTGATATGTGCGTTGTTGTTTTAAGCATAAGGATGTTGAGAGTTGCCATTACTTTTTAGGAAATTTCATGTTTATGCATATTTGGGAGGTTATTGTTAATGAGATAACCATGGTGGAAATGGTGGAATTTGGTTGAGAGTTAGTATTGTGATTTGAAAATGAAATAGCGTGGCTTTGATCACTAGAAACCCCTTTGTTTGGGTAGTTTGATTTGAAATTTTGGGGACGAAATTCTTTTTGGGGGGAAAGTTGTAGTGATCCTAGTTTCGATCCTTCTTTCATGTTTTGTTACTTCGATTGGGTCGGCTAGGGATCGAGCTGCTCGGTCAGCTCGCGGGGATCGAGGGGGTAACGCCCCTTGGCGGGTCCGAGGCCAGTGCCTTGGCAGGGTCGAGGGGCAGCGCCCCCGAAGCAAAAATGCAAAATGCATTCGAAGTTGCTTGTCAGCTCGAGCGGCTATTTATGCGCTCAAGTGGAGAATGTTTGGTTTCAAAAGTTTGACCTGTCTGCAAAAGTACTGGGTTAGTGTATTTGACGCTAGAGCGGGACATTCCACACTCGAGCGGACTATGTTATATCAGTTCGTGAATCTGATATTTCAGATCACTTTTTCAGTCCTCTCTCTCTATAAAACTCTCCAGAATTCCAGATCGGGAGCTTCTCTCTCTAGAAGTCATCTTCTCTCTCTAGAAGTCATCTTCTCTCTTTGATTTCTCCAAATCCATTGGGATTTAGACCTAAGTTCTTCATCAAAGTTGGTTATCATCTTGAGGGCTTCGTTGTGTGCGGTGAAGATCAAGTTTCGACACCATTGATTTTGGAGATTTCATCTCATTTCTTCTTCAAAACTTGAGGTAGGGATTTTCTTAGAGTTATATATATATATATATATTTGCAAGATCTATATGACTTTTGAAATCATCTTTCGATAGTTTTGAAAATTGATTGTTGATTCAAGAAGTTGAGCGATTTTGAAAGTGGGTTTGTCTCTTGTTCTTTTAAAATGATCTTATGGGTTTTGATCTTCGTTGATTAAAGAAAAGATGATTTTGGAAAGTTTTCTTTCAAAGGATTTGAGTTGTATAGTTTTGCTGAGAAAACCTAATATTTGAGGATTTTTTTTTTAAAAGAGACTGAAAATCCATGAATGATATTGTTGTATTTATTTTATGTGTCAAATAAATGGATGTTTGGAAAAATTTTTATTTATATTTATATAAATGATGAATTTTAGGGAATATAAGAATTGTTGTTCATTTTGGAAATTATTGTTCAAAACGTTGAAATAGTCTTGAAATGACTAATTGTTGAGGATACTTGAGAAGAGGGAATTGTGTTATTCCTTGAATGATGAATTGGAATAAAAGTATTTATAGTCATCTTCTGTTATTGGCATATCAATTCATTTGATTACATTAAACTTTGAAAACTTGCATTGAGAAAAGAATGTTGAGAAACAAGTTTTCATGGAAATGGTTTTGGGGTAAATACGTTGGTAAGTCTTGATAGGTGGGGTAGATGATATTGAACAAGTTGGCCTGAGAGTCCGGGGTGAAAGACCGAAAACCTCCACGGATAGGTGTCGAGCCTTTCGGTTAATACCGATAAAAATGACAAATTAGTAGTACTTGTATAGTCTACTTGCAAACACCGACCTAGGGATTACCAGAGTTGTATTTGCCGCCCTTGAAATAAATTGTTAAGTTTTGAACAATTGAAATTGCATGATATCATTGAGCATGATGGTTTTTAAAAGATGAAAATATGATTTATCTTCAAAAAGGGCATAACATGACATGTGCATTTCATCTCTTGAGACTTGTATAAAATGTATATACTTTGTTAAGGATTTTCTACTTGGCTTTATGCTCACCCTACAGGATTTTTGTGCAGGAAAAGATGTGGTGATGCCGCCTAACTAAAGGCGAGGAAATGTGTGTTAAGAGTACGAGACTCTCATTTTACTGTGACTCTATGTGTAATCCAAGGGCTGTA
Source organism: Camellia oleifera (assembly GCA_022316695.1). Lineage (NCBI taxonomy): Eukaryota > Viridiplantae > Streptophyta > Magnoliopsida > Ericales > Theaceae > Camellia > Camellia oleifera. The sequence goes on from CM039315.1 coordinate 115,234,733, forward strand.
TGTTTGTGGGTTTGAATAACCGTTTTGTGTAACCAGGCTCAAGCCTTGGAAACTTGTAAACGCTTGGGGGTATTTATTTGTTTATTTATTTGTCGTTGGATTAATGTATTGTTGCATGAAGAACTATTGTATTATGTAATGTAAGTTTGGAGATTTATATTCGGTTTTTCTTGAAAGAGCCATGATTGTTGTATTATCATTTGGGTTAAAAATTTGAGGCGTTACATTATAAATATATTTCATGAGATTTGCTTAAAATATAAATTGTTTTTGTGATTTTGAAAATTACATTCCGCTCCTTCAACCTTCTAATCCCATAAAAAAATGATCTATTTTGTTAATGAATTATCAAGTTAATAAACAGTTTTTAATGATGTCAAAAATACATTTCATTTAACAATTCATGTAAATTTATTATTTTATAGAAGAGCAGTTAGATTTTTTTGTTGTTGTTAATTCTGCTAAATAAAGATTCCGACAAAAGAGTATTTTTAATTTTCAAAATCAAAGGTGAAAATTTGTATTATAATTAAATTTCAAGAATATGCTTATAATATACCCAAAAATAAATGACCTATAATCTTGTAGGCATATGTGTTTTAGATATTTACGATAATTTTAAAATAAATATATAGTATTTTTTTTATTTTTTATTTTTTTAATGGCCCCACAACATCCATGTAATTTTAAATAATAATAACTTAAACAACTGAAATTTCAGAATATTTTCTTAATGTCTAGTTGAATCAACTTTATTTTATTTATTTATTTATTTTATCATAAACTATGCTTTGTTTAAAAATCTTGAACTACAAAATAAAAAATTATTGGGTAATCTTTAGTTTGAGAAAAACTCCACTTTAGTCCTGGTAGATTCAATTTAAACTCATTATTTTCAATTTTATTATAACTAGCATACTGGTATAATAAATAATCAAAAACAAGTTTCTAAATTAAAATAATAATATAAAATTTATTTAAAATATGTAGTAAAAATGATTTACAATCAATTAGATTTTATTGATTTTTATCAGAGTTACACATAAGAGGAGATTTTTATTCCAATGCCATTAATTGTGTGTTTTAAATTCTTAATAAAAAACAGAATGTCATAATTTAATTGGTAAAAATTATAGAATAAATTACAAAAAATTATATTTATGATAAAATATAAATACATTTCTTTGTCTAAGTTTCGTAATTTTAATTTATTTTATGATAGTAGTAAATTACATTTGTTAATATACTAATTTTTTCTTATTTCGTTAAACGTAAAAATTTGTCTACTCAAAATTATAAATTATCGTATGTCATAACTCTTACGTGAAAATGGATTATGATTGAGTTGTAATATTGGACTAAACATCAGAAGTGACCTAGAAGCTACTTGACTCAATATTTATACTATTGTGACCTTCACCTAATTATGAAAAATTGTCTTTATCGGTTGAGTAATGCTAGAGACCTCAAAAATTCTATCAAATGTCTCACATAGGTGTGGTCCCACACCCATATGAGACATTTGGTAGAACTTTTGAGGTCTCTAACATTTTTGTTATCGGTTCATGACCTGTATGAGCTAGCTTGTGGGTTCTAATAATATTGGATTAAATATTAAAAATTAGTCTAGAAAACCTAGTTTGAATCGATTTTTTCCCCAATACTTCGTAGTTTAAGCCTATGCATCATATTTTAATAACTCAATATCATAAGAAAAATAATCTTAATGTTTACTGTGCTTTTTATCAATCAATAAAAGAAATTTATAAATATTAAGAGAATTGTATTTGAAAAAAAATTCTAAAACAAAATTTTTACTTTAAAACTTTAAGACCTACACATTTTCTTTGACTTTACAACTAATCTTTGAGACAGCAACTAAAATAAATTTCAATCATTATTATGTGGAGAGATATGTATGATAAAAGTTTTGTAACGAGTTGAATCAAATTGACTTTTACCCTTATCATTATTGTTGTGGTATCGTGGATCATTCTATTTAAATTGGTGAAAACAAATTATATTACTTGTTGATTTTGACTTCGTAAGACCCATTTGGCAAAAAAATTTTTAAAGCTTTAATTATTTTTGGATCTTGAGTATTAAATGAGATATAAATTTAATTTTTATGACGCATTTGATTAACCCATACTTAATCATTTTGGTTCATATTTAGTTACATGTGTATGGTCGGGGCCACCTTGAGACTATTTAGATTGATTTATACTTTAATCTCAATTAGAGATTTATTTTAAATTATTAAACTCTATTCATTTTGGACTCAATTGATTGAATCATGACCCGTTTATAACCATGTATTATTGTTGTTATTATTATTATTATTTATTTTATAATCTTCAGAGAGTTACAAATATTTATGGTGTGCACCATCAAACGAAATATATTTTGTGGTGAGAAAATATTATATCTTTTTTTTTTATCATTAATGATATTGAAATATACTTTTAATTGATATATATATATATGATGTATATGTATAGATAGATATTTGTATTGATTTGAGAAGGAAAAAAAAAACATTGAAAGCAACTCACGTGGGCCACTCTCTCTCCTCCCTTATTTCCTTTATTTTTCTTTTGTTCTTAGCAGAACACTTTCCCCCTATTTTCTTCTTTCTCTCTCTTAGCTCTCGGTTCTCGATTCTCTCTCTCTCTATTTTTTTTTTGGTTCATTTATCATTTAAAATTTTTGATCTACCAAAATCTATTAGGTTTTAAACCATAGTTCTTAAGATCAAAGTGAAGACCTGGGCGAGAGTAACGTTTTGACAGGTGGAGATCGAAATCCAACAAAGTCAACAACTGAGGTTTTTGCTAATTTTCTCTTCTAGCTTTTGAGGTAGGGATTTTCTAAACATTGTGTATATGCTTTAGCTTTATTATGTGTTATTTTGATAGTGTGATATTTGAAAATATTAGGGTTTTGTTAATGGTATATTAATGCACACTACAACAAAATGCACCTTCGGCGACCAAAATTGGAAACTAAACAACATTTAGTCACCAAAAGTTGCAGAATTGGTGACGAAAAATTTTTTTAGTCGGCAAAAGTAAAATATTTAGCTACTAAATTTTTTTAGTCAGGGAATATTGGTTATTGGCGACTAAAAAAAAATTTAGTTGCTAAAAATGCCAGAATTGGCGACAAAAAAGAAATTTAGTTGCCGTATATTGAGTTTTGGCTACTAAAACCATTTAGTCGCCAAATGAAAAATAAAAAATTATTTTTTACCTTTGGCGACCAAAATTTTGGTAGCCAAATGTTTATTTTTAGCAACAAAAAAGAAATTTAGTCAACGTATATCAAGTTTTGGCTACTAAAACCATTTAGTCGCCGAATGAAAAATAAAAAATTATTTTTTACCTTTGGTGACCAAAATTTTGGTAGCCAAAAGTTTATTTTCAGCGACACAAAAGAAATTTAGTGGCCATATATTGAGTGCCGAATGGAAAATAAAAAATTATTTTTTACCTTTGGCGACTAAACTTTTGGTTGCCAAAAGTTTATTTTTAGCGACAAAAAAGAATTTTAGTCGCCAAAGAAATAAAATTTTTGGAGGGAGACATTTCAAATATTTTGGAGAGATTTATAAAATACTTTCAGCGACTAAACAATTTTAGTCGCCAATAACCATCTATATAAAATATCTCACTCTTCTCTCTCATCCTCTCTTTGTCTACCAAATCCAAACCAAACCCACATTTTCTCTCCGAATTTTCTCTGTGAAACACCTCATTTCAAATCATATCTTTGAATCTATCTGCTTGTATGATCTTCTGTGTTCACATCTACACATACATACATCCACATTGAGAAGCTAATTTCCCATCAAAATTCTCAAGTGTAAGAACCAAAGCCAGCAACCAAAACAGGTTAATGCGATTCATTATGATACCAATTAGGGCTTTGGGCAAAGCCAGAGACTTCTACGTTCAAATCATTACGGGCTGTGCCCAAAGGGTTAGCTATGGCGGTGCGATGTGCATTCAATCGGGACTGATCCATAACTTGCCAACGAGCTTCAGTGTAAGCTCTTCGTCGAGATCATCGTCTGCGGACAACGATGATCTGAGAGAGCTAATTAGGGTTGCATTGACGAGGAGATTGGGAATTGATATGAATATGGATATGCAGAGGTGGTAGATGAGGCAGTCTACGACGGTGGGGGTGGTGCCAAAGAGATGTAGTGTTGGGATGGAAAGGATTGATGAAAAGAGGCCATGTGAGTTGTTATGGCTTTTCCATTTGGAGGTCTTTGGAATGACTTATTTGATGTGTAGAGTATGTGTAAAAACCCAGAATTGGGGATAATTGTGTTAGTTTGAATCCTCCCCCAATTCCAACTCCTCATTCAGGTGAGACACGTTGAATCCACCTTCTCTCTGTGTGTACATACATTATGTCTATGCGTGAACCTTTCGATTGATTATGATGATTTTGTTCTGTGTTCTGAACTTTAGGTTAAGTAAAACTTTGTAATCTATGAATTCTCTGAATGCTTTGTATAGTTTGGTAACAGGTCTCAATCTAAACCCCCTCGTCTTGTTCTGTAACGCCCTAATTTTTATACCCAAATGATAATACGATAACCATGGTTCTTTAAAGTAAAACTGAAAATAAATCCCCACACTTGCATTACATGATACAAATAGTTTTCAGGCAATAATACATTTACTTCAAATCAAAATAACATAAACAAATAGATACCCCCAAGGCTTTATAAGTTTCCAAGGCTTAGACCTGATTACACAAAATGTTATTCAAACCCACACAAATACAGCCCTTGGCTTACAAATAGAGTTATAGCAAAAGCAAAATGAGAGCCTTGTACTCTCAACACATATTTCCTCACCTTTAGTTAGGCGGAATCACCACATTTTTTCCTGTACAAAGATCCCCGTAGGGTGAGCATAAAGCTCAGTAGAAAATCCTTAATATAGTATATACATTTTATACAAGTCTCAAGAGATGAATGCAAATGCCATGCTTTGTCTTTTTGCAAATAAATCATATATACATCTTTTGAAAACCATCATACTCAATGATGCCATGAAATGTCCATTGTTCAAAACTTAACAATTTAATTCAAGGGGCGGTAAATACAACTTTGGTAATCCCTAGGTCGGTGTCTGCAAGTAGACTATACGAGTACTACCAAATTGTCATTTTTACCGGTATTAACCGGAAGGCTCGACACCTATCTACGCAGGTTTTCGATCTTTCACCGCGGACTCTCAGGCCAATTTATTCAATTCCATCTACACCACCTATTAAGACTTACCAACGTACTTACCCGAAAACCATTTCATGAAAACTTGTTTTCTCAACATTCTTTTCTCAATACAAGTTTTCAAATCGACTTTCAAAGTTTAATGTAATCAAATGAATTGATATGTCAATGCAACAACAATCAATACAATGTAACAATTCTTCCATTTCCAATTCTTCCACATAATATTAGCGTTGTGAACAAAATTCCCATTTCTCATTTCAATGCAATTTCACAAGATAAATATAAATACTTTTATTCCAATGCATCATCCAAGGAATAACACAATTTCCGCTTCTCAAGTATCCTTAACAATTAGTCAATTTAAGACTATTTCAACGTTTTGAACAATAATTTTCAAAATGAGCAACAATTCTCATATTTCATGAAATTCATCATTTATATAAATATAAATAAGAAATTTTTCTAAACATCCATTTATTTTTACACACAAAATAAATATAACAATATCATTTATGGATTTCCAATCTCTTTTATAAATCCCCAATTTCTAGGTTTTCTCACCAAAACTATGCAACTCAAATCTTTTGAAAGAAAACTTTCCAAAATAATCTTTTCTTCAATCAACGAAGATCAAAACCCATAAGATCATTTTAAAAGAACAAGAGACAAACCCACTTTCAAAATCACTCAACTTCTTGAATCAACAATCAATTTTCAAAGCTATCAAAAGATGATTTCGAAAATCATCTAGATCTTGCAAAAATATATATATACTTCTAAGAAAATCCCTACCTCAAGTATTGAAGAAGAATAGAGATGAAACTCCAAAATTTACAGTGTCGAAACTTCATCTCCACTGCATACAATGAAGCCCTCGAGATGTTACATAACTTTGATGAAGAACTTCGGTCTAACTCCCAACGAATTTGGAGAAATCAAAGAAAGAAGATGACTTCTAGAAAGAGAAGCTCTGGATTTAGAAATTTTGGAGAGTTTTAGAGAGAGAGAGAGAGAGAGAGAGAGAGAGAGAACTGAAAAAGTGATATGAAATCTCCCCTTACGGATTGCTATGGTCCGCTTAAGCGTTGAAAGTCCCGCTTGAGCGTCAAATAGACTTTCCCAGTACTTTTGCAGACAGATCAAACTTCTGGAACCAAACATTCTCCACTCGAGCGCCTAAACGGCCGCTCGAGCGGACAAGCAACTTCGAATGCATTTTGCATTTTTGCTTCAGCGAGCTGACCGGGCAGCTCGACCCTTGACATACTCAGCGAAGTGGCAAAACATGAAGAATTAACTTCCAATACAACTCTGCAAGGCATAATTCGGGTTGGATTCGCATCTAAAGGTTTGGAGACATTGCCTGTTCCAAACACACCACTATAACCCGATAACCAAAAATAAGGGGAATACAAGGGAAACTAAGATACGTAACACAGTTCAAAACCATACCAACCCAAGCCCGGAACACCACAAGGAGATAGGTCAAAATCTTAATCACTACAACCTTCTCCCCTTAGAGAATTTTGTCCCCGAAATTTCAAATTAAACTACCTAAACAAAGGGGTTTTTAACGATCAAAACCACGCTATTTCATTTTAAATCACAATACTAACTCTTAACCAAATTCCACCATGGTTATCTCATTAACAACCACCTCCCAAATACGCATAAACATGAAATTTCCCAAAATGTAATGGCAACTCTTAACAACCTTATGCGTAAAACAACGCACATATCAACATGTGGCGAACAACTTTAAACACGTTTCCCTCAACATGAGGGAATATTACAAAGGAAAGCAACTTAAGCATTTTCAAACAAATCTGGATATTTGGAGCGGACTTTCGCCTCCCATTCTCACATTGCTTCTTCAACCCCATGGTGTCTCTACAACACCATTACCAGCGGTATAGTTTTGCCCCGTAGCACTTGCTCTCGGGTATTTAATATTTGAACCGGTCATTCTTTGTAAGAGGCATCCTCATCTACCTCCAAGTCAACCCAATCAAGCACATGAGAAGGGTCGGGTTCATACTTCCTAAGCATAGCTACATGAAATACGTTGTGAACTCCCGAAAGTTGTGGCGGTAAAGCTAACCGGTATGCCACTTCCCCAATTCGCTCTAAGATCTCAAAAGGCCCAATGAACCTTGGAGATAATTTTCCACTCTTACCAAATCTCATCAAACCCCGCCTTGGTGAGATTTTTAGAAACACATTGTCACCAACTTCAAAAGATAAAGGCCATCTCCTCTTATCGGCATAACTCTTTTGTCGACTTTGGGCCGTAGCTGACCTCTTCCGAATGAGAACAACTTTCTCGGTTGTCTCTCTAACAATTTCCGAACCCAGTAACGGCACATCACCCACTTCGGCCTAACAAACCGATGATCTATAAGGTCGGCCATACAGGGCCTCAAATGGTGCCATCCCAATACTATCTTGGTAACTATTGTTGTAAGCAAACTCAATCAACGGTAAGTTCCTTTTCCAAGGCCTCTTAAAATCAAGGACACAAGCTCTAAACATGTCCTCCAAAATCTGAATGGTACGTTCCGACTGTCCATCAGTTTGAGGATGATAAGCGGTGCTAAGAGTTAACTTAGTTCCCAACACCTCTTGAAGGCTTTGCCATAACCGGGCAGTAAAACGAGGATCCCTATCTGACACAATAGTCACAGGGACTCCATAAAGTCGAACTATCTCTCTAATGTACAACTCTACCAAGCGTTCAACTGAGTCGTTGGTGCACATTGGAATGAAATTGGTAGACTTAGTCAACCTGTCAACAATCACCCAAACGGCGTCATTGCCTCGTTGTGGTAACATGGTAACATGGTAACATGCTCCCATTTCCACTTGGCTATCGGTAAGGATTGTAACAAACCCACTAGTCTTTGGTGTTTGGGCTTCACTTGTTGACAAGTAAGGCACTTCGATACAAATAAAGCGACATCCCATTTCATACCCCTCAACCAAAACTGATGACTAAGATCATGATACATTTTAGTACCTCCCGAGTGTACCGCAAGGTGTGAGTAATGGAACTCCCAAAGTACTTCCTCTCTACAAGATTCTAGTACAAACGAGCGGTCTAGGTAACGTACACTCAGATCTGAGTGAACGTTCAAACCTTTCTCTTCCTTTCCATTGGAAATCTTAACACGGATTGATTCCGCATCACGGTCTCCTCGTTGTGCCTCTATGACCTTACTAACTAAGGTAGGTTGAGCGTTCAAAGTAAACAAGGTAGCACTCTTTCCGGACTCACCCAAGTGCAAATCAAACTTCCCAATAACATCTAGCATATCCCATTCCCAAATGGCCACATTTGCCAAACTACTCACAGATTTTCGACTCAAAGCATCGACCACCACATTGGCCTTTCCTGGATGATAGTGTAACTCAAAGTCATAATCCTCCATAAATTGCATCCATCTTCGTTGTCGTAAATTCAAGTCTTTTTGAGAAAACAAATACTTTAGACTCTTATGATCGGAGAAGACTTCAAACTTCTCATCGTACAAGTAATGCCTTCAAATTTTCAAAGCAAAAATTCACCGCTGCTAATTCTAGATCATGGGTGGGGTAATTGTTCTCATGAGTTTTTAACTGTCGTGAACCGTAGGCCACAACTTTTCCCTCTTGCATCAAGACACAACCAAGTCCATCCTCGGACGCATCACAATAGACAGTGTAATTCAAACCCCTTTCCGAAATTATCAAAACCGGTGCGGTAGTCAATCTAGTCTTAAAATCTTGGAATGACTTTTCACAAGCCTCACTCCACACAAATTTGATACCCTTTCTAGTCAACCTAGTCAAAGGTGCATCTAGTTTAGAGAAGTCCCTTACAAAACGTTTATAATATCCCACTAATCCCAAGAAACTCTAAATTTCAAAAGCATTCTTGGGTTGTCCCCAATCTTGTACGGCATCTATCTTTGAGGAGTCCACAATCACTCCCTCTCTAGACACTACATGCCCTAAAAACTTCACCTCTGTTAACCAAAACTCGTATTTTTTCAAATTTGGCATACAATTGGTGCTCACTAAGTAAACCTAACACTCCCTGCAAGTGAGCCTCATGCTCATCTTCAGAGGTTGAATAAATCAAGATGTCGTCCACAAAAACGACCACAAAACGGTCCAAGTATTCTCGAAAAATTCTGTTCATCAAATCCATAAAGGAAGCTGGTGAATTGGTCGACCCAAAAGGCATTACAAGGAATTCATAGTGGCCATAACGAGTACGAAAGACCGTCTTCTAAATGTCGTCCTCCCGGACTCTCAACTGATGGTACCCCAACCTCAAATCTATTTTTGAGAAGCAACGAGACCCTCTAAGTTGGTCAAACAAATAATCTATTCTGGATAGAGGATACTTGTTCTTAAATGTAACTCTATTTAAATTTCGGTAATCAATACACAACCGCAATGACCCATCCTTGTTCTTCGCAAAAAGAGCCGGCGCTCCCCAAGGCAATGTACTAGGGCGAATGAAGCCCTGTCTAAAAGTTCTTAGAGTTTAATCTTCAACTCATGCAATTTGGCGGGTGCAAATCTATACGGTGACATGGAAATCGCTGCCGTACCAGGCACTAATTCAATGGAGAACTTGATCTCCCGGTGAGGTGGTAAAATAGTAAGATCTTCTAGAAAGACATCCGGGTATTCACAAACTACCCTTGGTAACTCAACACAAGCCTCGTCACTCTCACTATCCAAGAGAGTTGCAAGAAGGCCACTAAGCTTGCTCCTACTACGAGGCTCAACAACTAGCGACAAGGCTCTATCAACTCAATTCCCCAGAAAATAGAAACGATCACCACCTGAAGTGCACACCGTAACTCTCTGACAGTAACAATCAATCACTGCTTGATAAGAACACAACCAGTCCATGCCTCGAATGACATCAAAACTCGGCATATCTAGCAACACAAAAGCAAACGGAAGTCGACGCCCGGCAACTTCTATTTCACAATCACGACAACCCCAGTCTAAATCAACTGTACCCCCAATAGGTGACTCTACCCTGAGTGGAGGCACTAACCGTGCTACCTCTAACCCCAATGCAGAAGCAAATGCGGTAGATATAAATGAATGAGACGCACCAGTGTATATCAATACATTAGCCAAAGAATTACACACAACAAAAATACCTCTCACAACTGAGGATTCTGGTAACTGCTCTAGCACGGTAACAGCATACATGCGCCTCTGTGGCCCTTGATTAACTTTCTCTCCTCTCAGAGCATAGGCCTGTTGTACTGACTGAGCCGAAGCAGCTCCCTGATGAACTCGCGAAGCTTGGACTGATTGAGCTTGCTGGTGGCTCTAAGTCTACGTCAACCCTGATGCGCCAGATGTGCCTCCCAACTATGGGCAAGTTCTCTTCATATGCTCCAGTTGACCACACTGATAACAATTAAACCCTTGACCTTTATTTTGAGACTGAGACTGACTTTGAGATCGGTTAGGTGGTGGTAACATTAACTGCCCTCCTCCCTTCTGTGGGCATGAGAAGGCTTTGTGACCCGGTTGGCCACACTTGAAACACAAGAAGCTACTCGATGCACTTTTTCCCAGACCCGCACTAGGCAAAGAAAAAGTGGATCTAGACTGCTGTGGCTGGGACTGGAATGGATAGGTGTTCCTACTCTTCTTGTTCTGCCTATAGTCTCCTTGAGACTCTTAGCCCCTAGACCTCGAACTCCGAAGCCTCTCCTCCTCGGCTTCTATGGAAATTTCTATGTGTGTTGCCGTCTCCACAAGACGGTTATATTCCCGAATCATATTTTCGACAAGCTTGAACATAATTTTTGTTTTTAGTTTCTTTTCAAATTTAATGCAACGGCGCTCTTCCATTGCCACGAACTCTGGTGAAAATATGGACAAACTAGAGAAGTCCTCCTCAAACTCAACCATGGACATGTTTAGTTGTTTGAGGTCTTTAAACTCTTGCCTCAATCTCTCCCTAGCAGTGGGAGGTATGTACTTATCTTGGAAAGCAACCGCAAAGGCTTCCCATGTCGGCTTCACTCTACCCTTGGCATATTTCCACCATTGACCCGCGTCTCCCTTAAGGTAGTAACTCGCTAGAGTCACTCTTAGTTCACTATCTTTGATGTGAAGCATCTCAAATGTCTTCACAGTTTGTTCGAGCCACTCATCCGCTTTCTTGGGCTCAGGGCCACCATGGAACTCATCTGATTTGGCCTGTAAGAACTCTCTAGTAAGGAAACTCACCCTTGACTTTGCGGTGTTCTTTTAGGCTTGATTCTCTACCGTTAACAAGTTCATAGACTCTCTTAAAGCCCCTGCCATTTCTCGAGCTAGGGCCCCTATTGTAGTTTGACCCGCTTGACCCGAGATTCCTGTCTGCCCCACTTGTTCGGCCACATTAGCTTGGTTGGACCCTTCCTCTTGGATCGGAATCTCATGGACCGGTACCTCATGCATACCTCGGTAAGCCCTACCACGCCTTCTGCATCTACCACCACGGGTTTGACCTTTTCCTGACATCCTATAAATGACAATAAAATTAATTTAGCACACTAACCCACACGTGCCCGCAACTTGCCTTACACGTTTGATCACAATAATGCTATATATTTCTCTACCATATAACAATTAAATTTCACCCACATAAGTACTTAGTCATGTAAACAAATACGGATTATACTCTTATGATGAGATTTGTCCCACAAAAAACCAAGAATGCTTAATAGAATGAGTATTGATCAAGTACCCTTCTAATAAGACCTCAAGGAATTTAACAAGCGCAAACAATATCCCAAAAGTCCAATCCCATACCCATTTAGTCACATAAGCATGTTATCACACAGTCACAAAATACATAACACTTCCTAAGCATGCTAAATGAACCCATTGTGGTTAAACAACCACTTCCCACGAGCTTCAAGTATTCAAACCCGGTAGCTTTGATACCAAGTTCTAATGCCCCAATTTTTATACCCAAATGATAATACGATAACCATGGTTCTTTAAAGTAAAATTGAAAATAAATCCCCACACTTGCATTGAAATGAGAAATGATAATTTTGATCACAATGCTAATATTATGTGGAAGAATTGGAAATGGAAGAATTGTTACATTGTATTGATTGTTGTTGCATTGACATATCAATTCATTTGATTACATTAAACTTTCAAAGTCGATTTGAAAACTTGCATTGAGAAAGGAATGTTGAGAAAACAAGTTTTCATAGAATGGTTTTGGGGTAAATACGTTGGTAAGTCTTGATAGGTGGTCTAGATGAAATTGAATAAGTTGGCCTGAGGGTCCGATGTGAAAGACTGAAAACCTGCGCGGATAGGTGTCGAGCCTTCCTGTTAATACCGGTAAAAATGACAATTTGGTAGTACTCGTATAGTCTACTTGCAGACACCAACCTAGGGATTACCAGAGTTGTATTTACCGCCCCTTGAATTAAATTGTTAAGTTTTGAACAATAGACATTTCATGGCATCATTGAGCATGATGGTTTTCAAAAGATGAAGATATGATTTATTTGCAAAAAGACATAACATGGCATGTGCATCATCTCGTGAGACTTGTATAAAATGTATATACTTTGTTAAGGATTTCCTATTGGGCTTTATGCTCACCCTACGGGGATCTTTGTACAGGAAAAGATGTAGTGATTCTGCCTAACTAAAGGCCAGGAATAATGTGTTGAGAGTACAAGGCTCTAATTTTGCTTTTGCTGTAACTCTATTTGTAAGCCAAGGGCTGTATTTGTATGGGTTTGAATAAGCATTTTGTGTAACCAGGCCTAAGCCTTGGGAACTTGTAAACTTTTGGGAGTATCTATTTGTTTATGTTATTTTCATTTGAAAAGAATGTATTATCGCCTGAAGACTATTTGAATCATGTAATGCAAGTGTGGGGATTTATTTTTAGTTTTACTTTAAAGAACCATGGTTATCGTATTATCATTTGGGCATAAAAATTGGGGTGTTGCATGTTCTACCTGATGAATTATTTGTCAACATTGCTAAGTCAATAGCTGCTGAGGTTAACCAAGCTTTGGGGTTTCTTCAAGATTTGGCATGTGGAGGAAAATTAAGCAGTTTCTAGCTGTGTCTTTGAATACATCAAGTTTCTTTATTTTCTTCACTTTTCCCTGTCATGCATATGCTTGCAAACCGTTTGATTTGACCTCTAACCTATTTGGATATTGTTGAAATTTGCTACTCTAAATTCTGGAACACTACACATGAGGATTCTTGGTTAAAACATGAAATTATTTACCATCTATTTTTCCCTTTACTATCATAGTTTATTCTTCAAATTTGGTCACTTCTCAACTTCTTACAACTGTATATGTAGTCTAGAAAGCCCTGTTTATGTTGTTTGGTAGATTTTTTCTTATTTTTCATTTCCAAAATCTAATACTAATCATGCAAATTTATTTGCTTTAAACTATTTATCTCAGCTTAAAGTTTATTTACCAAACTTGCAGTGTTTTCATGATGTTAAGATATCAATGTTATGTTTATAATTACAAGAGTGTCATCTTTAAATAACTGAATTGACGCTGGGAAATCCCTCCAGGTTTTACCAAGCTTGTGGGCTGCTGCTGTGATTGGAAGTTGGTGCAACTTTTTGACTGTCTTGTACATTGGTGAGACATCGTGCTATTTTTTGTGAATTTGGTTTGTTATGAAATAAGCTCTAGATTGGTTACTGGATGTGCACTAGATAGCATGCTTACGCATTGTAACTAGTTGGTGAAACCCTAAGAATATTTTGTATATGTTATGGGGGTGGGATCAAATTGGGGGAAAAAATTGTGTTTAAATAATTCAGCAGGCTTCATCAAGATGGTTTGAACCTTGTTCAAGTTTACTCGTAAACTTTCATGTGTTAAGTTGTGATTCATTATTATAGAAGCCTAGATGAACAATAGGTCAAATCTGGTGACGGTCCTCTAAGTTGTTTTGTTTTCATGATAAAAATAGGAGATTATAGTCTAAAACCTTGCTTGTTTTTCTGCATTTTTCTTTTGTTGTCTTGGGTATCACATTTTTTAGATGCTGTTATTATTTAACTACCATTGAGCTATTATCTAGTACCAAACATAGCCTTAACTATTATGGTTTATTTATTTATTAATTTATTATGTTTTTGGCTTGTTAGGTTTTGTTGCATTTCACACACTGCCAGTTCTATATGAGAGGTATGAAGACCAAGTTGGCGGGTTTGTATACAGTGTACCCGACCAGCTTTAGCACCAATATCGAAAGCTGGATGCCGATGTCCTCAGCAAAATTCCCAAAGGAAAGCTTGATAAAGGAAAGAAGCATGAGTAGATAATTGTTATTTTTCATGCAGATACATACCCTACACAACCTGGATAGATCTCCAACAAATTCAGTTTGTGGGTTTGAGCTACAAATAGTTATTTTTATATGTTATGTGCAAAAATATTAAAGAATATGATTTCTTGTGCTAAAAGCAGCATGTTGTCCCTATTATTCCTAATAATTTCTCAAATGCAGTATTCTGGTATCTTAGGCTTGAATTTGGTTATTGAATGGTTAAGAATTGAATGAATGAATGGATGAATAATTTTGTATATGCACAGGTTACAAGTGGTGCAAAAAATATTACAGAACAAATTATAAAAACTTAACAAGACATTTTGGTGACTAAACAAATCTCATAGGTTAGTTTTTGGCTACTAAAATTTTAGTCGCTAATTGTCAAAAAGTGAACTTTATGGCTACTAAACTTTAGTCGCCAATTGTAAAAAGGAAACTTTTGGCTACTAAATTTTTAGTCTCCAATTCTCAAAAAGTGAAACTTTTGGCCACCAAATAGTTAGTCGCTAAACATACATGCTCAATTGGCTACTAAATAATTTAGTCGCTAAAAGTAAAAAATATATATATTTAATTATTTTAAAAAAATATATGGCGACTAAAGTTTTAGTCGCCAATATGTCACTTTTGGCTATTAAAAAAATTTTAGTCACCGATTGTCTTTCCCGACGAACTATTGGCGACCAAACTGGCAACCAAATATATTAGTCGCCAAAGATAATTGGCAACTAAAATAACGCTTTTGGCGACTAAAATTTTAGTCACCAAAAGTGAAATTTCTTGTAGTGGCATGAAAAGGGGAAAGTTCTCAATTTTTTTTTTAAAAAAAATCTCTTGTTAGTTGAGTGAGATTTTGTATGACTCATGGATTTTGAGGAATATGTTTTTTCATGAGAAATTCCCAAATTTTAGTGAAACACTAGAAATTTAAAATGCTAAGATTAAGATTTTGACTAAGTTTGTGAAAAACTTATAAGGGTTAAAAATATTTGTTTATTTAAGCAAATGAGAATTTGAAAGTGGATGTTTAAAGGGATGAGATTGATGAGAATGTTGTTAGGAACATTGGAAACAATTGAGGTTTCTTTTGAAAATTGTTTAATTTGAAAATATTGAACTTTTGAGAAAGATGAAAATTATTTATCATGTTGAGGTATCGAGAAATGTTGAAAGAAACTACTGTTATATTTAGTATTCTGAATAATCTTGGTGAATCCTTGATGTAGCGATCCCAGTTTTGCCACTTTGCTGAGTATGTTGGGAATCGAGTTGCCCGGTCAGCTCGCGGGGGTCTAGGGGGCAGCACCCCTTGGTAGGTCCTAGGGCAGCGCCCTGGCGGGGTTGAGGGGTAGCGCCCCCGAAGCAAAAACGCAAAATGAATTAGAAGCGGCCGTTTATGCGCTCTAGTGGAGAATGTTTGGTTCTAAAAGATTGACTTGTCTGCAAAAGTACTGGAAAAGTGTATTTGATGCTCGAGCGGGGCTTTCCACGTTTGAGCGGACCATGTTATATCGGTTCGTGAATCTGATATTTTAGATCACTTTTGTATATATATATCTCTCTAAAAACCCTTTCCTCTCCCTTCTCTCCACATTTCCCTATGCCAAATTTGATCAAAACCTTGATTTCTCAAAATCCATTAGGATTCTGCCATAAGTTCTTCATCAAAGTTGGGCTTGAATTGGAGGTAGATGAGGATGCCTCTTACGAAGAACGAACGGTTCAAATATTAGATACCCGAGAGAAAGAGCTACGGGCAAAACTATACCATTGGTAAAGGTGTTGTGGAGACACCATGGGGTTGAAGAAGCGACGTGAGAACGGGAGGCGGAAGTTCGCTCTAAATATCCGGATTTATTTGAATAAGCTTAAGTTGCTTTTCTTTGTAATATTCCCTAGTGTTGAGGGAAACGTATTTAAAGTTTTAACTACATGTTGATATGTGCTTTGCTGTTTTAAGCATAAGGTTATTTAGAGTTGTCATTACTTTTTGGGAAATTTCATGTTTATGCGTATTTGGAGATTGTTGTTAATGACCATGGTGGAAATGGCGAAATTTTGGTTGAGAGTTAGTATTGTGATTTTAAAATGAAATAGCGTGGTTTTGATCGCTAGAAACCCTTTGTTTGGATAGTTTGATTTTAAATTTCGGGGACAAAATTCTTTAAGGGGGGAAGGTTGTACCGATCCTAGTTTTGCCACTTCGCCGAGTATGTCGGGGACGAAATTCTTTAAGGGGGGAAGGTTGTAGCGACCCCTGAGCAGGCCCTAGGGCAGCGCTCTGGCAGGGTTGAGGGGCAGTGCCCCCGAAGCAAAAATGCAAAATGCATTAAAAGTTACTTGTCCGCTCGAGCGGCTGTTTATACGCTCGAGCAGAGAATGTTTGGTTCCAGAAATTTGACTTATCTGCAAAAGTACTGGGAAAGTGTATTTGACGCTCGAGCGGGGCTTTCCATGCTTGAACGGACCTTGTTATATCAGTTCGTGAATTTGATATTTCAGATCACTTTTGTATATATCTCTCTAAAAACCCTTTCCTCTCCCTTCTCTCTACATTTCCCTACGCCAAATTTGATCAAAACCTTGATTCTAGAGATCCATTAGAGTTCTGCCATAAGTTCTTCATCAAAGTTGGTTAACTTCTCGAGGGCTTCGTTGTGTGCGGTGAAGATCGAGTTTCGACATCGTTGATTTTGGGGGTTTCATCTCATTTCTTCTTCAAAACTTGAGGTAGGGATTTTCTTAGAGTTATATATATATATTTTGCAAGATCTATATGATTTTTGAAATCATCTTTCGATACCTTTGAAAATTGATTGTTGATTCAAGAAGTTGAGCGATTTCGAAAGTGGGTTTGTCTATTATTCTTTTAAAATGATCTTATGAGTTTTGATCTTCGTTGATTGAAGAAAAGATGATTTTGGAAAGTTTTCTTTCAAAAGATTTGAGTTGTATAGTTTTGGTAAGAAAACCTAGAATTTGGGGATCTTTTTAAAAGAGACTGAAAATCCATGAATGATATTGTTATATTTATTTTGTGTGTCAAAATAAATGGATGTTTGAAAAATTTCTTATTTATATTTATATAAATGATGAATTTCAGGGAATATAAGAATTGTTGTTCATTTTGGAAATTATTGTTCAAAACGTTGAAATAGTCTTGAAATGACTAATTGTTGAGGATACTTGAGAAGAGGGAATTGTATTATTCCTTGAATGATGAATTGGAATAAAAGTATTTATATTCATCTTGTGTTATTGGCATACCAATTCATTTGATTACATTAAACTTTGAAAACTTGCATTTAGAAAATAATGTTGAGAAACAAGTTTTTATGGAATGGTTTTGGGGTAAATACGTTGGTAAGTCTTGATAGGTGGTGTAGATGATATTGAATAAGTTGACCTGAGAGTCCAGGGTGAAAGATCGCCACCCTGCCGGAGCATTAGTCACTCCAAACGGCATGACAAGAAACTCAAAATGGCCATACCTTGTTCTGAATGCTGTTTTCTCAACATCTACTGCCTTAACCTTCAACTGATGATACCCGGATCTCAAATCAATCTTAGAAAATACCTGTGATCCCTGCAACTGATCAAATAAATCATCAATACGGGGTAAGGGATACTTATTCTTTATCGTTACCTTGTTCAATTCCCGATAATCGATGCACAGGCGCAAAGTGCCATTCTTCTTTTTCACAAATAACACCGGTGCGCCCCAAGGCGACGTGCTAAGCCGGATAAACCCTTTATTAAGAAGGTCTTGCAACTGTTCCTTTAATTCTTTCATTTCGGCGGTAGCCATCCTGGAAGGGGTTTTAGAAATAGGCTGGGTGCCTGGCACAGTCTCAATAGTAAACTCTATCTCCCTGTCTACCAATTCCCCTGGTAATTCATTTGGAAACACATCTGGGAATTCTCTAACGATGGGAATATCATTCAATTCAACATTCACGGATTGTTCAGTCAATACATAACACAAATAACCCTGGCACCCCTTCCTGATCAATTTACATGCTTTCATTGCAGATATCAAATACGGTGGAGGCACTACCCCATTTCCCACAAACACAATCTCTTTCTGTTCCGGTGGTTTAAATACAACCCTCTTTGTCACACAATCTATGGTGGCACAATATTTGGTCAACCAATCCATGCCCAAAATTACATCGAAGTGTCTAAAGTTTAAGGGCAACAAATCTACATATAGGGTAGCATCCTCAATATGCATGTCACAAAACCGATATATATAGTCACATAACACAGATTCCCCCGATGGAGCAGACACACACAACAAATATGGCAATAATTCTAGGGGTCTTTTCAGTCTAGATGCAAATGTATATGTCACAAATGAGTGTGTTGATCCAGAATCAATTAATACAAGGGCATCCTGATTACATATTGAAATAGTACCTAAGACAACGGCATTGGCATTACGTGTATCGCCCGGAACAAGTGCGAAAACTCTCCCCTGTCTCACTGTATCCCCAGTAATAGCGGATCTCCCAGTATTTCCCGGCTTTGGAACCGATGCAGTTGAACTAACTGCCAGTTTTTCGCTGTTCTGATTACATTCTCGGGCTATGTGCCCTTGCTTCCCACACTTGAAACAGGCTCCTGATGTACGGTAACAGACTCCACAGTGCCTTTTGCTACAGATGTTGCACATGGGAGCTGTGTCTCGGGAAGAATTTGAAGTAGTGGAGGAGCCCGTATTTTGCTTTTTCAGAAATTTCTTCTTCGAAAAGAAGCCCTGCCTTTTGTTACCCTTCCATTCAGTTACTGGCTTAGTTTGTCTAGCTATATTAGTCTCCGATATGATGGCCCTGTCAAGCACCCCAATGTAAGTTTCCAACTTTAGAACATTCACCCTCTCTAGGATGTCACTGCGGAGTCCGCCTTCGAAATGTCTTGCCTTCTTATAATCGGTGTCAATTACGTGTGGTGCAAATCTGGCCAACTCAGCGAACTTGGCCTCATACTCCGCCACTGTCATGCTATCTTGCTTGAGTTCCATGAACTCGGCTACTTTCATATCCCGAACACATTGCGGGAAATACTTGTCATAAAAGATCTCCAGAAATTTTACCCAATCCACATCTTTATGATTTTCTCGCATCAACATCCACCATCTTCTTGCTTCGTCTTCTAGCATAAAAGTGGCTAGAAGCACCTTCTGTGTCTCTGAACAGGGGAACACTTCAAACAATTTCTCGATGCCGAGGACCCATGGTTCAGCTTTCAAAGGATCTAATCCCCCGTGGAACTGTGGCGGTTTCATTTTCTTGAATTCCTTGGTGAGAGCTATAATCCGATCATCATTCTAATTATTTGGCACGGGTGGTGCCTGAGGTGGAGGTGGCGGGTGTGGTTGCTGCCACTGTTGTTGCCACTCCTGTTGTTGTCTCAAAGCTTCTGCCATTTCCTGTATCAGTCTTTCCATCCTGTCCATCCTGGCAGTTGAGGATTCTTCTAGTTCATCTCCTCTGGTTCTCACCATCTGATTAAACTTGCATTATGCTATGTACAGGATATACACAAGTATGCAGGTAACAAGGAGCATACATATTCAGACGATTTGCAATGCAAGTGAATTACAGCTTGTAGCACATAATTACTCAAATCAAAACATTTAAGCACACAATCAATGCTTCCAAATTCATATTCATCTCGTGAATGCATCCTAGATCTTATCTAGACGCTTATTGCTCTTTTTGGACAAGTGTGTGAGTTATTAACTCGTGCTCTGATACCACTCTGTCACGACCCCAACCCACCCCTATGGGTTAAGGACATGACCGGCCAGTAATCCTATGATTACCTACGGCCTCAAACCAAAACGGACATAACTCGACAGAGAAAAGGGGCCAAACGGAAGCAAAAATTTAAAACTTTGTCCGTAGAGCGGTGCTTATATGCACAAAGAACAAACCATACTCATATGCGTTAATAACCCACATCAAAAGTATAGTAGCATAAGCTTCTTTGCAACAGGATCATCAAACTGAGCCAACCCATCTCAGACTACATACAAATGTACACAAAACCCTTGCCAATAAAACCACATATAATTACATAACAAAATGGCAAGGACGGGTCTCGCACGTGAGACACGAGAGCTGACTCTCCAAAATCTGGTTCGTTCTACACAGGCTTCACTGAGGCTGGGTCTGGACCTCTCTTGGCTCACCTACAAAGACATGAATGAGTGTGAGCGATAGCCCAGTGAATAATATCAATTACAGAATTTATGCGACAAGACGTAAAACAACGTTTTCCAAACGGCCTTAGGCCCAATTCAGTTTTGTAGTTAACATATATAAGGGTAATTTAAATCATAGTTCCGCACACACTGGCCTTTTACTCATTCAGCTTTACATTCATTACGAAACGGCCTTTGGCCCATTTGATTATGTCAAAACGGCCTTTGGCCCAATCATTCATTTCAAAACGGCCTTTGGCCCACTTATTCATTTCAAAACGACCTTTGGCCCACTTATTCATTTCAAACTGCCTTTGGCCCGCCCATTCATTTCAAAACGGCCTTTGGCCCACTCATTCATTTCAAAACGGGCTTTGGCCCACTTATTCATTTCAAAACGGCCTTTGGCCCACTCATTCATGTCAGAACGGCCTTCGGCCCATACATTCGTACCAAAACGACCTTTGGTCTATTTATGTTCATCGAAACGACCTTTGGTCCATTTGTGTTTAACAAAATGACCTTTGGTCCATTCACGTTAACAAAACGACCTTGGGTCCATTTATGCATTCATATCTGACTTACGTCCACAATCCCAATTAGCAATTTATAAAGCTCAAAATTGAGTAAACAATTGGACATTCACAAGCATTCAAATATCGATATTACTCACAGTGATCGGCTTATGGATTTGCCCTTGAGCTTGACCCTACACATTTCACGAACACAAAAGGGTCATTAACAGTTCAATCCGTCTTTCAATTCACATATTCCTCTTTAGGCTTTATTCATATCTCATTAACTCATTTATAATGCTTAACATATGCCTAAGAGTGCTTGCAAGTGAAAGAGAACGGAAAACTGAACACAGAATGCAAAAACAAAATTTCAGAAAACAGGGTCTCCGCTCGAGCGTGGACTTCCCCGCTCGAGCGGACCCTTAGGTCTGCGAAAGTTCTGGTTGCCACAAATCCCCGCTCGAGCGTTAACTCTTCCGCTCGAGCGGAATTCCTGCCTACATAGCTCCCTGCTCGAGCATCAATTTCCCCGCTCGAGCGGGCATCATGTCTGCAGAAAAATGCTGGGGGCTCGATTTCCCCGCTCGAGCGGCACTTCCCCCGCTCGAGCGTAAGCCGAGATTCTGGAAATTCCAGATGATGTTCTTGAGCCCAAATTCAATTTTCCAGCAACATCCATTGCATGCAATGGCTCAATTCTCACATATGATCATACTAACATGGTATAAACACCAAAACACATCATCATGGAGCCTAATTTCAAGGATTAAACACTTGCATGCTTCAAATTGACACCAAACTCAATTCTATCATACACATTCATGCATTCAAAGCTCCTATCCTCATAGATTGTACATGCATGTGATGTATTACTTTCATTTCCATCTTAGATGACAAAATTGGTGATAATAACATGGGCTTTACTCAAAACTCACATAAATCATGTGTTTGAAACTCAAACATGCAAATTCAAAACAATTTCTTACATGCATGTGCATAAGGGCTATTACATCAACAAAACCAACTCATCTCATGTTCTTGATCTTCAAACACACTTGAATCTACACATTTACAACAAAATTCATGAGTTCACTTACCTAGAAGCTCTAATCTTCACAATCTATGATCAAAACTTGAATAATCTTCAAGGTTCCCAAGCTTTGAGCTAAGTTTGCTCAATTCCCTTCTCTTCCTCTCTCTACAGCCGACTCTCTCTTCCTCTCCACAGTCTAACTCAGATTTTGAGTTCAAAAAGGAGTAGAGAGAGAGTATATGGCCATAAGTAAAAAGTCCCTCCAACAATTATTTTGATATAAAATAATAGGACACTTAATTAATCAATTTAATCAGTTTAAATTGACCAGAATCAATTTTCAATTAAATTTCACCGTAGGCTCTAAAAATTTTGCTAATCACAATGGCGTAATCAATTTTGGGTTCTATGGCCGATAAGGCCCTTAATTAAATTTTCAAAGCAGATTACTCAACAGATATTCCTACGGTGAACAGATAAAAATCCAAAATCACATATATTCTCATAATGGCACATAAAATCATGCTAAACACATAATCATACTCAAATTAAGGGCCAATTTAACATATTACAGAACAGGGGTATCACAGAAGGGTACTTGATCAATACTCATTCTACTAAAAATTCTTGGTTTTTCATGGGACGAATCTCATCATAAGAGTATAATTTGTATGTGTTTACATGACTAAGTGACTATGTGGGGTGAAAGTTAATTGTTATATGGTAGAGGAATATATAGCATTATTGTGATCAAACGTGTAAGGCAAGTTGCGGGCACGTGTGGGTTAGTGTGCTAAATTAATTCTATTGTCATTTATAGGATGTCAGGAAAAGGTCAAACCCATGGTGGTGGAGGCGGGAGGCATGGTCGGGCTTGCTGAGGTGTGCATGAGGTACCGGTCCATGAGGTTCTGGTGCAAGAGGAAGAGTCCGACCAAGCTAATGTCATCGAACAAGTGGGGCAGGCGGGAATGCCAAGACAAGCGGGTCAAACCGCTATGGGGGCCCTAGCTCGAGAAATGACATGGGCTTTAAGAGAGTCTATGAACTTGTTGAGGGTGAAGAATCAAGCCCGAGAGAACACCGCAGAGTCAAGGGCGAGTTTCCTTACAAGAGAGTTCTTGCGGGCCAAACCGGATGAGTTCCATGGTGGTCCCAAGCCTAAGAAAGCGCATGAGTGGCTCAAACAAACTGTGAAGACATTTGAGATGCTTCACATCGAAGATAGTGAACTAAGAGTGACTGTAGCGAGTTACTACCACAAGGGAGACGGGGTCATTGGTAGAAATATGCCAAGGGTAGAGTGGAGCCGACATGGTAAGCCTTTGCGGTTTCTTTCCAAGATAAGTACATACCTCCCACTGCTAGGGAGAGATTGAGGCAAGAGTTTAAAGACCTCAAACAACTTGACATGCCCATGGGTGAGTTTGAGGCAGTTTTCTCTAGTTTGTCTAGATTTGCACCAGAGTTGGTGGCAACAGAAGAGCGTCGTTGCATTGAATTTGAAAAGAAATTGAAAACAAAAATTATGTTCAAGCCTGTCGGAAATGTGATTCGGGAATATGACCGTCTTGTGGAGACGGCGACACACGTAGAAATTTCCATACAAGCCGAGGAGGAGAGGCTTCGGAGTTCGAGGTCTAGGGGCCAAAAGTCTCAAGGAGACTATAGGCGAAACAAGAAGAGCATGAACACCTATCCATCCCAGTCCCAACCACAGCAGTCTAGATCCACTTTTCCTTTGCCTAGTGTGGGTCCGGGAAAAAGAAGTTGGCCTGAGAGTCCGGAGTGAAAGACCAAAAACCTGCGCGGATAGGTATCGAGCCTTCTAGTTAATACTGGTAAAAATGACAAATTAGTAGTACTTGTATAGTCTACTTGCAGACACCGACCTAGGGATTGCCAGAGTCGTATTTACTGCCCTTGAAATAAATTGTTAAGTTTTGAACAATTGAAATTGCATGATATCATTAAGCATGATGATTTTCAAAAGATGAAAATGTGATTTATCTTCAAAAAGGGCATAGCATGGCATGTTGTAGACACCCCTTTTTTGACCGTCCTCAAGACCTGGACGTCACCGCTTGAACACTCGGTGATTATCCATGTTCGTGTTCGTTTGGAGTTCTCAGAATTCTCGGCTACGCGCCTTGCCTCAGGACCTCCGAACTTGACCGTTTTGTGTCTGGTTTTGCACCAAACACTTGTGCTTTGCCTTGGAGGGGCAGGGAATGCCTTGTGAGGCATCCCCACACACCACCGGCAGTGGCTATAGGCCACCGACTGGTTGGTGTTGCCATCGGCACTATATTGTGCCGGTCGGCACTCTTTTGTGCTGGTCGGCAGTCAATTTTGTCAAAATGACAATTTTGCCCTGCCGACTACTTGCAGTTGCTTTTTGAGATATTTTGAAGCAGCTGTATAGCATTTGTTTCCCCTCCATACACGTGTATGGAGGGATGAGCTTTTGTTTTGCTTAGCTTGTAAGCTTTGTTGCCTATAAGAGAAGGCTCTCTTCTCTTGGCTCAAGGGTTAGAAAAGTTAGACATTTTTAGAGAGAAAAGACAGAGAAGAAGCTCTGGTTTTAGGGTTTGAGTTCTATATCTATCCTATCTCTCTTTTGCTCTCTTGTTTGTACACTAGGTGCTTTAGTCCATATTATTGCACACAAGCACCTAGTGTTTCACCTTCCTTTGGTTACTGAGGTTCCAAGATGTTGTTCTTGAATTTTTTGGTTGGATTTGAGCTCAAGGAAGCAAGAACATCATCTTTGGTGAAGAGGTTTACAAGGGTAAGACACTAGTCCTCTTTTTACCCCATTCTTGCACTCCATTTTTACCTATCTTTGAACTATTTTTGTGCTTGGTGTTTAACACAAAAAAATTCTTTTTTTTAGTCCTCTTGATTGTTTGTTAAGAGTGTTTTGTGCTTTGGGGAGGTTTGACCCCTCTTAGGCCTTGAAAAGGCCTCGTTTTGTGCTATTTTGGTGAGATCCGGGATTTTGGTGTTTGGGTCTCTTCACCACTGAAATCTTGAGGGATTTCAGTGGTGAAGATGATGCCTTGAAGTCCCAAGAAGGAGAGGGTCACCCCCTCTCCTTGTTGTCCTTGAAAAGGACCTATTTTGCCTCTTGAGGGAGCCCCATGTTTGGTTGTTTGTTGGTTATGCCATGGCTGTATTTTGTGCTCATATTGCCATATTATAACTTTGTATCATGTTGGTTTTGGTCCCTTATGCATGCCTAGCATAGTTGCCATGTAATGCCTTGTAATGCCCTTAACATGTCTTAGGTTGTTAGCCTTTATTTGAGCATGATTTAGGCTTAGACTTATGAATGTTTTGTGCTTGTTTTGCCATGCTTTAGGTCTATCCATGGTCGTTTGGATTGATTTTGGCATGTTTAGTATAGCTCCTTTGCATTTGTGGCTTGCCGGGCTTGTACGCCTCAAGTATGTGAGTGTGTAGCATGTGTTGCTTGCATTATTTTGGTGGTTTGGAACCACCCAACATGTAATTTCAGTCCCTTTGGCATGCTCATATGCTTGCCTAAGTCGCCTCTTTATTGCTTTAAAAGCGCATGTTGTATGTCTCATGTTTTGGCCTTTGTATGTGCCTTTGTACTTGGACCATTTAGATGCCATCTAGGTGTTCCTTGGGTGTTGTTTAGGTCTGTCTTTGACCTATTTTGAGTCCCCTTGGCCTTGTGAGGCTTGGTGGGTTTGACCTTGGTTTAAGCCCTTTGGCTTGCCTTAAGTGCTTGGGCCTTAATTGCATGTTTAGCTTGCTTTGTTGCTTGGTTTGGGCACCATGTTTAGCATGATTTCAGAGCTTTACAATGCATGTTAGTTGTCCACACTTAGCCTCTTTTGAGTGCGCTCGAGAATTGCTTGTTTATGCTTAAGTTGGTACCCTAACATATATGCATGTGTGTGTGTGTGGTGGCTTCCATCTTTGGGGCACTTTGGCCACTGATTTTAGGCCTATTTGGGGTTGCCTAGATCATGTTTAAGACCATCATTTGCTTGGCTTGCATTACCTCATGTTGGCTTGTATGCTTTGCATAAGTACATGGCATTGTTTATATTGCATGATAGTTAACATGACTAGGTTGCATTGCATCAGCATGCATTCCTTGTCCCTTGATTTGGTGATAGGGATTGGGGATTTTGGTTTGTTTGGTTTGCATGCATTTGAAATAGAAGTTGCACACTTGGTTCTTCGGGCCATCATGCATGGGAATGCGTGATTGGTGGCCCGAGAATCGAGGCACATGCCCGCTTTGAGTCACAAATATGATAAGGGGCATGATTGGTGCATACATTGTTGGAATTGCATTGCCATGCAAGTTTTTTCCCTCCGCTGCTGTGAGTTGCAGGTTCTGTAGACATTCAGTGCCGGCCGGTAGTATTTAGTGCCGACCGGTAGTCTATTGATGGCCGATGGATGAATATTGTGCCGGTGACCTCATGCTGATGCCGGTGGAAGTCCTACCCAGCCGATGATGTCCCTCAGTGTCCTGGGAGGCACTCCTGAGACTTTGGCAGTCTTCTGAGATGCCAAGCAGGGAAAACAAAGGCAGGTTAGGCATGGCAGTGCAATTCCGAGCGGAATCCGAGCGCGCGTGCATTGAGCCCTCGGCTCGAGGCGGTTTACTGTTTTTCCTTAGATTAATTAATTTGTTAATTTAATTAATTTGTAATATTCAATTAGCTTGCATAGTTAATTATTTGTATTATTCTTTTGGTCCCTCCGAGTGAAGGCGTATTTGTAATAAGTGTGGGTGAGTGAGGTGTATGTCTTCCAACCCCCACTTCTTTCTCCCTTTTACTTACCTGCTTACGATGGTAGATTACGGCACGTTTATTTTAGCATACCTTATGCTATGCATGCGTGCATCCATGCATTTGTTGACATGCATCGGGCTCGGTACATCATACAAACTGCATTGTATCTTCAAATCTAACTTGAATACGTGCACCGAATGATTGCATTTCACATGCCATTTTAGGGTTAGCCGAGCCTATCCTAATCACATTCTGTATGCGATGCATTAGTCATTTAACATGAACTAGGACATGCATGTTTGCTAACTAGTTTCTTGTTTTGGCACGGAGTACGATGTAAGTATTTATGCTTTAGCATATCGCATGCGTGTGGATGTTAACATAACAGTATGCTTACCATGCGGCTAAGTGCTTATATGAGATAAACTGTTTGAGTGCCTGTGGGTGGAGGTTGGATTGCTTGAGTTGGAATAACTCGTTGGAATCCGTATTTTAGCCTACTTGCGAGTAGCGATTTCAAACTGTTTTCAAAACAAACGGATATGCAATGTTTATTTCCAAATTAGGCAATCTAGTCTATACTTGTTTGCTGCGCGCATAACATAGTAATTCTAGGCTAATAATTGGAATAAGAGCATGTAATGTTTTCAAAAATGGATATCACGGTTAGTAGAGGCCGGTCTTTGGGCCGGGCGAAAGGGGGTGCTCATAGCTGACCTTCCCCGATCGTACCCAAGCTCCCGAGCCAAGACTACTTTGGTGATGACGGACACGTGGCCTTCGGCACCGAGTCAGGGTTTCCTAAATTTCCCATTTTAAAAATATTTAGGTGGCGACTCTGTAATCTGGCAAAGCAGTCCATGTCTGGTACTACTTTTTCAAAAATCTATTTTTCTTCAAAACGATTTGCTAGAGTTGGACTCTTTGGTTCAGATTAAGAACTGCAACAAAACAAAACAGGGGAGTCCGAACTGTAGCGCGAGGTCCCCCGCGGACGTGTTACACATGTACATTTCATATCTTGAGACTTGTATAAAATGTATATACTTTGTTAAGAATTTCCTACTGGGCTTTATGCTTACCCTACGGGATTTTTGTGCAGGAAAAGATGTGGTGATCCCACCCAACTAGGGGCGCGAAAGTATGTGTGTTGGGAGTACAATGCTTTCATTTTGCTGTGACTCTGTGTGTAAGCCAAGGGCTGTGTTTGTGTGGGTTTGAATAACCATTTTGTGAAACCAGGCTCAAGCTTTGGAAACTTATAAACCCTTAGGGGTATTTATTTGTTTATTTACTAGTTGTTGGATAAATGTATTGTTGCATGAAGAACTGTTGTATCATGTAATGTAAGTTTGGAGATTTATATTCGGTTTTCCTTGAAAGAGTCATGAGTGTTGTCTTATCATTTGGGCTAGAAATTTGGGGCGTTATACTTGAGTTCGAATAAAAAGGGAAAATTGATGAAATTTATGAAAGAATATTATAATTCTTGATTGAGTTGGAAAAGATGAGATTGAACTTGTGATTGTTACTCCTACGTTGAAATGATTGAAAATTTGAGATTATGAGTTATATTTGTCTCTTGGAATTTATATGTTGTATAGAGATAATTGTTTGGGCAACCGTTGTTAGCCATCTGCTATTCCTGAGCGGTTTGCTGGAGGCTTGTCTAGTCAAGGCATGACCATAAGGCTGACCGGTTGCGGGCTCTGCCAGTATGGGAACACAAACCCCGATTTTACCGGGGCGCCCTTTTTGACCATTCGACCTAGTGCATATTCGGAATCCGTAGTGACCATTCCAAACTAGGAGAGGTTGCTTACCTGATATAGGTTGTTTGAAACCGCTGCGTGCGTAGTGAAACCCTAGCTCCTGACAAAATAGGACAGGGAAACCCTCCCCTAACATAGGAGTGTATTGGCTCTCATTTACCTGCTATATGCTTTTGGAGTATATCTTTGCAGGGGACGTATATATCAGTTTGCAAAGTTTGAGCATCAGGCCCGACGGCACTAGTATCAGTGTTGTTGAGAATCAGTTATGTCTGCGGGTATCAGTTCAGTTTTGAACAGTGATTCTGGGGAACAGTGATCAGTAGTATAGCGCAGTTGTTCGGCTACACCCGTGTTTGATCTGTTTGGGGCTGAAATACTGCTTGCTTTCCGTTTCAGTTCAGAGATTCAAAGGGTCGATCCAGAGCAGCTAGTGTCTTCTCCTTGCTGAGGCAAGACTGAGTATGACGCAGAATTCAGAAGAGGTCGTGGTCATGACGGCCGCATTGAGTCAAGCAATCACCCCGCAAGGTGAGGCTAATATTGATCTACCGCATCCACCTAGGTCGCCTGCCGCACACCCAATTTGGACCCCTCAACTATATCAGGCTCGCGAGCCTACTACATTTGAACTAATGGGGATGATAGGTGATCTTCAAAGATCCGTGGCAGATCTCGCCTATGGAATGTCTGTTTCGCCACCAGCCGCACCATATGCCGGAGGCTTCATACCCCAAGAGCCCCCGCTACTGGGACGAATTGTAATTGAACTCAGCCAACCGGAGATGACCTCCAGCTATGGCAACGACGCATCGAACCAAACTCTAGATCAGGCTGAGGCCGGAGACAAAGGCAAGATGAAGGCAGATGCCGACCCTATCGAACAACTGTTGTGGGCAGTAGAGGCTTTGAAAGCCGGGGGAATGAACAAACAACAGACATCCGCAATTATGACAAAAGCTGTGGAGGATGCTTTCCCCACTCCGCCCGAGGGCAATTCCAGTCAATCAGAGAATCGGGATAGGCCCCGTCATGCCAGAACAGTTCTTCCCGTTCCCAGCCTTGCATCCGGAAAGGATCAGAAACCCAAGGCCGCACCCGCCGATCCGTTCGCTAGTGCATCTAGCAAGAGTGCTCAGACTCCAAAGTACCTGCCCCGAGGGCGCAGGGTCTTCCATGCTCTCTACATGCCATTGTCCAAGGCACTTCAAATCCTTGCCGAGAGGGGACACCTTAAACCCCTGGAGCCTCGGCCTCTCCCGAAGAATCTCTCTGATACTCATGACCCTGCTCAGTACTGTGCGTACCACCAGCAGACTGGCCATGCCACTGATAATTGTTTCCGCCTCTGTCATGAGGTACATGATTTGATAGACAACGAGGTTATCCTTCCCCCCACCTCAGCAAAGTCCGTCACCACTCAGTTATTGGATTTTGAGGACACAGACACTGCAAGTATGTAATCAGAAGGTGGACCGCCTGTGGGCAGTGTCTGGTACATTTTCGGATGTGGCGTTTGGCACGCATTTTTGAGCACCAGCCAATGCTAGTTTTGTAAATCCTGACTTGGGTGTCGAGTTAGTCTTTTGTTTTGTTTTTGAGTCTGTCTCTCTGTATTGAGTCAGTCTTTTTGCTTACAGGGTCTGTCTTGTTGTAACGAGTCAGTCCCTCTTGTATAGTATACCAGGTGATTTCGGGGTTGTTGCCTCAAACACCGTTTTGTCTTGTAATTAGTTGCTTTTGCTTTTTGAGCCTGCTGCTGCCGAGGAGCCGGTTATACCACCAAATCTGAATGAAACAGCTGCGGCTATCATGTGCCGTATTTGTTGCTATTTGAGTTAGCCGTGCCAGAAGATGTGAATGGAATGACAGTGCATTTCACCTACTCTCTTGTGCCATAAACAACGTTGCAATGACCTAAGCTTTTCATAAAACCCTTTTCGAACACTGCGGTGATAAAAACGAAGAGGAAGGAATTCCTCGGGTTTTTGCAAAATTTTGATCATTTTGAGAGAAAGAGAGGCCTGCTAAGCTTTTAATGAATGAAATCATGCTTGTCAGCGTGAGTACTGAGAAGGACCCTGGCCTGATCCAGACTGGTTCCACGCTATCTTCAACACGAGCGATTTGTCGCTTTCTTAAAAACTTTCAAAAACAAAATATTTTGCGCAGTCTTGCGAAGACCTATGTGGAATCGCTCTTGAGATTGTGCAGCCCAGGATCGCTCTCAGCCTCGAGATTCGATTTATCTGTCGCAAACCTGGGATCCGTTCAAAATGTTCAGTACCATGAAACGCCTGTGTGGCCCATTTTGAGGCAGCCCTCGAGCAAGAGGCACCAAAGCCAGATCAAGGAAATCAGATCCCACCAGGCAAGGCTCATGAAGCAACCGTGATGGATTCTTCTGCAAATCAACACCACAGTCGCTCTCCCGGATACGGAGAGGCTTCAATCTCAAAACCATTTGGCATGGAAAAAACTACACTTTTACCCTTGAGAGGCTCGCTGGGCCGGAAACCCGGAAGGGCGGCTCAGGCAAAAGTTAGAGCGATGAAAAAAAAAAGAAGAGAAAAAAATATATATGAAAAAGAAGCAAAAAGAAAAGAAAAGAACAAAGAATAGCAAAAGGAAAGAAAGAAAAGAAAAAAAAATGTAAAAGAAAAGAAAAAAGAAAAGAGAAGAAAAACAAAGCTCGCAAGGTCGAAAACCTGCAACAAGCGCCTTGGCAAAAGTTAGAGCCTAAATAGTGAAGGTTAAAATACCCGAGTGTACCTTAACCGGAACTACGTAAAGCTTGATTCCCATGTTTGGGATACGTAGGCAACTTCATCTTGAAGTCCAGCCCCCAACGCTTTCATAGCGTCTCAGTCCATGTCATGGTTTTGATCACTTTTGCCTTCTCCGAATCCAATGTCTCGATTGCAGCAACCTAGGGCTACGTGATCAACTTTCTCTTGAAATCCAATCACCAACACCTTCCAGGTGACTGTGTCCATATATTGATTCAAACCGTCTTCGCCTCCTCCGCGCCTGAGGGTCCGATCGTCATCAACGAGGACTGACTTACAAAAATGCCGCGGCATCATCCAAACAAGGGGCAACTTTCCGTTGCCATGCATTGCCATAAGTTGCCCTGAGTTGCTGTCCAAACCAGGGGCAACTTTCCGTTGCCTTACCCCCCTTAAGCCAGGGGCAATTTTCCATCGTCTCCGATCCGAGGTTGTATATCTCAAGGGTAAGTTTCGCGCTCGTTGAGCGTTGATTGTTTGCAAAAATAGTTTTTGAAAATTTTCACTGAGGTTGACTTATTTTCTCGAAAACTGTTTCATTTTCAAAATTGGACCATGTTTGGACCCAAAATGGAAAATTTTCAGTGCTCACAGCCTGACTTGCATGATTTTCAAATCAAAAATCGAATAAGTGTGTTAATCCAACTCTCATTTTTGATCAGAACTGTTTTAGAAAACAAAAAATGGTCAAAGTCATGAACTTGGGGCACAATTTAGTCAGGTCTTCTGTCTTTCCCCCGTTAACATACTTGCCAGAAAGGCACTCTATCCACTGGGAGAAATAGCCGTGAGCCAACAGTGCTGGGTGTGAACCTGCGACTTCCTATTCATCCATTAACTACCCTGGGGAGGGATAAAAAAATGAGAGAATGAAGAATAGAGAGGTGTAAGCAGAGAGAGAAGTGAGAAAAGGGTTTTGACAGAAAAACCGAGCCTGAGGGCCGAGCGATGTGAGTATCACAAATCAGAAAGAGTGGGAATAATACCCGAAAGAATTGGCTCCTCGAGATTTGAGGTCTTTTTGTAAACATGTCCGTGTGTCGTGTCTTTTGATTTGTCGGTCTTGATTTTGGCTTTGAGTCTTTTCCGAGTGTGTCTCGTTGTGTTCAGGTCGTGTGCCTTTTGTTTCTTTGTTTGAGTCTGTCTCGCTGTGTTTCGTGGTAGGCTCGATACCCTGGTTGAAAACCCTTTCTTATTTAAAAAAAAAACTCGTTTGTGCTCGGAATGCTGTGCTATTCTCTGCAATCATGCGAGGCAGGAGAAGAAAAGAGAAAATTTGGGACACCCAAGTGTGTTTCAACTGCAACCGTATCAGTTTTCGTAGTCCATCTCGTCAGATTGGGGCTGTTTGTTCAGGGTTTGCTGTGCGCAGAATGAACCGAAAGTTGTGTTATGGGCTATATGCAGGTCAATCCCCAGTAGAGTATGGGCTGTATATCCAGTGTGAGCAGTGGTTTGTATGAGTTGTTTTGCTGATTAATTGGTTGGTTATCCGATTACCACAGTATAATTGCTCAACTTTCAGACAACAGATCAATATCATTTACATTTGAGGTGTAACATGATGCAATGCAGTGCAAAGTATGAAAGATGCAGATATGTACAGATATAACATTCTTTTCAGATAAAAAAGTTTGTTTCATTTTATATCATCTTTTTCAAGTACATAGTTTTGGAAACAAAAATCTGCCTACGGCAGTACAAAGTACTCTATCTACCAACAAAAGAGAAAAGTACAAGAAAAGAAATAAAAGAAACAGCAAAAGCCTGGGTCATCAGCATCATCAATGGCCTCGTGCCGGGGGATCTGTCCTCGCCCTCTTCCTGGGCAGAAGTCCAGGAGCATCACCGGAAGTGTCACTGTCTGAGCCCGAGCCCGAGCTGCCCCCGACCTCCTCCTCGGATGACTCCGCCCCCTCCTCAGACTCGTCGTCTGGAACTGGAGCCCGCGAGCTGCTCCCGGCATAAGTACGCCCTCCTCTGGTACGGGGGAATATCCTGCCATCCCGAGTAGAAATGGAACGTCCAGATGGAGCGCCACCACCCACAGGAGGAATCGGGAAGGGAGGCTGAAAAGTACAAAAGGCAAATGCATTAGTATACATGAAGCAGTTTATCAATGCAGAAAGTACAGAGTATGAATGCCGTGAGCAGTTTATCAGAGCAGAATGCAGTGTATGAGTACAGTACATGAATGCCGTGAGCAGTTTATCAGAGCAGAATGCAGTGTATGAGTACTGTACATGCATGCCGCGAGTAGTTTATCAGTGCAGAATGCAGTGTATGAGTACAGAGTATGAATGCCGTGAGCAGTTGAATCAGTACAAAATGCAGTGTATAAATACAGT
The DNA here is from genome assembly GCA_022316695.1 of Camellia oleifera. Classification (NCBI taxonomy): domain Eukaryota; kingdom Viridiplantae; phylum Streptophyta; class Magnoliopsida; order Ericales; family Theaceae; genus Camellia; species Camellia oleifera. The sequence goes on from CM039315.1 coordinate 115,268,793, forward strand.
GTGTCAAGTGCCGTGAGGGCTGGGTATCCAGTGTTGTGTTATGCATCAGATTATGTGAAGCAGTTTGTGTATGGTTTGAAGCTATGTTAGAGAGAACATACCGGAAGGCCGTAAAAGGCTAGGAACTCGAAGCTCCGCTGCAACATCCCCGCCATGGAGGCATTCATCTCCAATGACTGCCGGGTGTACTCGGAGGAAGCCTGCAAAAATATCGGATGCATCAATATTCTGTGGAATATCAAATAAACTAAAATGAAATGACTGTACAGAAATGCAGTAATACATACCGGAGGCAAGTCGGGGACACCGACAAACTCGTGATCAGCCGGCGGAGGGGCGAAGGGAATCTGATAGGTCACCCCATCCGACCCTCGAAAAGACAGTGAAGTAGGCAGAGCGGGCCAACTGGCCTCTCGTCCTCTCTGAACTCCGCCCCTGCCGCGGACTCGAGCCCTCCTCGGCGCTCCTCCTCCTACTCCTGCTCCGGCCGCCGGCGCCGCAGGTCTCTCTCTCTCAGCTCGACGGCCACCGCTCAGCGACTGCATGATGAAGGTCCGGACGTACTCTGAGTAATCGCCCTTGCCTCTGAAGCCGTCTGCCTCCCAGCCGATGGTGTAGTCCGCCATCTGCTCAGCGGTGAAACGCTCGGTGTCCCTCATATGCTCAGGAGGGTGCACCGAGACTATCTGCTCAGGTAACCCTAAGGTCTGACGCAAGAAGCGCTCGCCCAGTTACCAAGCCCGACAGACCGGGCCCTCCAGCAAAATCCGGTAACGCGAGGTCTCAACGACGCCGGCAAACTGATCCCGCATCATCGCTGGCAGAGGAGCCCACGGCTGCCAGGTGATCTGAAATTGAAATACAGTTTGTTACCTACTGGTATTGCAAATATACAGTGGAAAAGCGAAGCTTAAATGAACTGCAAGTAAGACATACCTCGGCAGGAGTGATGGTGTCGAAGTAGCGGCGGAAGAAGCTGAAAGTCTCCCGCGGCCTCCGGGCGCATCTCCCGTCAAAGCGGCGTGAGAAGGGGACGACCAGAGGGGTCTCTGCATCAGGTACAGGAGCAAGCCTAGGGAACTAGGCGTAAACCCACAACTGCAAGGTGAATACCAGAATGTTTATCAGAAAAAGCAGAATACAGAATAAAGCAAAAATAAGGGAGCCGTGTGTTGTGCAGTGTATTGAGCAGAGTGTACTGTGTGAACAGTGTACAGTCAGTGTAAAGCAGAGTATGTGTGTGCCGTGTGTACAGTATACAGCCCGTGTGAAACAGACTACAGTGTGTGCGGTGTGCAGAGTACAGAAAGTATAGAACATAAATGAAAAACGGAAAAGGAAATGTACCTCCCAAGCACGCCAGTAGCCCCCGAGCAACTGTCCGCTGCCGCAGGAGACTGAGCTCATATAGCTGTAGAGGGTGGCCAGAGCCGCACCACCCCAATTGAAACGCAAGACGTCCCGGACATCCCCCAGTGCGCTGAGAAGGCAGAGGGGCACTGTGTTCGCCCGGTCAGCGAAGAGAGTCGTCCCGAACAAAAACATCAGAAAGTCGCGTACATATCTATCCACGGCCTCCTGAGTCATCGGAGCTGCGTCAACAAGAAGTGGCTGCACCCGGAACTGCATCTCGAACCAGGAGTAGCGGACGAAACCTGGACGCGCAAGAGGCAGAGCCGCACCAAGTAAGTAGATCTGAGCAGCGGTCCACTCATCCATATCAATGTCGAAGGGGATCGGATCACCCCCTACCCCAATGCCGGTGAGCACCGAGAAATCATAAGGGGTCATCGTCATGTCCCCGGTCGCAGATAAGTGAAATGAATCGATGGTGTCCCACCACCTCTCTGCCAGGGCGGCTAGAAGAGGCCTGCAAGCAGTAAGTCGGGTCAGACCCCTGCAAAAGGAACCAAAGCCCGCCTCGTCCACGATGCGTCGAACCGCCTCGGGAAGCTCCAAATACCAATCTCGAGCCACGACGTTCCCATACCCGCGGATGGTATGGGAATCTCCCTGTTTTCAAACGAATAGCAGCAAAGCAATATGAAATGTACAATTTTGAAAAAAATAGTGGTTCAGTGCAAATGTGGCATGCGTGCAAGTTTTTCAGATTCAAGCAGATACCGGGTGTCGGTGTGTTTACAGTGAACTACAACGTTTGATGCATCAGTGCGTTTGAATGGTTCAGTGCAAATGTGGCATGCGTGCAAGTTTTTCAGATTCAGATAGATATTGGGTGTCAGTGTTTGCAGTGAAATACGGTGTGTGCTGTGGTTTGAAAGGTTCAAGGCAAGTGCAGTGTGCGCGCGTGTTGTTCTTAGACAGATATCAGTTGCAAGTTTCTTTGCAATCAACTACGATACACAATGCATCAGAGTATCAGAGCTAAAGCAATTACGGGATCTAATCTACTATGGCAGTTGACAGTTAAAAGGTTCTACAGTGCAAAAAATTAAAGTAGAGAAAAGAGTGTTACCTCGGAAGCGCCGAAGGATAGGTGAGAGGTCGGCTCGCGTAGGAGGAGCTCCAGGTCCAGTGCTCGGTCAAAGCTGCGAAAATGGCGGAGTCCATCCGGTGGTAGCACATGAATCGCTGGGCGGTATGTCACCGGATCGAAGGGACGCTCGCTCAACGGGAGAAGCTCGACCCCGGGATCCATCTCGTGATCCGGGGGAGTCCCGACGTGTGGAACATCGTCAGCCATGGCAATGGTGGTGAGAAAATGGCCGGAAGAGCTAGAATGTGAAAAGTCAACCGAAAAAGTCAACCGCGAGTGGGCCGAAAATGGCCGAGAAGGCCGGAAGATGGAAAGGCATGGAAATGAAGAGGAAATCAAGGGGAACAAGTCCCGAAAAGTGGAAATAGCAAAGGATGCTCCGAAACGGAATTTCAATCAGTGGAAAATGTCTGAAACGCGAAAAAAATCGCGAATCCGACGACGAAACGGGCTTGGAACGCGAAGAAAACAAGGAAATGAGGAGAGAAAAAGCTCTAGAGAGAGAGAGGGATAGTTTTCGGCGGTGGAGAAGTAAAGAAATAGGGTTAGAAACCCTATTTTTAAAAGACTCGCGGTGAAATGTCAAAACTGTCCCCGATCAGCTACTTTTGGCCGGTCGGCACAATATTGTGCCGGTGGAGTAATTTTGCAGCTGGTGGCCAGCCGGTGGCCACCTAGTCCAGCCAGTGATGTTCCCACAGCCTTGTTTAGGCCATGTGGGTAGTTTCTGGTCTTCATAGCTCAAGAAAGTGCAAGAAAGTGAATCCCCGATGCTCAACCGGCCTCCGTTTTGACCTCGGACCGTGTCTCTTGTGCGTGGCACTCAGATTCAAGCAAAGATTGTATCCTTTTGTCTTTTACAAGATTCAAAAGTTGCCCCGTGTGCGTTGCACGCATCCATCACATTGTCCGGCGCGTCGCATTGCGCCGTCTTGCACGTCCCTTGCGACTTGCACCGTTTTACATTTCGTGTGGCGTACGTGTCACACTTGCATTGTTTTGTATTTCGTGTGGCATGCGTGTCACACTTGCATTGTTCTGCATCCCCTTTGAGGCACACATACCTCATTGCACTCCATTTTCCATCCTTTGAGGCACGCGTACCTCATTGCACTTCATTTTCCATTCTTATGAGGCACGCGTGTCTCATTTGCCCCATTTGCATCGGCATGCATGTCTCATTTGCATTGGCATGCGTGTCCCATGTGCGTTGTCTCGCACTTCCCACCCTCTCGCGTGTACTATGCTGAGAGGCCTTTTGTCTTTTCCCTCTCGCGTGTACTACGTTGAGAGGTTTCTTTTTCCTTTTCTCTTTCCTTTCTCGCGTGTACTACGCTGAGGGGTTTTCTTTTGTCTTTTCCCTCTCGCGTGTACTACGCTGAGAGGCTTTTTCTCTTTCCTCTTTCGCGTGTACTACGCTGAGAGGTTTCCTTTTGTTTTTGTTTTTTTTCCTTCCTCTCTCGCGTGTACTACGCTGAGAGGCTTTTCTCTTTCCTCTCGCGTGTACTACGTTGAGAGGTTTCTTTTTGCTTTTCTCTTTCCTCTCCTGTGTACGATACGCAGAGAGACATTGTGTTTGAGACTCCGAGTGTTCTCGGTAGTCGCTTTTAGCCTTCTCCGCGTAGGCGCCGTGAGAATTGCATAATTCTCTTAATCCTTGCTACATGAGATGTAGTTTGGTTCAAGTTTACTCGCTTGCATCGCATTCACTTAAAGTGTTGTATAATTGTTGTCCCCGGGTCTGGCGAGACCTTAAACACGCACGGTCTAGGAGACCTTAAATCCTTGGAGGGTGCGAAACCTTCACCATATTTGCACTGGTCTAGGAGACCTTAAATCCTCTGAAGGTGCAACTCCTTCGGTGTTTGTCGTGCCCGAACGACTTCCGGTGGTCTGGTAAAGCCACTTATCTGTGTTTTCGGTGAGTTCCTAGGAGATCAATGGGGATGGTGAAAACTAGAGTTTGAATGGCTTATGCCTAGAACGCAAAGGTTCAAAATTTTCGAGACTAAAGTCTGGTTTAAATACCCAGGGGGTGTACCCTCGGCTTGAAATCTGTATGGAAACCCCATAGGTTGAGGCAGCGTGTCTACGCCTCAATTCTGGATACTGAACCAACCTAGTATATCGCCTTGTTGGGAGAATAGGGAAAACTGCAATTGCAGCCATCGCATCATATTGCATTGTCATGCATCATTGTAAATATTGCATATGTCATGCATTTCAAAAATCCAAAACAAAAAAAAAACCATGCATATGTCATGCATCATCATTGTAGTATAGTGCATATGTCATGCAATTTCTGTAACTATCCATTCCATTGCATATTGTACATATTGCATTTTAGTTGCATGCATTCACTGCATCATCTTCTATCTATGGCTTGCACCTTTTCTTGTTGAGCTTGGTCTGGTATGTGCCCTTACTTTTCACGTTGAAGCACAGTTCTGCATGTGTACGCGCCTATTCCTTGATGAACTTGGTTTGAGGGTGGCGGCACCTTTTCTGTGTTAGACATGGTTTGTATGTGTACATGCCTTTCCTAAGCGAGATACGGTTTGGCCCGCGCGCCATAATCGCATATTACATTGTAGTGTAATTGTTGCACCCGGCATTAGGATCATTGTTCTTTCCTCAGCGGGTCGTCACCCCACTTATGTCAATCCACCCAATACTTGTCCTTGTGTCCATCTACATTACTCATAGTTCTGCATGTGTATCGCGCCTACTCCACGCTGGTATGTTGGTTTGAGGTTGCGGCACCTTTTCTATGGTAGACGGACTTGTTACTTCCATCAACCTATTTGACATTTGTGTGGTTTCGAACCGCTCATGATTGAATCATGCTTCAATTGCTCTGCATTTAGTTTGCATTGTTTCAATTGCATTGCATATCATTTGCATTGTTTACACTTAGTTTTGTATATATTGCATATCATTTTGCATTCATTTCGCATTGTCATGCATATTGCTAACAATATTGTACCTGTTAAGTTTGCTTTCTTTGCAGGCACGATATTGTATGTACGGCTCATTTGAGGCCGGTGCAACTGGACGAGCCGCACAGGTATTGTATCCTCCGAGTGAGATGTATTGAGAATTGCATAATTCTCTTACATCCTTTCTGCATTGTAGTGTAGATTGGCATATGCTAGCTTACAACTGTTGCATGCGTGCTTCATTACAGCTTTCTTTGCGTGATCATTAAGTTATGCTCGGCTTCGTGCATTTTCAGTTGCATTTTGCCCCTGCCTTCGGGCGCATATCTTGCTTGTCTTGCATGTTTGTCTAAGTCTTCGGCCTGGTCAAAAATGGGTCGTCTCTGGGCTTTGACATTCACTCCCGTCATTGTTATGACTTCTGAGTTCTGTCAAAGAGAGGCAACTGTAGACACCCCATTTTTGACCGTCCTCAAGACCTGGACGTCACCGCTTGAACACTCGGTGATTATCCATGTTCGTGTTCGTTTGGAGTTCCCAGAATTCTCGGCTACGCACCTTGCCTCAGGACCTCCGAACTTGATCGTTTTTTTGTCTGGTTTTGCACCAAGCACTTGTGCTTTGCCTTGGAGGGGCAGGGAATGCCTTGTGAGGCATCCATACACACCACCGGCAGTGGCTATAGGCCACCGGCTGGTTGGTGTTGCCATCGGCACTATATTGTGCCGGTCGGCACTCTTTTGTGCCGGTCGGCAGTCAATTTTGTCAAAATGACAATTTTGCCCTGCCGACTACTGTGCAGTTGCTTTTTGAGATATTTTGAAGCAATTGTATAGCATTTGTTTCCCCTCCATACACGTGTATGGAGGGATGAGCTTTTGTTTTGCTTAGCTTGTAAGCTTTGTTGCCTATAAGAGAAGGCTCTCTTCTCTTGGCTCAAGGGTTAGAAAAGTTAGACATTTTTAGAGAGAAAAGACAGAGAAGAAGCTCTGGTTTTAGGGTTTGAGTTCTATATCTATCCTATCTCTCTTTTGCTCTCTTGTTTGTACACTAGGTGCTTTAGTCCATATTATTGCACACAAGCACCTAGTGTTTCAGCTTCCTTTGGTTACTGAGGTTCCAAGACGTTGTTCTTGAAGTTTTTGGTTGGATTTGAGCTCAAGGAAGCAAGAACATCATCTTTGGTGAAGAGGTCTACAAGGGTAAGACACTAGTCCTCTTTTTACCCCATTCTTGCACTCCATTTTTACCTATCTTTGAACTATTTTTGTGCTTGGTGTTTAATACAAAAAAGTTCTATTTTTTAGTCCTCTTGATTGTTTGTTAAGAGTGTTTTGTGCTTTGGGGAGGTTTGACCCCTCTTAGGCCTTGAAAAGGCCTCATTTTGTGCTATTTTGGTGAGATCCGGGATTTTGCTGTTTGGGTCTCTTCACCACTAAAATCTTGAGGGATTTCAGTAGTGAAGATGATGCCTTTAAGTCCCAAGAAGGAGAGGGTCATCCCCTCTCCTTGTTGTCCTTGAAAAGGACCTATTTTGCCTCTTGAGGGAGCCCCATGTTTGGTTGTTTGTTGGTTATGCAATGGCTGTATTTTGTGCTCATATTGCCATATTATAACTTTGTATCATGTTGGTTTTGGTCCCTTATGCATGCCTAGCATAGTTGCCATGTAATGCCTTGTAATGCCCTTAACATGTCTTAGGTTGTTAGCCTTTATTTGAGCATGATTTAGGCTTAGACTTATGAATGTTTTGTGCTTGTTTTGCCATGCTTTAGGTCTGTCCATGGTCGTTTGGATTGATTTTGGCATGTTTAGTATAGCTCCTTTGCATTTGTGGCTTGCCGGGCTTGTACGCCTCAAGTATGTGAGTGTGTAGCATGTGTTGCTTGCATTATTTTGGTGGTTTGGAACCACCCAACATGTAATTTCAGTCCCTTTGGCATGCTCATACGCTTGCCTAAGTCGCCTCTTTATTGCTTTAAAAGCGCATGTTGTATGCCTCATGTTTTGGCCTTTGTATGTGCCTTTATACTTGGACCATTTAGATGCCATCTAGGTGTTCCTTGGGTGTTGTTTACGTCTGTCTTTGACCTATTTTGAGTCCCCTTGGCCTTGTGAGGCTTGGTGGGTTTGACCTTGGTTTAAGCCCTTTGGCTTGCCTTAAGTGCTTGGGCCTTAATTGCATGTTTAGCTTGCTTTGTTGCTTGGTTTGGGCACCATGTTTAGCATGATTTCAGAGCTTTACAATGCATGTTAGTTGTCCACACTTAGCCTCTTTTGAGTGCGCTCGAGAATTGCTTGTTTATGCTTAAGTTGGTACCTTAACATATATGCATGTGTGTGTGTGTGGTGGCTTCCATCTTTGGGGCACTTTGGCCACTGATTTTAGGCCTATTTGGGGTTGCCTAGATCATGTTTAAGACCATCATTTGCTTGGCTTGCATTACCTCATGTTGGCTTGTATGCTTTGCATAAGTACATGGCATTGTTTATATTGCATGATAGTTAACATGACTAGGTTGCATTGCATCAGCATGCATTCCTTGTCCCTTGATTTGGTGATAGGGATTGGGGATTTTGGTTTGTTTGGTTTGCATGCATTTGAAATAGAAGTTGCACACTTGGTTCTTCGGGCCATCATCCATGGGAATGTGTGATTGGTGGCCCGAGAATCGAGGCACATGCCCCCTTTGAGTCACAAATATGATAAGGGGCATGATTGGTTCATACATTGTTGGAATTACATTGCCATGCAAGTTTTTGCCCTCTGCTGCTGTGAGTTGCAGGTTCTGCAGACATTCAGTGCCGGCCGGCAGTATTTAGTGCCGACCGGCAGTCTATTGATGGCCGATGGATGAATATTGTGCCGGTGACCTCATGCTGATGCCGGTGGAAGTCCTACTCAGCCGATGATGTCCCTCAGTGTCCTGGGAGGCACTCTTGAGACTTTAGCAGTCTTCTGAGATGCCAAGCAGGGAAAACAGAGGCAGGTTAGGCATGGCAGTGCAATTCCGAGCGGAATCCGAGCGCGCGTGCATTGAGCCCTCGCCTCGAGGCGGTTTACTGTTTTTTCTTAGATTAATTAATTTGTTAATTTAATTAATTTGTAATATTCAATTAGCTTGCATAGTTAATTATTTGTATTATTCTTTTGGTCCCTCCGAGTGAGGGCGTATTTGTAATAAGTGTGGGTGAGTGGTGTGTATGTCTTCCAACCCCCACTTCTTTCTCCCTTTTACTTACCTGCTTACGATGGTAGATTAGGGCACGTTTATTTTAGCATACCTTATGCTATGCATGCGTGCATCCATGCATTTGTTGACATGCATCGGGCTCGGTACATCATACAAACTGCATTGTATCTTCAAATCTAACTTGAATACGTGCACCGAATGATTGCATTTCACATGCCATTTTAGGGTTAGCCGAGCCTATCCTAATCACATTCTGTATGCGATGCATTAGTCATTTAACATGAACTAGGACATGCATGTTTGCTAACTAGTTTCTTGTTTTGGCACGGAGTACGATGTAAGTATTTATGCTTTAGCATATCGCATGCGTGTGGATGTTAACATAACAGTATGCTTACCATGCGGCTAAGTGCTTATATGAGATAAATTGTTTGAGTGCCTGTGGGTGGAGGTTGGATTGCTTGAGTTGGAATAACTCGTTGGAATCCGTATTTTAGCCTACTTGCGAGTAGCAATTTCAAATTGTTTTCAAAACAAACGGATATGCAATGTTTATTTCCAAATTAGGCAATCTAGTCTATACTTGTTTGCTGCACGCATAACATAGTAATTCTAGGCTAATAATTGGAATAAGAGCATGTAATGTTTTCAAAAACGGATATCACGGTTAGTAGAGGCCGGTCTTTGGACCGGGCGAAAGGGGGTGCTCATAGCTGACCTTCCCCGATCGTACCCAAGCTCCCGAGCCAAGACCACTTTGGTGATGATGGACACGTGGCCTTCGGCACCGAGTCAGGGTTTCCTAAATTTCTCATTTTAAAACTATTTAGGTGGTGACTCTGTAATCTGGCAAAGCAGTTCTTGTCTGGTACTACTTTTTCAAAAATCTATTTTTCTTCAAAACGATTTGCTAGAGTTGGACTCTTTGGTTCAGATTAAGAACCGCAACAAAACAAAATAGGGGAGTCCGAACTGTAGCGCGAGGTCCCCCGCGGACGTGTTACACATGTACATTTCATATCTTGAGACTTGTATAAAATGTATATACTTTGTTAAGAATTTCCTACTGGGCTTTATGCTCACCCTACGGGATTTTTGTGCAGGAAAAGATGTGGTGATCCCACCCAACTAGGGGCGCGAAAGTATGTGTGTTGGGAGTACAATGCTTTCATTTTGCTGTGACTCTGTGTGTAAGCCAAGGGCTGTGTTTGTGTGGGTTTGAATAACCGTTTTGTGTAACCAGGCTTAAGCTTTGGAAACTTATAAACCCTTAGGGATATTTATTTGTTTATTTACTAGTTGTTGGATAAATGTATTGTTGCATGGAGAACTGTTGTATCATGTAATGTAAGTTTGGAGATTTATATTCGGTTTTCCTTGAAAGAGTCATGATTGTTGTCTTATCATTTGGGCTAGAAATTTGGGGCGTTATACTTGAGTTCGAATAAAAAGGGAAAATTGATGAAATTTATGGAAGAATATTATAATTCTTGATTGAGTTGGAAAAGAGGAGATTGAACTTGTGATTGTTACTCCTATGTTGAAATGATTGAAAATTTGAGATTATGAGTTATATTTGTCTCTTGGAATTTATATGTTGTATAGAAATAATTGTTTGGGCAACCGTTGTATTGATTATTATGGAAATTGCATGTGAAGTAGGTAAGATTGAAGTATTGGCAAATTCATGCATGTCATTGAACATTGCATAATCTTTTTATTTTCATCTTCGCATTGGATTTGAGAAATTGATTTTCAAATTGATTCATTGAGAATATTTGAAATGTGTTGAGTTATGAGGTAAATACGTTTGGTATGTCTGGATAGATGGTATAGTTTGGTATTATTTAAGTTGGCCTGAGTGTCCAGGGTAAAAGACCGAAAACACGTGCGAAGGAGGTACCACGTGCCTTTCGGTGAGAGACCGGTAAAGTCGTGATTGGTAGTGCTTGATCGGCCTACTTGCAGACACCAGCCTAGGGATTACTAGTGTCGTATTTACCACCCCTTGTTCTATAAAATGGATGATTGAATTGGTTATGCTTTTGAACAAGTGCATGGCATGATAATTTCAAAATGAAAAAACTTATGATTTTTGGCATTGGCATCTCATATGCATTACACCTCATGATATTGTTAAACTACGTGCACTTTATTTAGATTATCTTTGCTGAGCTTTATGCTCATCCCTTAGTGGAAACCATTTTCAGGTGATTTCAATGTGCCTTTGTCGAAGTGAAGGCAAGAAAGAACTTTTAGAGCATGAAACTCGGTTTTTACTTGTTTTCTTTTTGTAAGCCAAGGGCTATTTGTATTTGGGTGTGAATACCATTTTTGTGTAATCGGGCAAGGCCTTGGAACTAGTAGCCAATAAGGTATTATTTTGTACTTAGCTTGCTTTAAATTTCTATCATCACATGCCATAAATTTATATTTTAGAAATAGTGAATGTATGAATGCATGTAATTTCTTTCATGATTCTTACTAGAAAGTCATGAATAGAAAAGAAAGGGGTTTTGGTCCTTACATTAATGAAACTCTCTCTCTCTCTCTCTCTCTCTCATGTTAATGATGAATAATTGAGAATTAGATCATCTTATGAGTTAAATTGGGTTTATCGGATGTATATATTTTGGGGGCGCTATAACTTGGTATCAGAGCTACCAGATTTGAATACTTGGGGCTTGTACGAAGTAGTTTTTACCACAATGGGCTCATTTCGCTTGTCATAAATGTTGTATATCTCATGTAATATGTGATAACAAGTTTATATGACTATATGGGTATGTGGTTAAACTTCTAAGATATTATTTACGTTCATGAGATTCTTAGAAGTCCTTTTAGAAAAGCACCTGATCAATTAAACTATAATCATACATAAATATAACTAACTATTCATTTTATAGTTCTAAACATAAATATAAAAATTAAATCAATTAGTTTTTAGGTCACTTTGTAATGTCTAGTCTAACTTCACAAGACAACCCTATTCCACCCTTACCTAAGAATTATGACATGAGTCAAATTACAATTTTTATGCCCAAGTAGGTAAACTTTTAGGCTACAAAATAGACAATGAGTAAGGAGATGTTTGATAATATGATTTAGCACTTAAGATTAAATTGATTAACACTATGTTTGGGAACCTAGGAGAGAAAATAATAATAAAAAAAAAGATTACTTAAATTATAAGAGAAAAGAAAAAAACAGAAATGATTGTGATTTCTCTCCTTCTTGTTTGGATACATAAGAAATAAAAGAAAAGAATTGATTGTGATTTCTCTCCTTCTTGTTTGGTTAGATTTTATAAGAGAAAAGAAAAGAAACTGTTTTATGTTATATTACTAAAATAACCTTTTTATATTTTGTTTGGTTAGATTTCTTTTATTTTTACAGGGGCAAAATTGATATTATGAAAATATAAGAATTTGTTGGTTTCTTTTCTTTCTCAATCTCTCCACTTTTGGGAAGATTAAAAATGAGGGTTATAAGATAAATGAATTTCTCTCAATTTCTCCCCATTTCTCTCCACTTAAGTTATCCAAACAAGTAAAAAAAATACATATCTCCTCATTTCTTTTTTTTTCTTCTCTCCAAATCACTCAATCCAAACATAGTGTAAGTGATAATCAATTAAGTCCGTTTGATAACTATAATTAATATCACTTACAAATTTAAGTGCCACTTAAAATGTAAGTTAAAATTTTAAAAAAATTTAAATCATATAAAACTTATTTAATTCTGACTGAATTTATAAATATTAAACATAAGTATCAATATATACTATTATAAACTCACCACCAACGCCGCCACCACCACCACCACCACCACCACCATCATGCCACCACCACTATTGTGATGTCCCAGGTGTTGGACTTGATTAGTATTGAGTAATAAGTTTGTGTGCATTACTTTCGGCATTTTGTTTATCGCATTTGGTCATTGAGATCTTTTTTCTACTCTTACTTAACCTCTCTTAACTTTTCCAGATTAAAAATTTTGGATTTTGGGCATTAGAACTAATTTCATATTACAAAATCAAATTTTGAGTTTTTGGGCAAAACTACTCGTGCGGAATTGGCAACCGCTTGAGCGGATCAACACAGGGATTTTCTGAGTTTTTGTCACAACCCAAACCTGCCCCTATAGGTTTAGCATCATGATCGGCCAGTAATCCTAAAATTACCAAAGGCCTCTTAAACAGATACATAACATTAGGGGCTAGCGGAAGTAAAATGCAAACATGCATCATCCATTGAGCTATGTAGACTTACATGAGACATAAAATATTTAAATTATATATATATATATATTATCACATCATTCCTACATCATCATATACATAGATGAGACAAAATGGACATAGCCCTATATACAAAATAAACAAAAACTTGTTTAACAAAATAAGAAAACAAAAAATTAAAATTTTAATCACATAGCCTTGACCACTTGACATATCCGGAACCTGCATGGGAGGCGCATAGGTTGGCTGACAGAAATAGATTCCAAGCAAACGCCTCTAAACATGGTCACGCGCTTGATCACCTACATACATTTACATAAACAGTGAGGTAAAGCCTAGTGAATAACAACAAAGTAAAGGTTTTAAATGAATGATGTCCATAACAAATTTTGAAATCAGAATTTAGATCAAAAACAGATTCATATACATATTCAAATTTTGCATATAGTCATACATAGTACATCTATTAGCTAACAGATCAGATTAGTCATAAAGACCCACGTGCAGAGTAGGTGGTCATTAAGATCCTTATTCACATGAGATGGTCATTAAGGCCCACGTGCATATTAGACAATTGATTATGCATAATTAGTTCTATGAATGGAACCCACGTGAAACCCTCGCACCAGGTAACAGATAACACATGACAGATACACATGATGCTAAGGATGCCACAAATACATTTCAGAAATTAGACAATTATTCATTCTAATCAGAAAACAGAGTTTGATATATAATCAGAAAATATATATAATCAAACATATCTTTACAAAGTTGTTACTCATAGATAGTTCTAGAGACAAATCAGACAGACCGTGGCACATGACCTACATAAACACATAACATATACACATTGAAACACAATATCACTTTTTTGATCAAACTTAACTTTTCTTGTCCTTTTCTGTCTAAGTAACCCGAAGTTCTACTACACTTATTTTTTCTTACTCAAATAAACCGGGTTCTTATTTCACATGTTCTTTCATTATTAAATCATTCTTTTCTAAATAGACCGATTTCTTACTTGGCTTCTTAATCAATTACTACTAAATTAATGACTTATTTTTTAACCAACTAATTTATGTTGATTGTTAGCTTATTAATCTTTACTTCCAAAACTTGCTCTTCTTATACCAAAATATGGAATTAATCCTTCAAATCTTTTTTAAAATCTATGATGCATATGTAATTGAAAACTCCTGAATTTTTTTTAAATAGAATTCAATACAAAATTTTCATACATTAATACTTTAAAAATCCAAACTCAAAATCAAGAAACATAATTATTAATTTATTTATTTAAATCGAAACCTTGCTTCATTTGGGAAGTGGGTTAGCTTTTTGACTTTTTTAGCTATTTTAGCCTAGGGCTAAAAAGCCTGGTTTGGGAAGGGCTTTTGGTTTTTTTGGCTTTTTTATTAGAGAAAAAATGTAATGATTATGGATTAGATGTGATATTTTGTCTTATTGGGCTAAAAATCCTATTTTGTTTTTTGTGGCTATTTTAGCCAAAAAAATCCTCAAACCTAACTTCCTAAACATAGGCTAAAATTCTTCTTCAAAATCAAATGCACAATAAAATTGAATGTAATTTATGAAACTTAACTATGACTTTCAAAATCAAATCTGAAATAATTAATTTCTAAATTAAGTTTCATAAACTTGAACTTAGCTCTAATTCTTCATTTTCTTGCCAATTTCTTTTTAATTACATAAAATTGACTTCAAACTCTTTTCTATCTTCCTTCAAAACATGAAATTAAAGTTATAAATTTCTTAGAAAATCATTTGCATGAATGAAACATTTATAAAAAACCCAACTAATTCTTCAATATCAAGCTCAAACCATAATTTGACTTCTTAATTTATTTCAAAACTCAATCCCAAACTCATAAACTTTAAAATATGAATTAAAGTTCTAAAATCTTGAAAATCCACAATGTATGTAAGGTTAGACTTCAAATTATGAAGGATGACAGGAAAATCTAACCCAATAACAAATTACATTATCAATTTCTTAATTATCAATCTTAACCCAATTTTCTTTCATTACTTCCTTAATTTCCTTCTAATTTCATGAAATTAAACCCAATTACTACTTAATTTTAGTTGCTAGATAATTAATCTACAAAAATTTAAGCCTAACCTTTCTTACCAAAAGTCTTCAATTTATTGAGTCTCTTGACAATGCTTGAGATTCTTCCCGTTGTTTCTTCCCGTTGTCTTCAATTTTGACCCTTTTTTTTTTCTCCTGGAGTTGTGCTTCCAGCACAAACTTCTCTCTCTTGGTTCCTCTCTCTCCTTCCCTAAAGCTTCTCCAGCAAAAGCATTTTCTCAAAATTGAGTTCACCTCTCTTCTTTATGTTTGCACAACATACATACACCCACTTTCAACTCCATGTACACGTGCACACACACTTGTCAACACACACCCACATAATTGCTCAATACATCCACACCCACATACACCATCAATTCTAAATTCTTCCATAATTTAATTTATATTTAGGATTAATTTTAATTAAGTAACACTTAATCTTAATAAATCTTGATTAACACATAATTAAATTAATCATTCCTAATCACAAATCTCACATAATTTAATTAGTCTAATTGACTTCCATTATAGCCCAATTAATTATATTTAAATTTATCAATCTAAATCAGATTTTTAATCAAACTCCCAAAAGGCTCCAAATATCAAATTAAACTTATTACCATCATCAATTTTGGTTTCTCAAATCTTCAAGGCCTTCAATTTCAAATCAAACTCAAAATCTTCGTCAATAAATTACATATTCAATTGAACATCTCATAAATAAATTTAATTCATGATAACCTTAATTCTCAATCCTCATAGCTTAGTAACTCCAATTCGGACCCAATTAATCAAATCTTAGTTTTACTAAAATGAATCACATATTTATTTAAACTCTCATATGGTCTAATTCTTGAAATTGAACCGATTCAACTCATTAATTTTCACCTTCTTAAGCCATTTAAGGTTTCAATTTCTAATTCCAATATAAATCCTTAATCAAATCGTATACAAATTAGACCAAATAATTCTCATAAATCTCAAATTGAACCAGAATAATGAACAATTAAAAATCAAATCTCCTTAATTAATTAATTACTAATTATTATATGTGGTGGGGTTGTCACAGTTTTCTAGGCAGAAAACCGCTCGTGCGGATTCTGTATTCTACACGAGCAGATTTTGTAAAATTTTCTAGGTTCCTCTCTAGAGCAACCGCTCGTGTAGATTGGAATTCCGCTCATGTGGAATTCAAACTGTTCGTGCAAATTTCGGCGCATCTATCTCGAATTTTGTGCTATTTTCCTCAAAATTGATGCCAAAAATGTGTTTTGTACACTTTTTCACTTTTCTCTCTCTCTCTCTCTCTCTCTCTCTCTCTCTAAACTCATCTTTTCTCTTCCTTCTCTCTACAAACACACCCAAATACAAACTTCTCCCTAAAATTTAGCAAAAGTCTTTAAGAATTTGAGGGGGCTTTTTAACCAAATCGAAGACAGCGACGAGGGCTATGTCTACACCGATTGAATCGAGTTTTCTTCGTCATTGAGTTTTAAGGTTTTCATCTCCTTCCTCTTGTAACGCCTTAACTTCTGGGCCATTAATAAATCAATTTAGCCTCAAATTTAAACCTCTGACTAATTAATAACCTCCAAAAAATATAAATTTATCTCCAAAATAAACACAAATGTATCCAAAATATATCTTATACAAATCTCCAAAAATAATAATAATAATAATAACATATAGTGGTGACCCCAAAATATCTAACTCTAATAATCTCTTTACAACTTCAAATCCAATCTTCACTAAATTGCTTCGCACTTGAAAAATAAATTAATTTGGGAAGTATACAATATGACAGGAAAAACCAAGCTCAGACAAAGTATAAATTCACATGGATGTAATAATTACACAAACGATTCAATTCGAGATACCAAACAATTTATCAAATTGCACAAACATGTCAACTTGACATATGATAATTTATCCAGGACCAAATACTCGGTCCTACTCAGTACATGACCAGTGACTGGCCTCACCTCCCTCACCCAAGCACAACCGCTTATCTGGGCTATTGGTACAGAGCATATTGGCAAAGTCCACTCGATCTATGTACAGAGCATTTTCACGTCATTTAGCCAGACAAATCAACATTTCTAACGCAAAATAACTACACAGAGTTCATCAAATGACTAGAGTAATCAAACGAATCAACAATGAATAATTTCACATAATTTATCACATTATCAAAATCATCAAGAAGAGTACAAATTGAAGGTGATTAAAATAACACTGTTTGCAAAGAGATTTAAAGGAAGCATATTGTATACCACCCGAATTACCTCAAATCAGTCTCCTTTGTCGCCTACACTCTGATCTCGATATTTCTCTATGGATCTCCAAAAATAACTCTGATCTTACTTTGATAAAATCTACAACTCTCATCTGTTATATCACCAAGGCGAAACAGAATTTCCAGATTCAAAAACACTTAAAGATTGAAATTAAAAGGACCATTTCAGATTTTTGCCAAGCCCAGCCTTACTACAGTTCGTAAAGAATTTTATCTAGTTTTCAGAACAATTTTCAGAAATGGAATAGCTTTCCTAAATTTTTTGTTATTTCAGAAATACTCCGGCTCTGTCCATATTCGGTGACCGTTACGAAAATCAAATTTTCTCATAAACCGCTCACTCTTTTTTCAATGAAACCAATTTTCCTTGAAAGCTAACTCCTTAAGAAAGATTTTGACATAAAATTGAGGTCTAGAAGATGTTTCTACATTTTCTAGAATTTTTTAAAATTGGCTGTAAAATAGGATTTTTCATGTACAATACTCAAAATAAGAAGATTTGTAAGAAAAGAGGCCAACTAAGGGAATTTTTTCCCTTTTTTTTTTTTTTGTGATGAAGAGATACTAAATAATGTATCAATAACTCAGATTTTTAAAGTGATGGCATGCCTTTTAAAAAAAATGTGAGATATGGGCAGAAAAAGGTAGCTTTGCTATTTAAGATGGTTGGACTTAGAAGGGAGGCTATATTGACTCCTCCGACCTTCTTGGGATCTTACTTAGTTATTAACCAAATGACTCATTAATGACATTTCCTACTCTTGTAACCTTAGATAAACCATGTATTTATTTGTTAATATATTTCCTGATGTTCCCAAGTTTTGGGGCGTCAAACCTCTTTCAAGCTTGAGATAGGGACAATCTTAGAGTTATATATATGTTTTTGTAAGATTATGCTTGTTTTGAAGTATTTCTCACATGTTTGAGCTATGATTTTGGGTTGACGAACCGTAGATGATATTAAGAGTGGATTTTCTCTATTTTTTTCCAAAGCTTTTGAGAATATGAGCCATGTTCTAAAGTGTGGGTATTGTTTTGGATAAGTCTTTCAAAAATGGAACAAAAACCTAATTTTCGTTAAAACCCTAGAATTTGAGAATTTTGGAAAAAAGTTGCGATATTATGAAATTTATGCTTGCTAATTTGTTATGAGAGTAAATGATGGAAGAAATTTCTATAGTTGTATCAAATGAGAAAATTTCATGACAAAATGACAAATTGTTGATTTGAAAAGTTTGAGAATAGCTTATTGTTGTTGTTTTGGAAAGACTAAATACTAAAAATGATTATTAATATATGGAAAATGCATGAAGGTTGATATTGTATTATTTTATCTCGTGTAAGTGTATTATGATGCAACATTGATGAGAGGTATGGGAAGGTGATCACAATGGAGAATTGTGTGGTGGAATTGAAATTGGACCATATTAATGCATTGTACATTTTGCATTGCTATTCCATTTTATCATTGTTGCAATTGATTTTAAATCTTGCATTGGAAAAATATTGCTTTGAGAAAGGAAATTGTTTTGTGAAACAAGGTCACATTGATTTGTTTCGGGGTAAATACATTGGTAAGTCTGGACAGAGGGTGTAGTTGATATTGGCTAAGTTGGCTTGAGTGTCCATGGTGAAAGACCGAAAACACGCACAGAGGAGGTACCACGTGCCTTCCGGTTAGTAACCAATAAAGTGGGGGTTGGTAGTGCATGTTATACCTACTTGCATAAACCAACCCAGGGATTACCTAAGTCGTATTTACCACCCCTTGAACTACATTGAAATTATTGAATTGTTGTATCTTCAAATTGCATTGTGCACAAAAGTTTCAAAAGATGGAGATATATATTTTTGAGCATGATGTGGCATATGAATTCATTCTAGGATACTATATAAAATGTAGATACTTTGTTAAGATTTTCTTACTAGGCTTCGTGCTTACCCTATGGATTTTGTGCAGGGAAAGATGTAGTGATCCCGCCGAGTTAAAGGCAATGAATGTATTTTTGAGAGCACAAGGTTTTTTTTTTTTTTTTTGTAATTATTTTTACAAGTCAAGGGCTTTAGATGTATGGGTTTGAAAACCATCATTTTGTGTAATCGGACATAAGCCTTGGAAAATTGTAACCCTTAAGGGCATTGAATTGTACTTGATATATTGTGCCACACGCTATAGATTCATATTCTAGAAATATTGAATGTATGGCATGTGAAATATTTTTTGTAAATCTTAGGAGTTTAATGAATATACATGTTGGAGATTTGATGACAATGTTAATGTTGAGACTTTATTTTCATATACATTAAGCAATGGAAGTTATTGTTATGAAAACAAGATTATGTAATTGGAAGTTGATAAATCTATATTGCATTAATTATTCAGAGCGTTACAACTTGGTATCAGAGCTAGTGGGTTTGAATACTTGGGGTTCGCGGGAAGTGATCGTTTTTGTACAATGGGTTTATTTCACTTACCACCACCACCGCTACCACCACCACTACCACCATGCCACCGCCATCACTGCCACCACTACTACAACCACCACTACCATCAAGCCACTACCACTACTACTACCACTACCACCACCATTACTACCGCTACCACTACCACCATCACTACAAATATCACCACCACCATCATGCCAGTGTCCCTGCCACTACTACCATCACTTTTATTACCATTGTCATTATTACCATAAATACTATCATCATTTACTAGTATTACCATCGTTACCACCACCACCACCACCACCACCACCACTATGCCACTGCTACCATCACAATATAAAAATTAAAATATATAATCTAAAAATAATAAATTTTAAATTTGATTTTATACATATCAAATAATTTATTTTTAATTCATCACTTAAATTTTTATCAAACAGCTTTTCAACTTAAAAAATTTAGTATTCAATTTTCAATACTTAAATTTCAGTGTTTAGTTTTAAGTTTTGAACTTTATCAAACAACACCTAATTTAGTATATTGGTAAATGTAATTTACTATATAATCAAGTGAACTCTGTCATGGGACAAATTAAAATCATAAAACTCGTAAGATAAAATTTATTTATATTTTTTTAGTAAATGTAATTTTTGTAATTTTTTTAATTTATACCAATTAAACCATAACATGTATTTTTTAATTTTATGTTTGAACAAATTCTAACATAAAATTTTTATTTTAAAACTTTAAGACCAAAATATTTTCTTTGACTCTATAATTAATTTTTGAGATAGCAACCAAAATAAATTCCAATCATTATTATATGGATAGACATATATCCTTTTTTTTTTTTTTTGGAACTAATTATGGAGCGACATGTATGATAAGAGTTTGTAGTAATATTAATTCAAAATTTTCACTATAAAAAATATATACCCAACTTTATATTATGTTTGATTCATAGATTATAGTAAAAATTTAGAATGAAAAAGGAAAAATATAGGTGAAATGTGCATGAAATATAATTACATTTTACCTAATTTAACGCACCTTTTCATTTTTCCTTTCAAAATTTCTACCCAAAATCATGAACCGAATACATCATCAATGTTTGAAAAGAGTATTGGATCCCTTATTGTATTGATATACACTATCTAATATATATATATATATAATATTTGGTAAGAGAAACAAATTCTTAAAATGGATTATCAATCTGTAGACACCCTATTTTTTACTGCCCTTAAGACGTGGACTTCTCAGGTTGATCATTCGATGAAGAAAGTTATGCTGTACAAATGTTTGATTCCTTCAGCAAGAAGAGCTTCTAAATCCCAGCCTTACACCCCATTTTAGACCAAAACTATTTTAGACCTTAAAACCCTCTTTTCCAAAATATTTTTCCAAATGTTACTATGATGTTCTGAGCCTCACATTTCATTTAAAATATTGCACTTTTTGGTAAACCGAGCAAGAACAAAGTGGAAATAAATGGAAGGGAGGTGAAATTTTTGAAAAATCTTCAAAACCATCTTATTTATAGGTTTGGATTTGAAGAAAATAGGAGGGGAGGGAAGAAAACTAGTTAGGGAAGAGATTGGGCATCAATGCGTTAGGACAGAAATGAGTATCCTTCAATAAAATAGGAATATCTCTCTGCACACTTATAATTTAGATGTGAGGCCACCTTCATTGGAAATTAGACTTTCGGGGCTTCAATTTAGACTCAAGAATGACCTAAAATCGAGTTCGGATGAGGGAGATATGCCATTTGAAGTCTGGTCTAGAAGTAGATTTTTGTGGACGACTGCCCACTTTTTAAAAGTCCTTGGCCAGCCAACTAAGTGTCCCCAGAGGCCCTCAAACCCACTAGTGGCCGGCCGGCCACTAATAGTGGACAGTCAACCCCTATTAGTGGCCTGTCGGCCACTTGTGTCAAAACAAATATTTTTCTGCCAGCTGTGCAAGTTGTCCCTCCCATGTGCATGCATTGCACTAGCCATTTGTATATAGATATTTCCAACCTAGTGGCATGTTTTTCTATATATAGGTGACCACCCCTCTTGAAATTGGGTTACAAAAAATTTCAAAAGCCCCAAAACTTGAAATTCTCTCTCTATCTCTATCTCTATCTCTATCTTGCAACACACATACCCTACCCAAACACTTTCTAAACCAATATTGGAGCTCTCCTTAGTAAGATTATTGAGTCCAAATTTCAGCCCTTGAGAGTGTAAGATTTGTGATTTGTGAACAAAGGTGTTACTCCTCTTCAAGAGGTAGAACTACTAGCTCATTTTCCCTACTTCTTCCCCATCTTTTCTTGCTGTTTTTGAACTGTTTTTATAGACTGAAGCTTGTGGTTTAAAGCCATTGAAGATAGAGGGGCTGACTGCCCTTCTTTGAAACTTGTCTTCTAGGCTTTTACCCTCATGTTTCCCATCTTTTCATCAACTTTTTTTGAGCTTTTTACCACTGATTTTGAAAGAGTTTCAAAGGCTAAAAATGTAGTTTTGAGGTCCCAAAAATGGAGGGGTTAGCTACCCCTTCTTATGCTTGTTTACTAGCTCAATTTCTCCATTATTTTAGCTTATTGTTCACTTCAATTCCAGCACTATTTTAGCCTATTTTAGGGTTGTTTTTATGAATTAGAGTCATTTATGCTCTGCATTGCATGCTTGTAGTGTAATGGTCCTCATAGGTTTGGTGTTTTAGGCCTTAGACACCAACCTATTTGAGTTGATAGCATTTATTTCAAGCTTTCCATATTTGTGTTCATCTTTAATCATCTCTACAATCTCCCTTTTTTCTTGGCTTTTTATTTGTTTTGAGAGTTGTTTCAACCGATTAATTGTTTAAGCTTGAGATTGAGATTGTTGTGCTTAATGGTTTAATCTCTTTGCGAGTTCATTACCAATGGCATGACATCTCTTTCATGCCCAAAACAAACCTTTGTTTGACACTTCTCTCATTTGGTGGACTTAATGCTCATTTTTGGACTAAAATGACTAATGAATGGTAAGGTAATTAAAAGAGGCAATAAAATTGGAACTAAAATGAACCAAGAGAATAAAATGAACTTGGGTTAAATTGGGCGTTAATTGAACCCCTTGAGTCTTGAGGCATTTCATACTCACTAGTGACGAAAATGGTTTAAGATTCAAGGTCAACCAACTCCCTTGATCAATCCATGATAGGGAGGAGGTTTTAAGAGTCTTTCATTTGCATTTATTGAAATTGTATCCCTTAGTTCATCAGCCATCACACAATGAATTTGCACCGATTGATGGCTTACGAATTGAGCCTACCCTTCATTTGAGCTATCTAATGATAAGTAGAGGCAGGGTGCACAGACATCCCCTGAGAATGCTCTGTTTGTGCTCTGTTTGTTTTCTGTTGCAGCAGGATAAACCCACCATTAGTGGCAAGCAGGCCACCTTTTCTGTACGGCAGGCCACCATTAGTGGGTGGCCGACCACCACTTCTGGCCTGCTGGCCACTTTTTCCAACCAGGCAGTGTTCTTTTTCCAGTAGAAAAGAGTAGAGGCAGAAGTAAAAACAGTGCAATTTTTTTACTGCAAAACAGAACCCTTTTGGTAGCAAAACAGAGGCATTTTCGGGTGGAAAATCTGTGTGCATGCATGAGTAATCCCTTGTCTCTCGGGCTCGTTAAATTATGCTTGTAGTTGTCAATTACTTAAGTTAATTAATGTTGTTTTGTAGCCAATTAATTAGTTTAAATTCTAATTTTGTAATAATTAGTTAAAGTAGCTAGTTGTTTTTGTATTGTAATTAATTAATTAATTCCAATTTGTAATAATTAGCTAGCATCGTTAATTTATTTCATTTGGTTTGTAATAGTTAGTTAATTTGGTAATTAGTTAGGACATTTATTTGGACCCCGCTGCGCGAGGGCAAACTTGTAATAATGTTCATGTCTTACAACCACACGTCTCTCTCCCTTTTACTTACCTGCTTATATTGGATAGCTTAAAGCATCATGTTTCTTTTAGCATTTTCCATACTTTCCATCCATATGTCTTACATGCTTAGGGTTCAACTCATCATTTTAACTCGCATTGTTAGTTAAACACTTCTTTGAATACGTGCTTAAATCGCATGTTATCAAATTGATTCACATGACATGTTAGTAGCTGAGCCTATATTGCATTAGTCATATTGCGTTAGTTAAGATCATGTATTTTTTTTTTTAACTCTTTTATTTCTTTGGCTTGCCTTGGAGTACTAGGTGAGCACTTATTGCTTTAGCATATCGCATGTGTGTGATTGTTATTACGTCAAGCATGATTTCTATGAGACTAAGTGCTTAAGTGATATATCTATTTGGATGCTTGTGGATGAAAGCTAGTTGCCTGAATTGGGATAAATTGATAAATGTACCTATGAGATCACTTTTTCAAATGGTACATAGTCAAAACAATTTTCAAACATACATGAAATCAAAGTGTTCCAACTTTTGCAAATTAGTCTATACTTGTGTGCAACACATAGTAAAATAGCCTAATAATCGAAAGAAGAGCATATAATGTAAATAAAAATCACATATGATTAGTAGAGGCCGATTTTTGATCGGACGAGTGGGGTGCTCCATTCATGACCTTTCCCTCTCATACATAAGTTCCCAAGCCGAGACACTTTGGTGATGACGGATAAGTGGCCTTTGGTACGAGTCTCGGGTTCTTAAATTTTCCAAAAATATTTAGGTGCGACTCTATAATCTGGCAAAGCAGTCTATTTTTTGACATTTTGATTCAAATTTGATTTTCCAAAAGATTTGTCAAATTTAGACTCATTTGTGTTTATCTATTTCACATTACACTTATATAATTAGATTTAGAACCATGGGAGTCCAAACTATAGGGCTAGTCGTATCCGAAAGGAGCACAAAAAGTCAAGCTACAGTTTCTGGCGACTCTACTGGGGAAAATAGAGAACTTGACTTGGACTTCATGATGTGAAATTTTATCTACACTTATATGTTCTTTGCATTACATTTGCATTGGTGCGCTTAAGTCACTGTGTTTGCCATTTGCTATTCCTAGACGGTTTGCTGGAGGCTTGCGTAAAAGCTTGCCAAAAGGCTGACCGGTCATGGGCTCTGCCATGTTGGGAACATAACCCTTGGATCTCGGCTACCGCTGTACCGTTTGATCCTCCTTTCACTTCCGGTGTTAGGTGTGAGAGGTATATTAGGTAGTCTTGCTGAGGTACCCCTTTTGATCATTTGGCCTAGCGGCATATAATAAAAGCCATAGTGACTGTTCCAAACTACAGTAGGTAGCTCACCCGAATGCAGGATTGTATGAAACTGCTTGTTTCAAGTAGTGAAACCCTAGATCACTCCAAAGCTAAGACAGGGAAACCCTAACCTCTCATAAGGGTGTTTTGAGTGCTTTTGTGCAAAATGTGAAATCTTTGGAAATATATGATGAAATCGTGGAAGAGTCTTAATCTTAAGGCGATTCTTTTCAAAATTGAGGGTCATATCAGAATCAGAATGTGGGTCAAAATCTAGGAGTTTGTGTTTGATAGGGGTGAATTTTCAGCAAAACCAGAACCAGAGCCAAAAATTGTTGTATCTTGCTTTGCTTTGCCTGGCATACCCGGTATCCTAATCTGATGTGGCATTTTGTTTTTAAAGCCAGGTTTGTCTAAAGCAGAGAAGGCGCAGTACCCAACTCAGCAAAGGCCAAGCCCAATCCAACCTGGAAAGCCTTAACCCATCACAGTCTATCCAATCCCAAAAAGAACCCACTCAGCAAAGGTCCTGTCCATCTGATCCCTCGAAAGACCCATTCTAAAAAGCCCAATCCAGTCAAACCCATTTAGACTAATCCAATCCAGATACATCAATTGCAAACCAGGTCGAAATCCTTGTTAGTTAGCTCTTAACTTACACCTATCCATTTCCTCGATTTCCAACTCAGCAGACTCGTGATGGCACAGAGTCCAGAAAAAGTTATGGCCATGATGACGGCCCGAAACTAGGGAATTGCCATGTAGGATGAGACTAATGCCAACATGCAATGCCCATCTGGGGCATCTTCTACACATCTGATCCCGGGCCCCAAGTCGAACTTTAACCCACCTCCACCAGATGAAGATTTGCAAGGTCCAGATCCTCAAGAAGGGTTGGCTTAGGCTTGGGTTTTCAGGGCCTTGGTGCAGCCTAATGAGGGCCGTTTTTCCGTGATATTAATGATCTCGACCCAACCTTGTTAAAAATTGCTAACCTTGAGAAGCAATTCAAAATGGCACAGGGAATCAACTATATTCCTGACATTGAGGATTGGTACAGCAAGGCTGCTGTAAGGCTCCCAGATAGATTCAAAATGTCACACATTGACTGTTTCGACAGGCCTGGAGATCCTATGGTACATATCCTGATTTTCTTGGGCATCTTGAAACCGATGGCTCTAACTAAGCCTCAGAAACTCTTTCTGTATGAAAGAACGCTATCGAATATAGCAGCCATTTGGTACGCCAAGTTGGAGCATAAAATGAAGCAGAGCTGGGAAAAGTTGGCTGGGGCATTTTTGAATCAGTACTCATACAATACCCAAATTGAAATGACCACCCAAGAGCTTGAAGCAACCCACCAGAATCCTAACGAGCCTTTTGTGGAATTTGTTGCAAGGTGGAGAGCAAAGGCAGCACCGATGACAGATCGACCTTCTGAGAGGGACCAAGTGCGAATAGTGGTGCAGAACCTTGAGCCTGATTTGTTACAAAAGTTAATAGTCGCTCCACTATTCACTTTTAAAAATTTGCATGAATTAGGGATTCAGATTGAGAGTGCATTTAACAGAAGGATTATTCTTAGAGCAAGCAAACCAACAAGGAGAGTGTTTTCCGAGAATACCAATGCTAGCTGTAGCACTATTTCCAAACCCATAGAAATCAATACCGTCACCACCGATCCCAAAACTGCCAACCCCTTTGCCAGTACCAACCCTCAAACAACCGGTCTAATCTGAGCTCAAGGTAGAACGTTCACCCCCTCTATATGAACCTAACCACTGCACTAAAAGTCCTGATGAAAAGAAGGTATCTCAAACCCCTTAATCCCTAACCTCTGCCAAACCCACTTCCTACTAGACATAACCTCACCAAATACTATGCGTACCATCAATAGCGCGGTCATAGTACCGATCATTGCTACTGTAGACACCCTATTTTTTACGGCCCTTTAAGACTTGGATGTCCTTGCAGGTACATTCGATGATGAGTCTGTTTGCTCGCCGAGCGCACAAAGTCCTTAGCAGAACGCCACAGGTTTGAACCTTTCAAACCCTGCATCCATTTTGTCTCCTTTTTGGACCATCTCTTGGTCTTTCCCTCCTGCAGTCTCTGGTGGCCTGTCGTCCATCTGTGAAGGTGTAGACACCCCATTTTTGACCAACCTTAAGACTCAGACGTCATCAATTGAGCGCTCGGTGATTGTGCATGTTGTGCTCATTCTCAGGTTTTGGAGTTTTCCGCCGAGTGCCTTGCCTCTGGGCCTTTGAACTCTTTGTGCTTTGGCTCGGTTTGTGGACCAAGCCTTGTTTCTCTTCCCTGGAGGGAGGGAGTGGTCTGTAGACCACCTCTTTGTGGTCGTAGACCACTTTTCTCGCTTGGAGACTAGTTTCTGATTTTCGGAGTCTTCGGCCGCGCGCATTGTCTCGGGACCACTTAACGTTCTCCGTTTGGCTTGGTTTTTGAACCATGCCTTGTTGCCTCTGCCTAGAGGGACACTTTGGTCCGGGAGACCACTTTTGCTGCTCGTAGACTAGTTTTCGAGGCTTCCGACTGCGCGCTTTGCCTCCTGAACTTTCGTCTTGCATCCTTTTTGGTTTGTTTTTTGTACAAACCTTGTTTTCCTTGTTTGGAAGGTAATACAAGGGTGGGAGACTAGTTCTTCCTCTTGGAGACCACTTTCCTTCCTGCCAACCAATTTTCTGGTTTGACAACTAGTTTTCTTGGTCTTTGGACCACCTTTTCTAGTCAGCCACCACACCACTAGCTTGTTTTCAGTGTGCAGACCACCTCCCACCATGGCCGACCAATTTTTGTTTTGGGAGACCACTTCTGGTGGTCGGCCGACCACTATAAGTAGCTGGCCGACCACTTCAAGTGGTCGGCTGCTTTCCATCACCTTTTTGGAGATATTTTCTTGCCAGCTGTGCCAGCTAGAAGGCATAAAATCCATCCTCCATACACATGTATGGAGGGATGGCTTTAAGCCCTTAGCTTCCTCAAGAAGCTTGACCTTTATTTTTCTATATAAGGGAGCCTCCTCCCTCATGCTTTAGGTTCAGAAATTTGTGGTTAGAGATATAGATACACACTTGTCTCTATATTTCCTTGTTTGCTCTTGTTTTGTGCCTTAAAGTGCTTATTCTTCATACTATTGCACACAAACACACACTAAAACACCATCCTTTTGTTGATGAGGCTCTTTGAGGTTGGTTTTGGAGTTTTTGGATTGGTTTGAGCTCAAAGAAGTTGCTGGAGTTGTAGCTTTAAAGGTGTTTTTCAAGGGTGAGCTTCTAACCCTTAAAACCCTTGTTTTGGTTTAAGCTTTTGAACCTACTTGCATGTTATTTTTGGCTTGACTTTCTACTAAAAAAAGTTCTGATTTTTGGTCCTCAGCATGTTTGTTTAAGGTCACTTTTGCATTGGGGGTGGTCCACCCCCTCTTAGGCCTTGTTTGGGCTTTGTTCTTGTGCCATCTTTTGAGCTATTGGGACCACCTTGTTTTGGCCTTCTCACCACTAAAACTTAGAGGAATTTTAGTGGTGGAAATGGTGTTCTAAGGTTCCAAATATGAGAGGGTCATCCCCTCTCCTTGTGTTCTTGAATACTTGCTTCATGTGCCGCATGTTTGTTGAGCTTATGTTGGCTCCATCTTAGCATGTATTTGGGGTTATTTTGACATGGCATACCACTTTTTTACTTGGTTTTGTCTTTCCTTGCATGCCTTATACACTTGTAGTGTAAATCTTGCAAACTAGCTTTGTATGCCTCATGAGGTAGCATGTCATTCTAGCTTGTTTTGAGTCCATCTCAGCATGTTCTTGGTGTTGTTTTACCATGTCATACCTCTGTTAAGGTTTGGTTTGATAGCCCCTTTCATGCTCCATGCACTTGTAGTGCAATTCCATTCACTAGCCTAATGTGTATCATGCTTTAACATGTCATTCTAGCATGCTTTTGGCTTAACCCTAAGAAGCTTTTGTTCATGTTTTAGCATGCTCTAGCTCTGATTTATGTTGTTTTGGTCATGCATGCATTGCTTTGTATAGCCATGGTTCATTCTAGCTTGTTAGCTTTGTGTATTGAGCCCATTAGCATGCATTACTTGGACTATTTTCATGATTTGGCATCATTTGAAATGTGATTTCAGTACATGTAGTGTGGTCATACACTTGCAATTGTCACTCTTTCAATGCGTTGGAGGATTTGCCCTTTATGCCTTAAACATGGGTCATTGCGTATGCCTTCATGCCTAAGCTTGCAAGCTTTCATTTCAGTGTGTATTTGGGGTTATTTTGCCATGATATAACTCTGATTTTTGTTGGCAGAGCCATCTCATGCTTGGTCTTGGTAGGTGTAGTGTAATCCACCTTATTTGCCCTTGCATGATCCATACCTTATGCCCTTCATGCTAGCTTATTTTGGCTTCCTTCCATACATGTTTTAGACTCATTTTGACATTTTCTATGACTTTTTTGTGTTGTCTTGTCCATATGCTTCATGTTTTGTATAGCTATAGCACAAATGCCTATGCTAGCTTTAAGCTTTGGGTACCATAGCATGCTTCATTTGCATCATGTATATGATTTGGCATCATTTATCATGACATTTTAGAGCATATATGACTACCATGTTCCTATTTCTTTCACCCGTTGAGTGCCTCTATGGGTTGTACATTGTTGCCTAGTTTGTAGCCTAGCTTGTATGCTTGCTTGCCTAGGTCCTTGAGCTCCCATCTCAGCATGTTTTGGTCATTGTTTTGACCTACTTGAGCTCTGTTTGTGGCTGGTTCATGCTTTTGAGTCATGCATTGCATGCCTCCTTTGTAGTCCTCTTTGCTAGCTTTAATGCTTAAGGACCCTTGCATGCTTTGCTTGTATTGTTTGAGTGATTTGGCATCATTTCATACCTTATTTCAGAGCTTAGAGTGTTGTTACACTCCCATGTTTATCACATCTTAAGCACTCTTGAGAGTTGTGCTCTTGGGCCTAGTTAATAGGCCAATGCATGTGCATGATTGCCTTGCCCTTTTGTGCCTTTGTTTTGGTGTTATGGCCACTGATTTGGGCATGACTGAGGTCTGCCCCTTTGGTTTAAGTTCATTGAGCATGTTTGCTTTCATGATTATTTGCATGCTTACATTGCATCATGTTGTTACATGCATTAGCATTGTTTGCATGTCATTAGCTTTGTTAAGTTGATCATGTCATTCATTGCATTGAGTATGCCATGTTGTTGCTTGCATGTGTTTGGATTGGGTGTTAGTCCAAACGCGAGAAACGAGTGACGTTTCATACTTGAAGTGATGAAACGTGCCTCAATTCTCAGTCACCGACGCTCTTGATCATATATGATAGAATTCCGGGCTTTATGTGTTTATGTGTGCATTCATTTTACATTGAATTGTGCAATTTGGCTTCTCGGCCATCATGCATCAAGATGCATGATTGGTGGCCCGAGGGTCAAGAACCGCACTCCCTTGAGCTTATGAAATGATAGGGAGGTTGGTTGTGCACACATATCTTGCAAATACATTGCCATGCCCTTTCTTGCTCTCTGTTGCAGCAAACTGGGGAAATGCAGCAACAACTGGTCGGCCAGCTAGAAAAACTAGCTGGCCGACCACTTTTTCTGGTCTCCAACAAAGATAAGTGGTCGGCAGGTGGTCTCCCACACCAATAGGTGGTCGGCCATGCTCCCACTGGTTCCAAAGGTGAGTTGGAAGCTTTCTAGAGCTTGGTGCAAGGTTCTGAGAACAATTGCAAACAGAGGCAAGTTGGGGCATCGCAACGGATTTCCGAACGAGGCGACCGGGCATGCACGCACTCTTCTCCCTCTGAGGACCTTGCTTTACTATTTTACTTAGCTAATTTGCTTAGCTAGTTTATGCTTTGGTCTGTATTTAATTAGTTAATACGCTTAACTATTCAATTTGTGTTGTAATAGCTTAAATTAGTTAGCTTGTTAGTTAATTAGTTTTGTGATGTAATAATTAGCTTAATTATCTTAGATTAGCTAGTTAGGCTCTTATTCGGACCCTCCCTCGAGAGGGCCAATTGTTGTAATAAGCATGCGTGTGTGTGATGCATGTCTTCCAGCCCCCATTTCTTTCTCCCTTTTACTTAACCGCTTACGATGGTTAGTTTTAGGACATATTTCAATTAGCATACCTTATGCTTTCATGTGTGCATCCATTCATCTATATTACATGCACTAGGCTCGGCGCATCATACTAACTGCATTGTATTTCAATACATTTACTTGAATACGTGTTCAACAGCATATTATCAAGTTGCATTCACATGACATTCTAGATAGCCGAGCCTATCTTAGTTGCATTTTTGCATGTGTTGCTTTAGCCATCTTAACATGAACTAGGATCATGCATGATTTCTAACTAGTTCTCTATTTTGGCTTGGAGTACATTGTGAGTGTTTACGCTTTAGCATATGTAGACACCCCATTTTGACTGGCCCTAAGACTTGGGCGCTTTCTTTTGATTACCCGATGATGACAATTAGAATGTGTTTCTCGCAGAATTCTCATTAAAAGAAATGGAATTTGAACTTTAATCCCATCCTTCACCATTATGGCCAAATTATTTTAAAATATTGAATATTTCATTAATTTAGTATTTTTGTAATTTTTCATAATTTTATGTGTTTGTTCATATTTTTGGTGTATTTTATATAAAAGAAAATAATAAAACAAATTATCTTATGTGTTTAGAATTATTATATTATATGTTTGGTATTTTATATAAAATTATATTAGTATATTATATGTTTAGTATTTTAGTATAAATTATATATTTTAGATATTTTATATATTATATTATATATATATATATATTATAAAATAAAAATAATAAAAAAACTGATGTCAACAGCCGACATCAGGCAGCGCACAACGCATATATATATATTATATTTATATTATTATTATTATCTTAGAATTTGCCTATATAAGGCATTGAATCAAGAGGAGAGAAGAAGGAATTCTGAAGGGAGAATTCTGGAGAATTTTGAGAGGCTCAGCAGAGAGGAAATTCTGGGGGAAGAAGGGATTTTGGGGGAAGGAAAAAAGGAGAGAAATAAAAAAAGAGGGAGAAAGAAATAAAATATTTTCTTTAATATTTTTATTTCCATTTCATCAATACACCATTCAAAAATCAACCACTAAAGTTATAATTCCAAATTTTGGATTGAGAATTGAGAACACATTCCACAGACTTAAGAGTAATCAAAAGAAAGTTTGTGACTCAGAAAATTCATCATTTCTCCAAAAGGTGAGTTTTCGTAAATTTTCATTTAATTTAAAAATGTGATATAATTTGTTTAAATACATTATTTACTTCGTTTTATAACTTTTTTTTATCACTTTAATGGGATGGCTGCACCACTCACATATCTGCTGTAATTTAAATACTGTATATAAATTGTTGTAATTTATTACTTTAAATAATTTATCCCGGCGGTAAATAGTAACCTCCGGCGGTAAATAGTACCTCCGGCGGCGAATAGTAACCCCGACAATCATTTAATTTAAAAATGTGATATAATTTGTTTAAATACTTTATTTACTTCGTTTTATAACTTTTTTTTATCGCTTTAGTGGGATGGCTGCACCACCCACATATCTGTTGTAATTTAGATATTGTATATAAATTGTTGTAATTTATTACTTTAAATAATCTATCCCGGCGGTGAATAGTAACCTCCGACGGTGAATAGTACCTCCGGTGGTGAATAGTAACCCCGACAATGAATAGTACCTCCGGCGGTGAATAGTAACCCGGCGATGAATAGTACTTCCGGCGATGAATAGTAACCCCGGCTATTTAATTTTGCTCGCTTTATTATATGCTATTTAGGGGGCTATTTAATTTATTTCAACAATTTATGTTTTAAATATCAAGTTTGTTTGTACTAACCAATTAATCAATTTCGCATAATCATCTCTGCAACCTCCCTCCATTCTTTGCTTATTTCGATTAAAAAGTTATGAAAAATTAAGATTGTGATTCAAGTATAAGAAAGGAACTCTTCCATGCTTAATGGTTTAATCTCTTAGGAGGTTCATTACCAAAGGTATAAAACGCTCTATGCTTAATGGTTTAATCTCTTTGGAGATTCATTACGAACGGCATAAAACGTTTTATACTTAAGAGATTCATTACCAAAAGTATACAACGTTCTATGCTTACTGATTTAATCTCTTAGGGGATTTACCACCAAAAGCATAAAACGTTCTATACTTAACGGTTTAAATTCTTTGGAGGTTCACTACCCCAAATGTATACATGTTCTTATACTAAAGCACAATCTTTTATTTTTCATTTCTCTTTATTCATCAGTGTGTTTACTTTTAAGGGACTAATTGACCCTTGGAAATCACCAAGGAAAGTGTCATTATCACTTATTATCAAGTTTGGATTTTAAGTCAGTATCACTCAAGTTTGGATTTTCCTAAGTCATTATTACTCTTTTGAGTTTGACTAGTCCTTGTTGCACATCTTGAGTTTGACTTGAAATCCCTAACTTGTACATAAGTTTGACTCTTCCTTTGTAATTTCCCCCGAAGAATTTATCACCTGTTTATTTACTGTTAAGGGATTAATTGACCATTGGAAATCGCCAAGGAAAGTGTCATTATCACTCATTATCAAGTTTGGATTTCAAGTCCTTATCACTCAAGTTTGGGTTTTTCTAAGTCATTATTACTCTTTTGAGTTTGACTAGTCCTTGTTGCACATCTTGAGTTTGACTTGAAATCCCTAACTTGTACATGAGTTTGACTCTTCCTTTGTGATTTCCTCTGAAGAAAATAAGGTTTATTCGGGTTAAGTCGACACTGATTTTCCTTTATTGCATTTCAGACTTAGTGGATGTAAATATCACTTTTGCACAAACAGGAGAAAATATAAAGAAATGGACAGATAATAAAAAAGGCTAATAAAATTGGTTAAAATTGGATTACAACCAACATAAAGAACCAATATGATTAATTGAATTCGGTCGGACGTTATACCGAATTTATTGTGTCAAGGCTTGCCTTACATTAATTATTGTAATAAATTAGACAGCCCCTTTCATTTATTATTCATTCGGTTTTGTAATAATTATTTATTCAGACACTTGGACATTCGGACCCTCCTGCGTGAGGGCGCATTTGGACATTCGGACCCTCCTTCGTGAGGACAAATATGTAATAAGTTGTATGTCTTCCAACCCCCATTCTTTCTCCCTTTTATTTCACTGCTTATGATGGTTAGATTAAGGACATCATGTTTACATGCATAAAAGTTCGGCTCATCATATTATTCAAATGTCAAATTCAAACTCTTTACTTGAATACATGCTTTATCATATGCCTTGAATTGACTCGCATGCCATGCTAGTAGCCGAGCTTATTACTTGCATGTTGTATGTGTTGCATTAGCCATATCACATTAAATAGGATCATGCATTTTTTTCTAATTGTTTACTTTCTTTTGACTCGCCTTCGCTTCGGACATAAGGTAAGTTTTATGCTTTAGCATATTGCATAAGTGTGATTGCTGTCATATCAAACATACTACCATGAGGCTAAATGCTTACTTGATATACCTGTTTGAATGCCTGTGGATGAAAGCTAATCACCTGAATTGGGATACTTTGATTCATGTATATATGAGATCACCATTTTCAGTGATACATATTCAAAACATTTCTTTCAAAACAAACATGGAATCAAACGTTCCAACTTTTCGTGAAATTAGTCTATACTTGTATGTTACATATAGAACAAGAGCATATATTGTACATAAAAACCACATCCTGATTAGTAGAGGCCAATCTTTGATCGGGTGAGTGGGGTGTTCAATTATTGACCTTCCCCTCTCATACCTAAGTTCCCGAACCAAAACACTTTGGTAACGACGGACTAATGGCCTTTGGCACGAGTCACGGGTTTCCTAAATTTCCCATAAATATTTAGGTGGCGACTCTGAAATCTGGCAAAGCAGTCCATTTTTGGCATTTGATTCAAACATCGATTTTCCAAAAAGCAACTGCCGGATTTGGACTCTTTTTGTGTTTCCACTGTTTCACATTGCCCTTGTGAAATCAGATTCAGAACCAACACACAAGTGGAGTCCGAACTGTACGGGCTATTTCATTCTTCCGAAAGGGAGCGCGAAAAGCCGAGCTACAGCATACTGCATGTGTGTTAATGTTGCCATGTTAGCATGCTTGCCATGAGGCTAACTGCTTATTTGATATAACTACCTGAATGCCTGTGGGTGAAGGTTGGATTGCTTGAATTGGAACAATTCATTAAAATCCACGATTTAGCCTACTTGCGAGTAGCATCTTCTAAACCATTTTCAAACAAACGAACATGCAATGTTTTGTCCTAACTTAGGTGATCTAGTCTATACTTGTATGATGTGCACATCACATAGTAATTCTAGGTTAAATAACCAGAATAAGAACACATGTGTTTTCAAAAACAACATATCATGTTAGTAAAGGCCAATCTTTGATCAGGCGAACAGGGGTGCTCATTGCATGACCTTTCCCTCTCGTACCCAAGTTCCTGAGCCGAGGCAACTTTGGTGATGATAGACACGTGGCCTTAGGCACGAGTCAGGGTTTTCTAAATTTCCCAAAATAAAACATTTAGGTGGCGACTCTCTATCTGGCAAAGCAATCCATGTATGGCACTTCTTTATAAAAATCAGTTTTCCAAAACGATTTGCCGGATTTGGACTCTTTGGTGATTTATCGGTCTTGCATTGCACTTTACGAGATTAGACTCAGAACTGTGACATTGAGTCCGAACTGTAGTAGCTAAAGAACAAAACGAATTCGCGCCCTCGCGAACGGAGCTCGGGAGTTCTCGGGGCGGTGTACAGAAGGCTGCCGGCTAGAGCTTTTGGTCTACCAGCCATTGAGGTGCCTTGTTGGCTATCACTGTTGGCCGGTCAGCCACCAGTGTTTTTTGCAGATATTTTGTGCCAACTATGCTGGTAGGTTGCACAGATGCATGCACCTGTCCACACGTGGAGGGCTGGATCTCCTTGTATAGAATTCACATTTTCTATATATAGGGAGTCCCTCTCTGAAATTTTGGGGTTAGAAGATCTCAAACTCAAAATTTTCTCTCTCTCTCTCTCTCTCTCTCTCTCTCTCTCTCTCTCTTGCAATTCTCTACACTTTTGCCTACTTAATCTACACTCTTGCCTTTACTTCCTTAACCAAACCTGATCACCTTTGAGCCAAGGTTCTTTGAGGCCCTCTTGGAGCTCTACAAGTAGTTTTTAACTTGAATTATTGCCTAGAATCATTCTTCTCTTCAAGAGGTATAACATTTGCTTTGTTAGCTTACTTTGTGTACTTGTTTTCCTTTCTTTTTTTTTTTTACTATTTTTGGGCTATAAAAACTCTGTCAAAATGGGCTGAAATTTGTGGTTTGAAGCCATTTTAAGGTAGGGGGTGGTTCACCCTTCTTTGTACCTTGTTTGTAAGGCTTCTTCACTTGTGTTTCCCATCTTTAAACCATCTTTTTGGGGCTTCTAACCACTGAATTTCAGAGTATTTTCAGTGGCAAAAAACATGCTTTGAAGTCCAAAATTGGTGGGGTTAGCCTCCCTTCCTTATGTCTTGTTTGCTAGCCTAGTTAGCTTAATGTGTTAGCATGTTTTTCTAGCTTTTTGTAGTTATATTCCAGCATGTTTTTGCCCTTGTTTTAGACTACTTTAGCTCTGTTTTGAGCTGTTTGGATCAATTAAGTCTTGTTTTGTATGGTTGTAGTGTAATAGTCCTCACAAGTTTGGTGTTTTAGGCCATTAGGCACCTCTTGTTTGAGTTGATTGCATGATTTGGTGTTGTTTTGCACTTCATTTCAGCACTAATCACCTCTGCAACCTCCATTCTTTCTTGGTTTTTCTTTTTCCTTTGAAAGTGGTTTCAAGTCACTTGTTTGCCTAAGTGTGGAATTGAGGTTTCATACTTAATGGTTTAATCTCTTTGGGGGTTCATTACCAACGGTATGAGACTTCTTTCATACCCAAAGCAACTTGTGTTTTGAGCCTTCTTTCCATTAGAGGAATCTAACTCACCTTTTGGACTTAATTGGACTAAGTAACGGTTGGTAAGTTAAAATGAGTAACTAACAACTTGGGACTAAAATTGAGCAAGATAATAACTTGTGTGTTGTATGTTCAATCGGATGTTAATTGAGCACAAGGAAAATTGGGACATTTCAAACTCAAAGTGATGAAATGTCTCAAGTTTCCTAGGTCTCCATTGCCCTTGATCATGCATGATAGGGTGATGATTCTTGAATGTCTTGTTTTGCATTCATTGAGCTTCTACACCTTGAATCACAAGTCATCATGCAATGAAATTGCTTAGATTGGTGGTTTGTGGTTTAAGTTCACAACTCCTTTGATTTGTCCATGGAAAGAATGGGTGAATTGTGCAGATAATCTTCGGAAAACCCCCTTTTTTTACTCTATTTGTACTCTGTTGCAACATGGTGATCCAGTGCATCAGTGGCCGGCAGGCCACCATCCATGGCCGGCAGACTACTTTCATGGCCGACAGATGGCCGACAACATTCATCCATGGGCAACTAGCCACTGATGTAAACCTCAGCAGAATTTTGGTAAGGTGGAGCAGAAAGGTTCTGGAAATGTTCAACTTTGTAAACAAAGGCTTTCAAGAGCAAAACGGAGGTCTTTTCGGGCGAAAACCGAGCATGTGCATCTTCCACTTCCCGAGGCAAAGTAGTGGCAGCATAATTAGAAATGTTAATTGCCTAGTTTACTTACATTTGTGTTATAAATTAATTAGTTAGCTTACTAGTTAATTCATTGAAGTGTTATAATAATTAGCTTAGATTAGCTTAGCCCTAATTAGTTGTTGGTTAGTTAGCTTTTATTCATTCAGACTCTCCTTCGTGAGAGCAAAATGTAATAATGTGTATGTCTTCCAACCCCACGTCTTTCTCCCTTTTACTTAACTACTTTGTTGGTTAGATTACAGTTGCATTTAATTAGCATACCTTATGCTTGCATCCGTTCATTCGTATTGCATGCACCAAGGCTCGACGCATCATTCAAACTGCATTGTCATTTCAATACCTTCTTTGAATACATGTTTAAACCGCATGTTATCAAATCAAATCATATGCCATATTATTAGCCGAGCCTATTAATTACATATCGCATGTGTTGCATTAGTCATTTTGCATAGTTAGGAAGTATGCATATTTTTCTAACTTTGTCTTCTTTGGCTTGGAGTACTAGGTGAGTTTTTAATGCTTTAGCATACTTGCATGAATGTGAATGTTTCTATGTCTAGCATGCTTGCCATGAGGCTAAATGCTTAGTTGATAAACTACTTGAATGCCTGTGGATGAAGGCTTGTTGTTTGAATTGGAACGATTCAACAAATGTAAGTTTTAAGCCCACTTTGCTAAGTGGCAAATCAGTTTTAAGCCCACTATGTTTGTTACCAAATCGGCAAACTTAAGTCCACTTGAGGTGGCAAATTCAAACCCTTTTCACAAAACAAACATGAGTTGAATTGTTCCAAATTGAGCAAACTAGTTTGTACTTGCATGTGCACATCACATAGTACTGCTAGTCTAATAACCGGAACAAGATCACATAATGTTTAAAAAAAATCATATCATGATTAGTAGAGACCGATCTTTGATTGGGCGAGTGAGGGTGCTCAATTCATGACATTCCCCTCTCGTACCTAAGTTCTCGAGTCGAGGCAACTTTTGTGATAACAGACACATGGCCTTTGGCACGAGTCATGGGTTTCCTAATTTCCCCAAAATAAAATATTTAGGTGGCGACTCTGTATCTGGCAAAGTAGTCTAATTTTGGCATTTTTGATTCTCAAATCGATTTTCCAAAAGATTTGCCAGATTTAGACTATTTGGTGTTTATCAATTTCGCATTGCACTTGTGAGATTAGATTCAGAACCGTGGGAGTCCGAACTGTAGGGCTTCTTTTTGAGTTTCCGAAAGGAGGCGCGAAAAAGCCAAGCTATAGTTTCTAGCGACTCTGCTGGGGATTTAGAGAACTTGACTCAAACTCATGATAAGTTATTTTATCTACACTTATGTGTTTCTTTGCATTTACACTTGCATCGGTGCACCTAAGTCACAGTGTTTGCCATATGCTATTCTTGAATGGTTTTCCGGAGGCTTGCTTGGAAAAGCTTGCCAAAAGGCTGACCGGTTGCAGGCTCTACCACGA
The DNA here is from genome assembly GCA_022316695.1 of Camellia oleifera. NCBI lineage: Eukaryota > Viridiplantae > Streptophyta > Magnoliopsida > Ericales > Theaceae > Camellia > Camellia oleifera. The sequence goes on from CM039315.1 coordinate 115,308,028, forward strand.
TGGGAACATAACTCTTGGATTTGGACTACCGCTGTACCGTTTGATCCTCCTTTCACTTCTTGGTGTTAGGTGTGAGAGGTATATTAGGTAGTCTTGCTGAGATATCCTTTTCGACCAATCGACCTAGTTGCATATCGAGAACCATAGAGACTGTTCCAAACTAGGACAAGTTGCTTACCCAAATGTAGGATTGTGTAAAACAATTTGCTTGAATAGTTAACCCTAGTTCCTGACGAAACTAGGACAAGGTAACCCTACCCCCTCATAGAGGTGTTTTGGCTCTCATTTAACTGGTATGTGCTTTTAGAATGAAACTCTACAGGAATGTATGTATTAGTTGCAAGTTTGGGTATTAGTTTTGGGGGTAGAAATCAGTGTTGAGTACAGTTCTACAGCTTATGGTTGCAACAGTGTGTTGTTAGTATCTAAGCCGAGGTGCTGTGCGGTTTTTTTTTTTTTTTTTTTCTTTTGCTTTATTTCTTTTTGCAAGGTGGTTTTTCACCATTGCTTCGGACGATTCTATTACCCCCCAAGCACTCTAGACCCGTGTGAGGCGACTTTACAGATCTGGGGATCTTGTCAGGGGATAGCCAGCGTTTGTTTCACTCCCACCGGTTATCAGACGAAGGAGGGTTAGGCATAATTCACCAGTCCAACAGTCACCTTTTATTTCACCTGTGCCTAGTCAGGCTCAGTCTTCTACTTCCACTCCAGTGAGAGAGTATTCGCCAGATCTGATGGCTTAACATCCCTTGGTTAGCATGGAAGACATGTTTCGTCATCTCTAGCAGACCATAGAAACCATGCAGCTAGATGCTGTCCGCCAAGCTGAGGTTACAGCCCGCCAGGCGAAAATAATAAATAGGCACCAGCAACAGCAGCCACCGTAAGCAGCGGCTTCTGTTTCCCTTGTACCTCTAATAAGTATTCTAGCACCCATAGTCACTGTCAATGTCCAAGAGAATCTATGCATTCCTGTAGATCCGATCCCATCTCAGACCTCCAAGGCACCAGTGTACCAAACAGAGGCACCATTTGAATTCAAGGTCGACCCCACTGCATTGAAAGTCAACAAGCTAGAAAAGCTTTTTAAACGGGCACAGGGCATGAATTCAATCCCTGACATTGAAGATGGATACACAGCACAAACTCTGCAGTAACTCTACCGGATAGATTCAAGATGCCGCACATAGACCGATTCGACGGATCTGGAGATCTTATGGTCCATTTGCGGTTATTCTCTTATATCCTACGACTAATTGGTCTTACTAGACTTCAGAAGCTGTCGCATTTTGGCTGGACCCTGTCGGGTATAACGGCTATCTGGTATGCCAAACTAGAAGACTCTGTGAAACAAAGTTGGGAGGAAATGACTGAGGCCTTCATCACACAATACTCTTACGATACCCAGATCGAGGTCACAACCCGTGATCTTGAAGTGACCCGCCAGGAGCCAAAGGAGGGCTTCTCGGACTTTGTCACTCGATGGAGGACTAAGGCCTCGATGATGACTATCAGGCCATCCGAGAAGGATCAAATCAGAATGGTGGTCCACAAACTGCAAGGGAGATTATTACAGAAGATGATAGTCATGCCTTTGTTTACATTCTCTATGCTCCACAAGATAGGGGTTCAAATCGAAGATGAGATGAAACAGGGGCTGATAGCTGATCAGAAGGAACAACACCAAGAATCCCTTTACATGCAGTTCCAATGCAACCACGACTGGTAGCACCTCTGCACGGCCTTCAGATGTGAGTATGGTCACCACCACACCCAAAACTACCAGCCCTTTTGCCAATACATCCAACACAACTCTATAAACCTCAACCAGGCAGGCCCGGTCTCAAAGGATCTTTACCCCACTCTACATGACTTTATCCAAAGCCCTAGGGGTCCTGATCAAAAAGGGACATCTTAAGCCACTAGAGCCTCGCCCTCTACCTGATCCTCTCCCTCCGAAACACAACCCGGCCAAATACTGTGTTTTTCAACAGCAACACAGTCATAACACTAATCAATGTGATAGGCTGCGTCATGAGATTCAAGATCACATCGACAATAAGGTGATAGCACCTCCCAAAAAACCCAATGTCACTACAAATCCTCTCCCACCAGATAACCAAGTCCCTCCACCCCGGCATATAAACCTCATCCACATACTGGCCGTCCCTTATGACCCCAATATATATATCACCCCTTTCCACCTACCTAAACCGGTGTTGTTCATCCCTGAGAGCACGGACTTGTGCATGATGAACATGTCTAAACTTTAACCCGAACCTGTGGTGGTGACAATGGTAGATAAAGGGAGCTTGGCCTTGATGGAAAATATCAATCCGTTACCCAAGGGCTCTGAGGACTTATCTGGAGAGGTGTACAACTCGTACTGCTATATTGTGCCAATCACTCAAGTTAAACTGGAAGTGGTGTTGCTGACTGAGAAGGAGGTCAGTGTAGTTCAAAAGGACGGCCCAAGTCAAAGATTAGATGATCTGGCCGACCTAGAGGAAGACATAGACAATTTGCAGTTCTTTGAGGAGCAAGATCAAGGGGACATGCATATTGATTGGTTTGATCTGAACAGGTCGACAGACAATTCTGGATGGCTAAGTGATGAACCCGATAGAGATGAGGGAGTTGAATTGAAGTCGGAAGAACAGAAAGCGGGAATCGCTGCAATGGCCAGAATGGCCGATGTGAAGGGTAAACTGCCATGAAACACCGGTGTAGAACAACTGACTCAGGAATTGGGCATTGTTAGTATTGTACATATAAAGCAAGAAGCCGCACTGAAATGTTTTGAGCAAGAAATGGGTGTGGACTCCCCTTTTTCCGTGCCCCACCTTTTGGAAAGGTTTGAAAGAAAGGCCTCACAATTCAGACTCCCGCGGTTTTGAATCTAATCTCACAAGTGCAATGTGAAACTGATAAACACCAAAGAGTCCAAATCCAGCAAATCTTTTTGGAAAATCGATTTTAAATCAAATAATACCAAAATTAGACTGTTTTGCCAGATACAGAGTTTCCATCTAAATATTTTATTTTGGGTGAAATTTAGGAAACCCTAACTCGTGCCGAAGGCCACATGTCCGTCATCACCAAAGTTGCCTCAGCTCGGGAACTTAGGTACGAGAGGGGAAGGTCCTGAAATGAACGCCCCCGCTCGCCCGATAAAAAATTGGCCTCTACTAATCATGATATGTTTTTTTTATAAACATTATGTGTTCTTGTTCTGGTTATTAGCTAACATTACTATGTGATGCGCACAAGCAAGTATAGACTAAAATCGCAAGAATTGGAACAACTCAACTCATGTTTGTTTGCAAAAATGGTTTGAATTTGCCACCTCAAGTGGGCTTAAAAATGCGGATTTACCACCAAACATAGTGGGCTTAAAACATGATTTGCCACTCAACAAAGTGGGCTTAAAACGCGCATTGGTTGAATTGTTCCAATTCAAACAACAAGCCTTCATCCACAGGCATTCATGCAGTTTAGCATTTAAGCACATGGCCTCATGGCAAGCATGCTAATCATGGCAATATGGCAATCACATGCATGCAAGTATGCTAAAGCATAAAAACTTACCGAGTACTCTAAGCCAAAACAGAAACTAGTCAGAAAAATGCATGATCCTAACTATGCGAGATGTCTAATGCAACACGTGCAATATGCAATTAATAGGCTGGGCTACTAATATAGCATATGATTCGATTTTAACAACATGCGATTAAACACGTATTCAAGTAAGATATTGAAATTGCAATGCAGTTTGAATGATGCGCTGAGCCTCGGTGCATGCAAGACAAAATGAATGGATGCAAACATGCAAGCATAAGGTATGCTAATTGAAAATGTACCTAATCCAACCATCAAAAGTGATTAAATAAAAGGGAGAAAGACGTGGGGTTGGAAGACATGCACACACGCACGAACACTTATTACAATATTACGCCCTCGCAAAGGAGGGTTCAAATGAATAAGCTAACTAACTAGCTTCGCTAACTAATTATTACAACAATTGAAATAAGCTAATTAAATATTACAAAACGATTTAAGTAGCTAAATACTAAGCTAATTAAATACAAAGCAATTAAACTAATTAATTAGCTACCACCAATTAATTAAACAAAGCAATTAAATGGCCTTAGGAAGTGAGGGATGCATGCTCGGTTTCTCTACCCGAAAAGCCACCGCCTTGCCATTGAACGCCTCTGTTTGCACATATTTGAACACCAACAGTGCTGCCAACTCCCAGAATGCCTCTACTCCACCTCAGGAACACACTGTGCAAAATTTCATTGATGGCCAGTTGGCTACCAATGGTGGCCGTCAGCTACCATTGGTGGCCGGTCGGCTACTGCTGGTGGCCATCGGCCACTGCTGAGGGCTAGTCGGCCACTACTGCCCTGAACTTCCTTTTTGCTGTAACAGAGAGCAAACAGAGGCAAAATAGTGTATTCTCAGGGGTTATCTGTACTGTTGCCCTCCTTATCATCAAACAAACTCAAAGGAGTATAACTCTTGGCTCTCAAACCACCAATCAAGCAATTTCCACGCATGATGGCCAAAGAACCAAGTTTGTACAAGTTTAATGAGTGCAAAACAAGACTCAAAACACCACCACCCTATCATGCATGATCAAGGGTGATGGTGACCAAGGAAAGTGGCACATTTCATCACTTTGAGTATAAAATATACCATTTTCCTTGTGTTCGAATTAATACCCGATTTGAACACATGCAATGCAACATGAAAGATGCTTATCTTGCCTCTTTTACTTATTCATTTTGTTTACTCATTTTACATTACCGATTCATTCTTTAATCGATTAAGTCCAAAAGTGAGTGTCCTCTAATGGAAAGATGGCTCAAACAAGGAGTTTCTTTGGGCATGAAAGAGGCATTACACTGTTGGTAATGAACCCCCTAAGGGATTAAACCATTAGGTGCAACACCTCAATTTCACACTTAGGCAAACAAGTGGTTTGAAACCACTTTCAAAGCAAATGAAATAGTGAAGAATGGAAGGAGATTGTAGAAATCTTAAGTGCTGAAATGAAGTGCAAAACAACACTAAAACATGCTTTCAACTCAAAACAATGGTACTCAAAGCATAAAAACTCCAAGCTAGTGAGGGAATTAACACTACAACTATGCCATACAAGGCTCAAATGACCTAAGTAGCCAAAAACAAAACCAAAATAGGTCAAAATAGAGGGAAAAAACATGTTGGACAAAAGCTAAGTTAGGCTAGAAAAACATGCTAACACATGAAGCTAACTAGGCATGCAAACAAGACACAAGGAGGGGACGTTAACCCCTTCAATTTTGGACTTCAAAAGTTGATTTTTATGAATGAAAAACCTATGAGATTTAGTGGTTAAAAGGTCCAAAAAGTTTGATTGGAAAGTGGTGAAAAGATGGTACAAGAGCTTAACAAGCTAAGAGACAAGAAGGGTGGACTACCCCTTAACACAAAATATCCTTAAACCACCATTTTTAGGTCATAAAAAATAGAGGTTTTTACAATTGAAAACTAGGCCAAAATAGCAGAAAAAAGATGGCCAAACAAGTTTTGAAAACAAGCTTAAATAACAAGTGTTATTCCTCTTGAAGCTAAGGCACAAAATAGGCAACAAACCAAGCTCAAACCTCCTTCTAGAGCTCAAACAAAGCTCCAAGTAATCTCAGCCCAAAGGTGAGAGTATTTGGTTAAGGGTTGATGTGCAAAAGCTAAGAGAAACTAGGCAAAGGTGTACAAAATAACAAGAAAGAGAGAGAATTCTAAAGAGAGAGAGAGATATTTTTAGTCTAAATCTTCTAACCCTCAAAAATAGGGGATGACACCCTCTATATATAGAAAAATAAGTCTTGAGCTTGTGAACATCTCACCGTACACGTGTATAAAGATGCAACTCAGTGAGCAACAGTTGGCACAACTATCAACAAATATCTGGAAAAAAAGACTAATGGCCATCGGCCACCACTGGTAGCCGACAAGCACAAGACATGGCCGACAAGTCATGCACTTCTCTAGACTAGAGGCAACAAGCTCTTGGTCCAAAACCAAGTACAAAATAGATAAGGTTTAGAGGCTCAAAGACAAGGCATTCCACCGAAGACTTCGGGCGCTCACAACGAATACAAACAAGCACAATCATCAAGTGCATGAACGATGACGTCCAAGTCTTGAGGATGGTAAAAAATAGGGTGTCTACAATGGGTGAAAACAACCGGAAAGCTGGAAAAGCCCAACACCTTGCAGGGGAAATTTGTGATGAGAAGGTAATCCAAATGAAGCTAGACAAATGCTTGTCAGTTGTCGAAGGAATCTAGTGGAATGACGACGACCTACACCTAGCTCATACTAATGAAGATTGGGGCGAAGTCCTTCCTAACAACACTTGGTATATGGAAGAGGTTGACCATATGACAACAAGTGGCCGATATTTCAAACCACCACATCTGGACTAACCTGAAGCCTCTGAAAAGGACAAAGAGGTAGAGAAACAAGAAGAAAAACTATTGGAAGAAGAAGCTATGTTGAAACAGTTGAAGAAGATTCAAGCTGATATATCTATCTAGGGTCTGCTTATGGCTTCACGAGTGCACAGACAGGCTGTACTGTCAGCGATGGATAAAGCTAAGTTGTCTATCGACACCACCCCGGAACAACTGGTGGGATTAGTCTTCCCGGGAGGCATTGCGCCAACTCTGACCTTCTCAGACAAAGAATTGTCACCGAAGGGCTCTGCGCACAACAAGCCTCTATACATATTAGTGGAGTGTCAAGAAAAGTGGGTACCAGTGGTATTAGTCGACATTGGGTCAGCAATCAACGTCTGTCCTTCTTGTACGACTTATGCTATTGGCCTGAAACCGGCCGATTTCATGCCTATAGCCCAGGTGATCCGAGCATATGACAATACCAGCATAGAGGTAATGGGAATGGTACAGATCAGAGTCCAGGTTGGCCCAGCTCAACAGGGTATTGAATTCCATGTCCTGGGTGTACCGGCCACTTTCAACTTACTACTTGGGCGACCCTGGCTGCACCAAGTGAAAGTTGTCTCTTCCACTCTCCACCAAATATTGAAGTACCCCACGGGAAGGGGGTGGCTATAGTCGGGAATTCATTTATACATCCTCTGCCAGAGGTCACTACACTTGTATTGGAGATTGTGCACGGCGAAGAGGATGTTTTCCTTTCGGGGTTTACCTTAGCTGAGGCCCAGGTAGTACAAAATATCTTGGCCATTAATGAGGGCTTGTATGTCAGCATCCAATTTGTATACTTCATGAACAAACTCCAACACATGCCAGGAATGGGGCTGGAAAAGAGTGGTCAGAAATCTAGCTATCCCAGTTTTGCCACTTTGCTGAGTATGTCGGGGATCGAGCTGCCCGGTCAGCTCGCAGGGGTCCAGGGGGCAGCGCCCCTTGGTGGGTCCAAGGGTAATGCCTTGGTGGGGATCGAGCTGCCCAGTCAGCTCGTGGGGGTCCAAGGGGTAGCGCCCCTTAGCGGGTCCTAGGGCAGTGCCCTAGCGGGGTTGAGGGGCAACGCCCCCGAAGAAAAAATGCAAAATGCATTAGAAGTTGCTTGTCCACTCGAGCGACCGTTTATTTGACCTGTCTGCAAAAGTACTGGGAAAGTGTATTTGACGCTCAAGCGGGGTTTTCCACGCTCGAGCGAACCATGTTATATCAATTCATGAATCTGATATTTCAAATCAATTTTGTATATCTCTCTAAAAACCCTTTCCTCTCCCTTCTCTCTACATTTTCGTATGCCAAATTGGATCAAAACCTTGATTTCTCAAGATCCATTAGAGTTCTTCCATAAGTTCTTCATCAAAGTTGGTTAACTTCTCGAGGGCTTCATTTTGTGTGGTGAAGATCGAGTTTCGACATCGTTGATTTTGGGGGTTTCATCCCATTTCTTTTTCAAAACCTAAGGTAGGGATTTTATTAGAGTTATATATATATATATATTTGCAAGATCTATATGATTTTTGAAATCATCTTTTGATAGCTTTGAAAATTGATTGTTGATTCAAGAAGTTGAGCGATTTTGAGAGGTATGTTGTTACCGTGCCAGAGCAGTTACCAGAATCCTCAGTTGTGAGAGGTATTTTTGTTGTGTGTAATTCTTTGGCTAATGTAGTGATAGACACGGGTGCGTCTTATTCATTTATATCTACTACATTTGTTTCTGCATTGGGGTTAGAGGTAGCACAGTTAGTGCCTCCACTCAAAGTAGAGCCACATGTTAGGGGTACAGTTGATTTAGACCGGGGTCGTCGTGATTGTGAAATAGAAGTTGTCGGGCGTCAACTTCCATTTGCTTTTGTGTTGCTAGATATGTCGAGTTTTGATGTCATTTTAGGCAAAGACAGGTTGTGTTCTTATCAAGCTATGATTGATTGTTACCATCAGAGAGATATAGTGTGCACTTCGGGTGGTGATCATTTCTATTTTCTGTGGAACCGAGTTGACAAAGCCTTGTCGCCAATTGTTTACCCTCATAGTAGGAGCAAGCTTAGTAGCCTTCTTGCAACTCTCTTGGATAGTGAGGGTGACAGGGCTCGTGTTGAGTTACCAAGGGTAGTTTGTGAATACCCGGATGTCTTTTTAAAAGATCTTACTAGTTTACCACCTCACCAGGAGATCGAGTTCTCCATTGAATTAGTGCCTGGCACGGCACCGATTTCCATGTCACCGTATAGATTTGCACCCGCCAAATTGCATGAGTTGAAGATTCAACTCCAAGAACTTTTAGACAAGGGCTTCATTCGCCCTAGTACATCGCCTTGGGGAGCGCTGGCTCTCTTTGTGAAAAAGAATGATGGGTTATTGCGGTTGTGTATTGATTACCGCAAGTTGAATAGAGTTATAGTAAAGAACAAGTATCATCTACCCAGAATAGATGATTTGTTTGACCAACTTAGAGGGTCTCGTTGCTTCTCAAAAATAGATTTGAGATTGGGGTGCCATTAGTTGAGAGTCCAGGAGGAGGACATTCAGAAGACGGCCTTTTGTACTCGTTATGGCCACTATGAATTCTGTGTAATGCCTTTTGGGTTGACCAATGGACCGGCTTCCTTTATGGATTTCATGAACAAAATTTTTCGGGAATACTTGGATTGTTTTGTGGTCGTCTTTGTGGATGACATCTTGATTTATTCAACCTCTGAAGAGGAACACGAAACTCACTTGCGGGTAGTGTTGGGTTTACTTAGTGAGCACCAATTGTATGCCAAATTTCAAAAATGCGAGTTTTGGTTAACCGATGTGAAGTTTTTGGGGCATGTAGTGTCTAGAGAGGGAGTGACTATGGAATCCTCAAAGATAGATGCCATACAGGATTGGGAACAACCCAAGAATGTTTTTGAAATCCGAAGTTTCTTGGGATTAGCGGGGTATTATCGACGTTTTGTAAGGGACTTCTTTAGACTAGCTGCACCTTTGACTAGGTTGACTAGAAAGGGTATCAAATTTGTGTTGAGTGAGGCTCGTGAAAAGTCATTCCAAGAGCTTAAGACTAGATTGACTACCGCACCGATTTTGATAATTCCAGAAAGAGGTTTGAATTATACTGTTTATTGTGATGCATCCGGGAATGGACTTGGTTGTGTCTTGATGCAAGAGGGAAAAGTTGTGGCCTACAGTTCACGACAATTGAAAACTCATGAGAAAAATTACCCCACCCATGATCTAGAATTAGCAGCGGTGATTTTTGTTTTGAAAATTTGAAGGCATTACTTGTACGGTGAGAAGTTTGAAGTCTTCTCCAATCATAAGAGTCTAAAGCATTTGTTTTCTCAAAAAGACTTGAATTTATGACAATGGAGGTGGATGGAATTTATGGAGGATTATGACTTTGAGTTATACTATCATCCAGGGAAGGCCAATGTGGTGGCCGATGCTTTGAGTCGAAAATCTGTGAGTAGTTTGGCAAGTGTGGCAATTCAGGAATGGGATATGCTAGATCTTATTGTCAAGTTTGATTTGCACTTGGGTGAGTCCGGAGAGAGTGCTACCTTGTTTACTTTGAATGCTCAACCTACCTTGGTTAGTAAGGTCATAGAGGCATAACGAGGAGACCATGATGTGGAATCAATCCGTGTTAAGATTTCCAATGAAAAGGAAGAGAAAGGTTTGAATGTTCACTCAGATCTGAGTGTGTGTTACCTAGACCGTTTGTTTGTACCAGAATCTTGTAGAGAGGTAGTACTTCGGAAGTTCCATCACTCACGCCTTGCGGTACACCCGGGAGGTACTAAAATGTATCATGATCTTAGTCGTCTGTTTTAGTGGAGGGGTATGAAACGAGATGTCGCTTTATTTGTATCAAAGTGCCTTACTTGTCAACAAGTGAAGGCCGAACACCAAAGACCAGTGGGTTTGTTATAACCCTTACCGATAGCCGAGTGGAAATGGGAGCATGTTACCATGGATTTTGTAGTTGGACTTCCTAGAACACAACGAGGCAATGGCGCCGTTTGGGTGATTGTTGATAGGTTAACTAAGTCTACCCATTTCATTCTGATGTGCACCAGCGACTCAGTTGAACGCTTGGCAGAGTTGTACATTAGAGAGATAGTTTGACTTCATGGAGTCTCTGTGACTATTGTGTCAGATAAGGATCCTCGTTTTACTGCCCGATTATGGCAAAGCCTTCAAGAAGCATTAGGAACTAAGTTGACTCTTAGCACCGCTTATCATCCTCAAACCGATGGACAGTCGGAACGTACCATTCAGATTTTGGAGGACATGCTTAGAGCTAGTGTCCTTGATTTTAAGGGGCCTTGGGAAAGGCACTTACCATTGATTGAGTTTGCTTACAACAATAGTTACCAAGCTAGTATTGGGATGGCACCATTTGAGGCCTTGTATGGCCAACCTTGTAGATCATCGATTTGTTGGGCCGAAGTGGGTGATGCACCGTTATTGGGTCCGGAAATTGTTAGAGAGACAACCGAGAAAGTTGTTCTCATTCGGAAGAGGTTAGCTATGGCCCAAAGCCTACAAAAGAATTATGCCGATAAGAGGAGACGACCTTTATCTTTTGAAGTTGGTGACCATGTGTTTCTAAAAATCTCACCAAGGCGGGGTTTGATGAGATTTGGTAAGAGTGGTAAATTATCTCCAAGGTCCATTGGGCCTTTTGAGATCTTAGAGCGAATTCGGGAAGTGGCATACCGGTTAGCTTTACCGCCACAACTTTCGGGAGTTCACAACGTGTTTCATGTAGCTATGCTTAGGAAGTATGAACCCGACCCTTCTCATGTGCTTGATTGGGCTGACTTGGAGGTAGATGAGGATGCGTCTTACGAAGAACGACCGGTTCAAATATTAGATACCCGAGAGCAAGTGCTATGGGGCAAAACTATGCCATTGGTAAAGGTGTTGTAGAGACACCATGGGGTTGAAGAAGCGACGTGGGAACGGGAGGTGGAAGTCTGCTCCAAATATTCGAATTTGTTTGAAAATGCTTAAGTTGCTTTTCTTTGTAATATTCCCTAGCGTTGAGGGAAACGTATTTAAAGTTGTTAACCACATGTTGATATGTGCGTTGTTGTTTTAAGCATAAGGTTGTTTAGAGTTTCCATTACTTTTTGGGAAATTTCATGTTTATGCGTATTTGGGAGGTTATTGTTAATGAGATAACCATGGTGGAAATGGTGGAATTTGGTTGGGAGTTACTAATATGATTTGAAAATGAAATAGCATGGTTTTGATCGTTAAAAACCCTTTGTTTGGGTAGTTTGATTTGAAATTTTGGGGACGAAATTCTTTAAGGGAGGAAGGTTGTAGCAATCCCAGTTTTTCCCCTTCGCTGAGTATGTCGGGGATCGAGCTACCCGGTCAGCTCGCGGGGGTCCAGGGGGCAGCGCCTCTAAAGCAAAAATGCAAAATGCATTAGAAGTTGCTTGTCTGCTCGAGAGGCCATTTATGTGCTCGAGTAGAGAATGTTTGGTTTCAGAAGTTTGACCTGTCTGCAAAAGTACTAGGAAAGTGTATTTGACGCTCGAGCGGGCCATGTTATATCAATTTGTGAATCTGATATTTTATATCACTTTTGTATATCTCTCTCTAAAAACCGTTTCCTCTCCCTTCTCTCTACATTTCCCTACGCCAAATTGGATCAAAAACTTGATTTCTCAAGATCCATTAGAGTTCTTCCATAACTGCTTCATCAAAGTTGGTTAACTTCTCGAGGGCTCCGTTATGTGCGGTGAAGATCGAGTATTGACACCATTGATTTTGGAAGTTTCATCTCATTTCTTCTTCAAAACTTGAGGTAGGGATTTTCTTAGAGTTATATATATATATATATATTTGCAAGATCTATATGATTTTCGAAATCATCTTTTGATAGCTTTAAAAATTGATTGTTGATTCAAGAAGTTAAGCGATTTTGAAAGTGTCTCTTGTTCCTTTAAAATGATCTTATGGGTTTTGATCTTCGTTGATTGAAGAAAAGATGATTTTGGAAAGTTTTCTTTCAAAAGATTTGAGTTGTATAGTTTTGGTGAGAAAACCTAGAATTTTGGGATTTTTGTTCAAGGAGACTGAAAATCCATGAATGATGTTGTTATATTTATTTTGTGTGTCAAAATAAATGGATGTTTGAAAATTTTCTTATTTATATTTATATAAATGATGAATTTCAGGAAATATGAGAATTGTTGTTCATTTTGGAAATTATTGTTCAAAACGTTGAAATAGTCTTGAAATAACTAATTGTCGAGGATACTTGAGAAGAGAGAATTGTGTTATTCCTTGGATGATGAATTGGATTAAAACTATTTATATTCATCTTGTGAAATTGGCATATCAATTCATGTGATTACATTAAACTTTGAAAGTTGATTTCAAATCTTGCATTGAGAAAAGAATGTTGAGAAACAAGTTTTCATGGAATGGTTTTAGAGTAAATACGTTGGTAAGTCTTGATAGATGGTGTAGATGATATTGAATAAGTTGGCCTGAGAGTCCGGGGTGAAAGACCGAAAACCCGTGTAGATAGGTGTCGAGCCTTCTAGTTAATACCTGTAAAAATGACAAATTGGTAGTATTTGTATAGTCTACTTGCAGACACCAACCTATGGATTACCAGAGTCGTATTTACTGCCCTTGAAATAAATTGTTAAGTTTTGAACAATTGAAATTGCATGATATCATTGAGCATGATGGTTTTCAAAAGATGAAAATGTGATTTATCTTCAAAAAGGGCATAGCATGGCATGTGCATTTCATCTCTTGAGATTTGTATAAAATGTATATATTTTGTTAAGAATTTCCTACTGGGCTTTATGCTCACCCTACGGGATTTTTGTGTAGGAAAATATGTGGTGATCCCACCCAACTAGGGACGTGGAAGTATGTGTGTTGGGAGTACAATGCTCTCATTTTGCTGTGACTCTGTGTGTAAGCCAAAGGTTGTGTTTGTGTGGGTTTGAATAACCGTTTTGTGTAACCAGGCTCAAGCCTTGGAAACTTATAAACCCTTGGGGGTATTTATTTGTTTATTTACTTGTTGTTGGATTAATGTATTGTTGCATGAAGAATTATTGTATCATGTAATGTAAGTTTGGAGATTTATATTCAGTTTTCCTTGAAAGTGCCATGATTGTTGCCTTATCATTTGGGCTAGAAATTTGGGGCGTTACAGGAAAGGCGTTACTGCAATAGCCGATGTGCCATATAACCCACATACCTTTGGTCTTGGCTATACGCCCACCAAAGAGGATTAGGTTAGAAAGGGAAAATACATGGCAGGAAGAGCCAGAGCTACGCAGACCAGTAAGCGCTATGAACTTGTGCATAGACTAATCTGGTGGACCCTAAATGGTCATTTTGTTCGGGAGGAAGAAGACTTCCCATTTTGTGGTTTCCCCGAACCCTGGTTCAACTCTGAGAGGCAACGAGTTCCTGGCTTTGAGATTTTCTTTGACTTATAGCAGTAAGGCAGTGATACAGAAGAAATTGCGGAATCGACTACTGAAGTTGCGAAGAGCACAGAAAGTGATTCTGACAACAGCGAGCTTGATGTAGGAGCAGCACTAGCATGTCTCCTTTCGAATCCTCTGATCAACTCAGACAGCTTGAGGGATAACCTGATTGTTTCCATGATCGAGGACCAACCGGGTGTAAACCCTTCTAGCAGTATCTTGGATACATCTAACGCACCATCCCTCATTTGGCAACTGGATGAGGGCTACCTGTCTAGCAGTTTTGAGTCAGGTAGTGAACTAGAATCTGATTCCACAGAGCCTGTGGAATTAGAATCAGATTCCAGTTCTTCTGAGTCTAGGTCCAGTATTCCTGAGGTTGATAACCCGGGTGCCGAGGTTTTGTCCAGGTCATCGTTTTCTTTTTCCTTTGAGTTGGTTGTAACCGAGGAATTAGATGAGCTTGACTTTGTGAATGAGAATGCCACTGCAGATTCTGAGTATTTCTTTGTGCCTCTTGTTGATTGCATTGATCATGATTTTCAAAATTTTGATGAAAACGATAAGAAAGGAATTCCTCTGGTTTTGAAATTTTTGATTAATCGAGAGGATGAGAGGTTTACAAAACCCCTTGCTAATGAAATCATTGTTGTTAATGTGGGTACTGAGAAGGATCCATGTTTGGTCCAGATCGGATCCACATTGTCTTCGGAGGAATGAGAGCACTTAGTCGCTTTATTAAAAGATTTCAAAGATGTTTTCGCGTGGTCCTACGAAGACATGCCCAGAATCGATCCTGAGATTGTACAACATTGGATCTCTCTTGACCCTGAGGCTCGACCAATCAAACAGAAGTTGCGGAGAATACGCTCGAATTAGGCTTTGAAGATTAAGGAAAAGGTCACCAAGCAAATAGACTCAAGGTTGTTGCTAGTATCTGAGTATCAAACTTGGTTGGCCAACATCGTCCTAGTGCCAAAGAAAGATGGCAGAATTCGGGTGTGTGTGGATTTCAAGAATCTGAACAGATCCAGTTCAAAGGACGAGTTTCCTCTACCGCACATCGATGCATTGGTGGACTTCACTACGGGTCATGCATTGTTCTCCTTCATGGATGGATTTTCTGGGTACAACCAGATTTTGATGGCACCCGAGGACAAAGAGAAAACTGCTTTCACTACACCGCGGGGAACCTACTGCTACAGAGTAATGCCGTTTGGGCTGAAAAATGCCGGGGCTACCTATCAACGGGCTGCAACCACAATTCTACATGATATGATCCATAAAGAGGTCAAGATGTATGTGGACAACATGATTATCAAGTCCAAAGAAAGAGAGGGCCACTACACCGCCTTGAAAAAATTCTTTCAACAGATCAGAGAATACAGGCCGAGGTTGAATCCACAAAAGTGTACTTTCGGCGTAACAGTAGGAAAAATGGTGGGTTTCTTGATTACACAGAGGGGCATCGAGGTAGATCCTTCCAAAATCAAGGCCATCCTAGAAATGCCACCACCTAGTGCTGAAAAGGAGGTGCAAGGCTTTTTGGGTAAAGTGCAATTCATAAGACAATTTATCTCTAAATTAACCTTGATTTGTAAACCACTTTTTGGTCTCCTGAATAAAGGAAAGAAGTTCCAATGGGATGATCGATGTCAATTCGCTTTCGAGCAGATCAAGCAATACCTTCAGAATCCACCTGTGTTGTCACCGCCAGAGCCGAGAAAGTCGTTGATTCTATATCTGTCAGTAACGGACACAACGATGGGATGCATGCTTGCTCAAGAATCTGAGGATACGGTGGAGAAAGCCATCTATTACTTGAGTAAGAAAATGCTGGATTATGAGACCCGTTACACCCCGCTAGAGAAAGCTTGCTTAGCCTTAGTATGGGCTACCAGGAAGTTGAGGTACTACTTGTTAGCTCACTCTGTAATTCTGGTTTTGAGATTAGATCCCATCAAATATCTCTTTGAGAAACCAGTGCTTACAGGTAGGCTAGCCTATTGGTTGCTTCTCCTTTCCGAATTTGATCTAAAGTATGTTACTCGCAAGTCTGTCAAAGAGAGAAAGGTAGCTAAGTTCCTGGCTGATCACCTAGTGGAAGGGGATGAAGCGGTAGAATTCATGTTCCCAAATAAAGCAATTTTGCAAGTCGATGAAGAGATTTGGACAATGTACTTTGACGGAGCGTCTAATCAGTACGGTTATGGGATAGGGGTGTTACTAATAGCACCCAACAATTCCCATATACCCTTAGCCTTCAAACTCCGATTCAAAGTATCCAATAAAAAAGTAGAATATGAGGCATGTATCGCTGGTTTGGAAGCCGCCCTGGAACTAGGAGCAAAAAGGTTGGACGTAATCAGAGACTCGAACCTAGTTGTGTCTCAAGTAAAAGGAGACCAGAAGGTTAAAGAGGAAAAGATGAAGATCTATCACCAGACCTTGGACGTTCTGATTCTTAGGTTTGAGAAGCTAACCTTCACGCATCTACTAAGAGAGAACAATAGGTTTGTTGACGCCTTATCAACTCTATCTTCTATGACAGACATTTTGCTTGGAGTCCGGATGCGTCCGATCATCATTGAGCAAAGATATACACCGGCCTAATAGACTATCACCGCAATAGATGAAGTTCAAGATCAAAACCCTTGGTACTATGATATCTGAAACTTCTTGGAAAAAGAGGTTTATCTCCCAAGGGAAAATGCCAAAGATAAGAGGGCAATACAGCGGATGGCCATTCAATTTATCATCTGCGGAGGTAAACTGTACAAGAAGGGTCATTTGGGAATGCACAAGTTATGTGTCGAAGCAGATGAGTCAAAGCGCCTAATGGAGGCCATCCATAGAGGAAAGTGCGGAACGCACATGAATGGAGTAATGTTATCTCGGAAGATTCTCAGGCAAGGTTACTACTGGTCTACTATAGAGGAGGATTGTGTCAGTTTTGTTCGACGATGCCACAAATGCCAAATTCATGCCAATCGCATGAATATCCCGCCGCCAAAATTGTACAACATGACTTCACCATGGCCTTTCTCAGTCTGGGGAATTGACATCATTGGCGCGGTCACACCGAAAGTGTCAAATGGGCATGAATACATTCTGGTGGCAATTGATTACTTTACAAAGTGGGTGGAAACTTAGTCTTATGCAGTGTTGAAAGCAGTGCATGGGGCTAAGTTCATCCGGAACAACAACATTTGCTAATACGGAGTCTCGAACAAGATTATTTCAGATAATGGCTCCCATTTTAAGAAAGAAGTCATTAACTTGTTAGAGAAATACAATGTGGCTTTCCATAAGTCATCTGCATACCGGCCGCAAACCAACAAAGTTGTTGAGGCCGCCAACAAGAACATCAAGCATATTCTGCAAAAAATGGTTGAGACCAATAGGGATTGGCCAGACAAATTGCCATTTGCACTCTGGGGCTATAGAACTTCAATCTGGACGTCTACTGGGGAAACTCCGTAGTCTCTTGTCTACAGTATGGAGGCTGTTTTGCCAATCAAAATAGAAGTGTCATCACTGCGAGTTATGGTCAAGTGTCAGATAGCAGAGCAGGTTTAAAGAATTGATGCTATTTGATGAGAGAAGGCTGAAAGCACTGTACCATATTCAGGGTTATCAACGCAGGATTGCCAGGGCTTTTAACAAGAAAGTTAAGTCTCGAAATATCAAAGAAGGAGATCTGGTGCTGAAAGACAACCGAACTCCCATCCATGACCCTAGGGGCAAGTTCAAACCCAATTGAATTGGTCCTTACATCATCAAAACTATCTGGTCGGGTGGAGCTGTTATTCTCATGGACCTGGATGGCTTAGAATTTTCCCAACCGATCAACATGGACAAGTTGAAGAAATACTATCCCTGAGAGGCTCACTAGGCCGAAAACCCAGAAGGGCGACCTAGGCAAAAGTTAGAGCACAAAAATTGAAAATAAAAAAATAAAAATAAAAAAATAAAAAAAACTGAGCTCGCAAGGTTGAAAACCCTAAAGGGCGGCCTTAGCAAAAGTTAGAGTGCAAAAGGAAAGCGTTAATACTCAAGTGAACTCGAACCGAACTACGTAAGACCTATTTCTCATCTTTGAGATACGTAGGCAACTTCATCCTAAAGTTCGGCCATAAACACCTCCAATTCAACTGTCCTGTTCAAGCATTTGATCAGGTCATCTTTGTCTGTTCTTTATCTAAAAGTTTGGTTGTGGTCCTTAATCTGAGAGAAGAGCTGGTTACAGTGCTAAGTGGTGCTATTCAGTCATGGGGCAATTTGTTATCGTCAGTTTTGGGGTTGTACATCTCGAGGATTGATTCCATGTGTCAAGTTGTGATCTTTATCGAAAATTGTTTTGAAAAGTTTTGATAAAAGTTGATTTTTGCTCAAATTTTACCTCAAATTTTACCTTTTACATCTTTGACCATTTTTGGACCAAAAGGAAAATTTTCAGTGCTCACAACTTCAATTTCATTGATTTTAACAAAAAGTTCTCCAACTCTCGATACAAATCAAAGTTGCTTTTATTACATTCATAAAACTTGGAAAGTAAGATCAAAGTAATAAACAATGGGCATAGATGAGTCAGGTGTTCTTGCGTCCCCCGCTCGTGCTTATGGAAGCTTCTGATGCCAAAGTGGGCTCGATTTGCCCCTCCTCTTCGAGCCAAGTCAGGCACTCACCAGAAAGTGCGCAACTGAAGCTAAGGGCAGTGGCTAGAAGCTCTCTCATCCTCCAACCAGTGAGGCACCTAGTCAAATGTGAACCTCGTATTGGGAATAAAACTGGGTACTCTACCCCATCCTCTGGATAAGTCTGATCATGTCCAAACTGACGCCTGAACCAGAACAGAAAGTAGAATACACAGTGTGTCAGGCCAATCAGCTGAATGCCAGGTTGCCGAGTCATGCTGTAACTTATTTCGATTAGATTAAGCCAGGGGCAACGCCAAGCAATGTCAGCAGCAGACTTGTTGCACATCTAGTGGCACCATCATCCCTCATTCGGGAAATCCACTAGCTGTTGGCGAAAAAAGTATGCTCGGGCTGAGTATGCAGGGCAAGAGTCCACTACCTTCAGTTTGTCCATTAGCCATATCTGGGGAGGGATGAAAGAAAAGAGAGATTAAAGAATAGAGAGATGTATGTTGAGAGAAAAGTGAGAAAAGGGCTTTGAGAGAAAAACACAGCATGAATATCGAGTGGTGTGAGAAAACACATATTAGAGAGGGTGGGAAACATTACCTGAAGAAGTAGTGGACTCCCTATGAATTTGCTTTTCTCTCGCCGATGGAAGGCGTCTAAGCCCATCAAAGTCTCTCAACCAATGTTAAGCTAATACAACACTTGCCCTCTTTCAAATCTTGGGCCACTTTGATGAGTCGAATGCTAGGCCCTCCGAAGCTAGGGCCGATAAGGAAATGACCCAACATGCACAAGCAGAGGGCTTGTTGCTGAAAACCCGCACCAAAGAAGATTATCCTGGTCGCCAACTTCAGAAAATTGATGAATCAGACTGGGAATATCCAGCTCCCCATTGTGAACTAAGGATCGAGCCTCATGTAAATTAAGTCCACACATCCGTCCCAAAGCTTGAATGTACCCAAAGCAGGGCTGAGGTATGATTTCCTCATTGCGCTGGGATTCCATTAGCACTTGAAATTCTTCGATTGTTGGGCACATCTCTTGTCCCCCGAAGCTAAAGACGTGTGTAATCGGGTTCTAACATCTAGCCGTGGCATGTAGGAATGGAAAACAAAGCGGAGAACGGCTCAGCGGGAATAGTGCATTTATACCGAAACCCCAGAAGTTCACCTTTTTCGAGCCATCCAAAGTCGTAATCCAATTCGAGAGTTTTTTTACGAAAAATGGCTCCATTTGTGAAGAATTTGTAGCTGAAATGAAGAAACTACGAGATCCAACCTTTTGTAGAAGATAAGGCAGTGAGTGGAAGTCGGGTGTCAACATTTTAGAGGACCTGCACATTGATGACCGGCAAACCACATTGTTGGCCAACGAAGGACAGCCACCTCACATGGCCGGCAGTCTCCCACTCTAGCCTACTGTCCGTATTTGTGCTGGAAAGATGCTAAAAGCATGTGTTTTGTTCTATTCTTTGTGTGTTTTAGAGTCTTGTTTTGAGTCTTTTCGGGCTTTAGCATGTTTGTTGAGGTCTATTCGTTTTGTTTTGCTTATCGAGTTGTATTTGTGTTGTTTCTGTTTATCGAGTTGTTAATGTATTGTTTATCGAGTTATATATTGTTGTTATTTCAGTTGTTGGCCGGTTCATTACCCAATTAAGACTGTTGTGGCAATACAAGTATTCAGTTTTCAGTATCAAGTTCAACCTCATTTTCATGCAATGTGGTGCTCATGATGTAAAATGCAACACTTTTTCAAATAAAAACTGGTTTTCATTCCGATCATGGTTGTTTTTACAAAAAGTGTGGTTCAAGTTTTTAAAGCAAATAAAACATGTCTGAAGCTGTACAATGTGCTAAAACTATTAGCAAAAAGAAACTAATCAAAAATATAATAAATCAGCGTTGGTTGCCTCAGGCTCGAGAAGCCCTCTTTGTCCTCTTCCTCGGAGGAGACTCTGGGGCACTGTCTCCATTGGCACCACTGTCTGAATCTGGACTAGAGTCTGAACCAGAGCCATCTCCACTCTCCACCTCGGAGCTCGCCCCGGCATCGCCCCCGCTCTCGGAACCCGAGCTAGTGTCGTCATCTCTACTCTCAGATGACTCTGAATGCTGACTCACTGCCTCCTCAGAATCGCTCATCTCAACATCATCATCACTCAAAATGGGCTCCAAAGGGCCGCTCCCATCTCGGGTGCCTCTAGCTCTACCTCGGCCGCATGTCGGAATTTGTCTCTCTCTCCTTCCTGCTGCTGGAGGAGATACTGCTGGTGCAAGTGCTGCAGCTCCTGCTGGCACCATCGGCATGGGTGGGATCTGTAAGGGATAATTGTTGCATATCAGTTACAACATGGGTATTGGATGCAAGTATAGCATGCAGAATGAGTATATGCAGAAGTCAGATGTAGTGTATGAATACAGTATGCAAGCGTAGTGTATCAGATGTGGTCTATCAATGCAATGTATCAGTGCAGTTTGGGAAATTGTCAATGTTAGTATCAATGTGGCAGTGGAAAGTTGATACCTAGAATGTAAAACTAAAGAAATTACCTGAACATCATAGAGGCTGAGCAACATCTCTCTCCTCTGTATCATCTCCATCAGCGAGTCTATTAGCTCGAGGGCGCCTCATGTGTACTCGATCAGTGCCTACAAATGTATTTGAGTGATTAGTATTTGCCATAGATACATCTAAAATGAAATATGGAGTGCAAGCGCCAAAGTGTGGTTCATACCGGAGTCGAGCCTCAGACCCCAACAAGCTCATGACCAGCCGCTGTGAGCTCAATCGGGATCCGGTAGGCCTTCCTTATGTGTCATCAGCAAGTTAGCGTAATGGAGAGCTCTAGCCAATCAGCCCTCCGCCCCGCTCGGGAAGCCCTTCTGCCACGGGCCCTACTCGCCTGGGTCACTCTGCACCTTGCTCTAGCGGCAGGAGCCCCCGCCTCCTCATCTCTATGAACACCCGTCAGGGGTGGCATCAAGTGTGTCAGGATGAAATTTGTGTAGTCGCCCTCTGCTCAAAAGAAGTCGACATCTAGGCCCACCATGAACTGGATGACCTCCTCAACTGATAGGCTCTTTATGAAGAGCATCGACTCTGGTGGAGCCATCGGGATGACCAGGTCCAGCACTCCCATAATCTGGCACAGGAAGCACTCACCCAAGAACCAGGCCCAGCAGACCGGATCCTTAAGCAGAATGTGATAATGGGAGACGGCCCAGGCGCCAACGAACTGACCCCGCACCCCCTGGCATCAAGGCCCATAGCTGTCACGTGATCTGCAAACAGGAGTTGTACAGGTTATTAGTTGCTGTCAGTTGCTAAATATGTGAAGTAGAACAGTTTCAAAGCAAAAATGAAATGACTGTGTTTCAGATTACCTCATAGGTGGCTACCATGTCGAAGTACCGCCTCAAGAAAGTGAAAGGCTCATGGGTCCTACGGCGAAGCTGATCATCACATATCCGCGAATAGGGTACCGTTAACAGAAGCTCCACTACAGGCTCCTGGGTGAGAGTCGGAAAGTATGCGTATACCCATAGCTGCAGGGAAAATGCAGCGGTATGTGATCAGAACAGTGTTCAAGCAGAGGCAGAAAGTGCAAAACAGAAAGCACAGTGTATGAATAGTGTTTGAGTAGATACAGAAATGCAAAGCAGAAAGCATATATTGAAATAGATGTAAAGCAGAAACTGTAAAGTAAACATAAAGTACAAAGAAGGAACTATGATGTGCACCTCCCAGGCTCGCAAGTAGCCTCCAATCAGATCTCCCCATAGATGGAAGGTGGAGCTCATATATTCGTACAGTGTGGTGAGGCCAGCTCCACCCCAATCATAGAAAGGAACTCGAGGAAGGGTCACCAGGAAATACAGGCCAACAGTATTCCACCTGTTCAAAAACAAGGTGGTACCGAAGACGAACATCAGGAAGCCTCTAGCATACTGCTCGGTATCCTCTACTATCTCGGGCTCAGTTCCTCTGAATCATTCTGCGAACCAAGTATATCTCACCATCCCCATCTAGTATATGGGTGGTTATGCCCCCAGTAGCTCGAACCAGGCTACCTCCCACTTCTCCATATCTGCGTCAATATGGATCAGATCGCCCCCTACGTCTAAGTCGGTGATCATGGCAAAGTCATAAGGAGTCATCGTCATCTCCCCTGCGGTGGAAAAGTGGAAGGAGTTGGTGGTATCCAACCACCTCTCCACCAGCGCTCCTAGGAGGGGACGGCTCGCGACGACACGAGTCAAGCTAGAGCAAAAGAGGCCGAAGCCCATCTCGTTGATGATGTCTCGAACTCTGGCTGGAAGCTCGTTATACCAGTCTCTAGTGGTCGTGGCACCACAGCCTCTAAAGGCACGAGACTCGCCCTGTGGCAAATGAAATGCATCATATAGGGCAGTGCATGAAATGCATCAGATGAAAACAGTGCATGGTCAGATAAGGGCAGTGCATGAAATGCATTAGATAAAGGAAGTGTATGAAATGCAATCAGGTGGATCTGAATACAAGGTAGTGTAGGAATTGCAAATAACTAAAGGTAAGAATACATGAAGCAGAAATACATAAAAATAAAATAAAATAAAATAAAAAGATTTCTTGCCTCGATGGCAATGGCTGACAAGTGAGACTTTAGCTCCCTCAACAAAAAGTCCTCCAGTGCACCACGGGCGAACTCGGTGAAGCATCTGATGCCTTTGGAAGTAGGCAGTATGTGTGTCTATGGGTGATATCTCACCAGATCAAAAGACCGTATCCTCAGTGGTAGCGGCTCTGGCTCTGCCTTGGGCTTGAACTCTGCCTCTAAGTTAGCCTCAAGATCAGCTATCGGCTTCTCTACCTCCGACACAGGTGGTACTACTAGGGAAACCTCCAGGGGAGCCCCGTCATGGGGAACCTCGTCCACCATCTGAAAATAGGTACGAGATAGGTGAAAAGTGAAGAAAAATGAAGAAAAAGGGTAAACTTGGAAAAAGTCAAACCATAGGAGAGAGAAATTGGAGGAAAAAGTCAAAGTCGAGAAAAGTGCACAAAACTCGAGAGAAACTCAGGGGGAATGAGCCTAGAATGACGGAAATGAGGAAGGAAGCACTGAAATCAAGTTTCAATCGGTTCAAAGTGAAGAGAACAAAGGGGATTTAGCGAATCAACTTCGCGTAGGGTGCTGGAAAACGCGTGGAAAGCTCAAATCTAGAGAGAAGAAGGCCTAGAGGGAAAGGAAAATGATTTTCGGACAAGGGAAATTGAGGAAATGAGCCCTAGGGCTCATACTTAAAGGCTCGAGCTGAATTGCCCAATTTGCCCTCAATCTGCCATCTCATCGATGGCCGGCAAGGCTCATGATGGCCGGCACCTAGCCGGCGGCCTTCCCTCATGGCTGGCAAGTGGCCAACAGCTCTCCTAGGATACTTGATGCTATTTTGTGTCCTTGGTTTCCAAAAATTGAAGGGATTGTTTGCTGTTGAGCTCAAAATGCTTCTGCGGAAGCTCGAAACTGTGTTTTCGGGGCACGGTGTTCGTCGTTTGCCAACATGAACGAGGTGTATCCTTTAAACACATTGTAATTCTTCTGAGAGGTAAATTGGAAGTTGTCTTTGAGTTTGTTCTCGTCAAATCATGTTTTGATATCTTGCATAGAACACACATTTCTGATTCGCTGTTGCATGGAACGTGCATCCGCTTTTATGCATAGAATATGCTCCCGTTACCAATCATGCATAGAATATGCTTATGCTTTTGCTTCTCACATAGAACATGCCATTAACATTGTATCTCGGTTGTATGTATTGCATAGAACACGCATTCCTACTATGTCGCATTTGTTAAGTCTCTTTTCTTCACATGCATGATATTGTATATATAGTTCATTCAAAGGAGCTCCAGGCAAAATCACTCGTGCCCTTCGGATCATATCTTTCCACCTTTCCTCCTCTCGCATGAGACACATTAGGATTGTTTCGGTTAAAAACATTTGGGTGCGTCCCGGTGTTCACACCACCCCTTCCTCCTCTTGCGTGAGACAAGTTAGGATTGTTGCCGTTAAAAACATTCTGGTGCGTTCCGGTGTTCACACCACCCCTTCCTCCTCTCGTGTGAGACGCGTTAGGATTGTTTCGATTAAAAACATTCTGGTGCGTTCCGGTGTTCACACCACCCCTTCCTCTTCTCGCGTGAGATGCGTTAGGATTGTTTCGGTTAAAAACATTCAGCTGCATCTCAGTGTTGACACCACCCCTTCCTTTTCTCGCATGAGACACGTTAGGATTGTTTCGGTTAAAAACATTCGGGTGCATCTTGGTGTTCACACCACCCTTTCCTTTGCTTGCGAAAGACACGTTAGGATTGTTTCAGTAAAAAAACATTCAGGTGCGTCCCGGTGTTCACACCACCCTTTCCTCCTCTCGCATGAGACGCGTTAGGATTGATCCCTTCAGTTAAAAACATTCAGGTGCATCCCGGTGTTCACACCACCCCTTCTTCCTCTTGCGTGAGACACGTTAGGATTAATCCCTTTGGTTAAAAACAATCGGGTACGTCCTGGTGTTCACACCACCTTTTCTCCTATCGCGTGAGACGCGTTAGGATTAATTACTTCGGTTAAAAACATTTGGGTGCGTCCCGGTATTCATGCCATCCTTTTTCTCCTTCCATGTGCAATGCATTAGGATCTCGATTGAGACCTTGGGTGTACCCGACGGTTATGTCGCCCTTCGCCTTTCCTGCATGATGCATAGTTAAGCCTACATAATTTTCTTACATCCTTTCTACATGAAATGTGGTTTGGCTCATTATTTCCACGCGTGGCGTGTTTATTTATTTATTTCTTTTCATGTTTGAAATTGATGTACCTTGTTTCAGTTTGTTTAACTGTGGCATTTCTTTGCATAGTATTTGCATTTGCATTTAAATGTTTCATTGCACAGCCTCATTGCATAATCATGAGTTATGTTCCTGCATCATGCATATCGTTTGCATTCTGCCCTAGAACCACGCTAGTTTGATCCCTTGCAAAGGGATACACAGGCAGCCTGTGGGCACAACCATTTTGTTTTCTGTCTTGATTGTTTGTCCAAGTCTTATGGCCTTGTCAAAATGGGTCGTCGCTAGGCTTTGACATTCACTCACGTCATGTCAGGACTCCGAGTTCTGTCAAAGAGGGGCAACTGTAGACACGCCATTTTTTACGGCCCTTTAAGACTTGGATGTCCTTGTAGGTACATTCAATGATGAGTCTGTTTGCTCGCCGAGCATGCAAAGTCCTCAATAGAACGCCACAGGTTTGAACCTTTCAAACCCTGCATCCATTTTGTCTCCTTTTTAGACCATGTCTTGGTCTTTCCCTCCTGCAGTCTCTGGTGGCCTGCTGCCATCTGTGAAGGCTGCCGGCCAAAGCTTCTGGTCTGCCGGCCATTGATGTGCCTTGCCGGCCATCACTCATGGCCGGCCGGCCATTAGTGTTTTGTCCAGATATTTTGTGCCAGCTGTACCAGCCAGTTGCACAGATGCATGCATCTATCCATACGTGGAGGGATGGATCTCCTTGCATAGAATTCACATTTTCTATATATAGAGAGTCTCACTCTCATGTTTTGGGGTTAGAAGATTTCAAACTCAAAATTTTCTCTCTCTTTCTCTAGATCTCTCTCTTTCTCTCTTTCTCTCTCTCTCTCTCTCTCTCTCTCTCTCTCTTACAATTCTCTACACTTTTGCCTACTTACTCTACACTCTTGCCTTTACTTCCTTAACCAAACTTGATCACCTTTGATCTGAGGTTCTTTGAGGCCCTCTTGGAGCTCTACAAGTTACTTTTGGCTTGAATTGTTGCCTAGAATCACTCTTCTCTTCAAGAGGCATAACATTTGCTTTGTTAGCTTACTTTGTGTACTTGTTTTCCTCTATTTTTTTACTATTTTTGGGCTATAAAAACTCTGTCAAAATGGGCTGAAATTTGTGGTTTGAAGCCATTTTAAGATAGGGGTGGTTCACCCTTCTTTGTACCTTGTTTGTAAGGCTTCTTCACTTGTGTTTCCTATCTTTAAACCATCTTTTTTTGGGGCTTCTAACCACTGAATTCTAGAGTATTTTCAGTGGCAAAAAACATGTTTTGAAGTCCGAAATTGGAGGGGTTAGCCTTCCCTCCTTATGTCTTGTTTGTTAGCCTAGCTAGCTCCATGTGTTAGCATGTTTTTCTAGCTTTTTGTAGTTATATTCCAGCATGTTTTTGCCCTTGTTTTAGACTACTTTAGCTCTGTTTTGGGCTGTTTGGATCAGTTGAGTATTGTTTTGTATGGTTGTAGTGTAATAGTCCTCACAAGTTTGGTGTTTTAAGCCATTAGGCACCTCTTGTTTGAGTTGATTGCATGATTTGGTGTTGTTTTGCACTTCATTTCAGCACTAATCACCTCTGTAACCTCCCTCCTTTCTTGATTTTTCTTTTTTCTTTGAAATTGGTTTCAAGTCACTTGTTTGCCTAAGTGTGGAATTGAGGTTTCATACTTAATGGTTTAATCCCTTTGGGGGTTCATTACCAACGGTATGAGACTTCTTTCATACCCAAAGCAACTTGTGTTTTGAGCCTTCTTTCCATTAGAGGAATCTAACTCACCTTTTGGACTTAATTGGACTAAGTAACGGTTGGTAAGTTAAAATGAGTAACTAACAACTTGGGACTAAAATTGAGCAAGATAATAACTTGTGTGTTGTACGTTCAATCGGATGTTAATTCAGCACAAGGAAAATTGGGACATTTCAAACTCAAAGTGATGAAATGTCTCAAGTTTCCTAGGTCTCCATTGCCCTTGATCATGTATGATAGGGTGATGATTCTTGAATGTCTTGTTTTGCATTCATTGAGCTTCTACACCTTGAATCACAAGTCATCATGCAATGAAATTGCTTAGATTGGTGGTTTGTGGTTTAAGTTCACAACTCCTTGGATTTGTCCATGAAAAGAATGGGTGAATTGTGCAAATAATCCTCAAAAAAACCCCCTTTTTACTCTATTTGTACTCTGTTGTAGCATGGTGATCCAGTGCATCAGTGGCCGGCAGGCCACTATCCATGGCCGACAGTGCACTATAGATAGCTGGCAGACTACCTTCTTGGCCGGCAGCATTCATCCATGGCCGACTGGCTACTAATGTAAACCTTAGCAGAATTTTGGTAAGGTGGAGTAGAAAGGTTCTAGAAATGTTCAACTCTGCAAACAAAGGCTTTCGAGAGCAAAACGGAGGTCTTTTCGAGCGAAAACCGAGCATGTGCATCTTCTACTTCCCGAGGCAAAATAGTGGTAGCATAATTAGAAATGTTAATTGCCTAGTTTGCTTACATTTGTGTTGTAAATTAATTAGTTAGCTTACTAGTTAATTCATTGAAATATTGTAATAATTAGTTAATTAATTTATCTTTTTATTTTGGTTTGTGATAATTAGCTTAGATTAGCTTAGCCCTAATTAGTTGCTGGTTAGTTAGCTTTTATTCATTTGAACTCTCCTTTGTGAGAGCAAAATGTAATGATGTGTATGTCTTCCAACCCCACGTCTTTTTCCCTTTTACTTAATCACTTTTGTTGGTTAGATTAGGATCACGTTTCAATTAGCATACCTTATGCTTGCATCCATTCATTCGTATTGCATGCACCGAGACTCGACGCATCATTCAAACTGCATTATCATTTCAATACCTTCTTTGATTACGTGTTTAAACTGCATGTTATCAAATCGAATCATATGCCATATTAGTAGCCAAGTCTATTAATTGCATATCACATGTGTTGCATTAGTCATTTTGCATAGTTAGGAAGCACGCATATTTTTCTAACTTTGTCTGCTTTTGGCTTGGAGTACTAGGTGAGTTTTTAATGCTTTAGCATACTTGCATGAATGTGAATGTTTCCCTGTCTAGCATGCTTGCCATGAGACTAAATGCTTAGTTGATAAACTACTTGAATGCCTATGGATGAAGGCTTGTTATTTGAATTGGAACGATTCAACGAATGTAAATTTTAAGCCCACTTTGCTGGGTGGCAAATCAATTTTAAGCCCACTATGTTTGGTGGCAAATCCGCAAACTTTAAGTCCACTTGAGGTGGCAAATTTAAACCCTTTTCGCAAAACAAACATGAGTTGAATTGTTCCAAATTGAGCAAACTAGTCTGTACTTGCATGTGCGCATCACATAGTACTGCTAGTCTAATAACCTGAACAAGAGTACATAATGCTTACAAAAAAAATCATATCATGATTAGTAGAGGCCAATCTTTGATTGGGCGAGCGATGGTGCTCAATTCATGACCTTCCCCTCTCGTACCTAAGTTCCTGAGCCGAAGCAGCTTTGGTGATGACAGACACGTGGCCTTTGGCACGAGTCATGGGTTTCCTAATTTCCTCAAAATAAAATATTTAGGTGGTGACTCTGTATCTAGCAAAGCAGTCCAATTTTGGCATTTTTCATTCTAAAATCGATTTTTCAAAAGATTTGTCAGATTTGAACTCTTCGGTGTTTATCAATTTCACATTGCACTTGTGAGATTAGATTCAGAACCACGGGAGTTCGAACTGTAGGGCTTCTTTTCAAGTTTCCAAAAGGGGGCGCGAAAAAGCCGATCTACAGCTACCGCATTCGTCATGAGGTTTAGAATCTCATCGACAACCAGACAACAGCTCCACCTCAAGAACCCAATGTTACTACCAACCCACTTCTCATCCATAACCAAGTACCTCCTCCTCACCTTAACCACATCCATACACTACCATCTACCTTTAACGCCAGTATATACATCACCTCAGTCCATGTACCAAGCCAAAGGTGTTCATTGTGGAAAGTACTGATTTGTGCATGATGGATGCACCCAATCCGGTTCGGGTACGCCAAGAGCGCCAAATGACCAAACCCATTACTGCTAAGATGTTGGGAATGATTAAAAACCTTCAAGGAACAGTGGAAAATTTAACATTTGGGGTTTTGATCCCGTCAAAAAGCTCCCCAATCTTGGGGCGAGCTATAGTTAAAAAGGGCCAACTCGAAACTATCTCAAGTCTGGGTGATGACAGATCAACAACAAATGGGTCTCGCTTCGATATAGCCACCCAATCCCTCGACCAAGCACAAGCAAGTTGCAATAACAAGGCCGGGACAAGTATGGATCTCTATGTACATCTTCGGTGGGCTATTAAGACTTTGAAGGTCAAAGGGTTGAACAAGCAGCAAATGCTCGCAGTTGTTGCGAAGACTGTGGATGACACTTTTATCGCTCAAGATTAGAGCATTTTGAATTAGGGGGCAAGCCATGAAAATGGATGCTTTACCAAAAATACCCCTTCTAATTCCAGTCCCAAGCCCATGAATACCCGGCTAACACCCCCAAATCCATTTGCCAATATTTCCAAAACTAGTGCTCCCTCCTCCCAAAAACGAACCTTCACCCATCTCCCTATGAGCCTAACCTATGCATTGAAGGTACTAATGGAGAAAGGGTATCTCAAACTGCTCAATCCTCGACCTCTCCCTAATCCTCTCCCACCTAAGCATGACCTTACACAATATTGCACATTCAATTAGCAGTACAGTCACCATACTAACCGCTACTTCTGCCTTTGCCACAAAATCCAAGACTTGATTGACAATAAAGTCATCACCCTACCTGAAAATCCTAAAGCTGTCAAAAAACCTCTCCTTGACTACAATAGATTGCCACTCCATAACATAAAACCCACCCACAACTTGCTAACAACCAACCATTACCCTAGCCAACACATCATACCCGCCAATGAGCCCAAACCCATTGTGTTCATTCCTACATCTTCTTATTTTGATCTGAGCAAAAGGAACAAAATCTTTGAAGAGATGGAAAGTTTATTCGATCTTGGTGAGTTCAAGCTTGATGAAGAAGTGGGCTCTCTAGAGATTCCAGCACTAATGGTTGGAATGATGAACCTCAGTCTCAGCTAGGAGAATTGTTGAAAGCATTTGGAAAGGACTTTCTAAACTAGGGGCATAGTGTGAAAAAGCAATTGTTTTAGTCAAGAAGATGTGTGGAGACAACGTAATTGTGAGATTCAATCTGTGAGACTCGATTTGAAAGTCGGAAATCAATCCTTCTGGGTGTGGATGTTAGTATTGTTGAATTGAAAGCAAGTATGGACCTTCCAATGGGCTACTTGAAGTTGTTTTTGAAATTTTACAGATGGACTTGGAGAAGGAAAACCCCTTTTGTCTCAGAAATGCTTATTTTGTTTTGAGTTATGTCCTGCAAATAGTTATGTTATGAGTTTTGTTTTCTTTGTCTTTTCTGGCATCGCTCCTTTGAGTCGCTCCCGTGTACCCTCAGGTCTTCATTATGTTGTTTTAATAATAAGAAAGCAGGAGTCAAGTTTCTGAGCATTTTATTGTGCCTATAGTAATTCTTGCGTGACTTATTAAAAAAAATGGGAAAAACTTCGAAACTTTTTTTTGAATGAGATTCTGTTAATAAGCTCGAGTATTGAGAAGGATCCCCCGAATGGTTTAAGTGAATTCTGACTTATCGGTGCAGAGTCCTTCATGGTTTCAAAATTTTAAACTGTTTCTTTTGCAAACCTGCGAAGATGGGTTCAAAATTGTGCGTGGTATCCTACATTGTCCTGGGGATTCTCTTCACCATTATGCAATCATTTTGGCGAACACAAGACAACTTTCAGCTCTCACCATCATAAAATTCCTCCCCCTATTGTTTTCATTGCTCCAAAAAGAAATGGATAAAAAAAAACCAAAAGAAAAAAAAAAAGAGAAGAACCCAAAAGCAAAAAAGAGAAAGAAGAAGAAAGAAAAGAAAGGAAAAAAGAAGGAAAAAGAAAAAAAAAATCAACCATCAAGCCAGGCGTATCCATTGGAATGAAATCTAATCAACTGTGAGGAAATGAACTTTTGTCTAAATTCTAGAAAGCCAATGCAAGAAGGTACCACATTACGAGAAGAACCAACTCTGAAAATGGAGCAAAAGAAAGGAAGAAAACATGCATAAGAGAATAGAGAACCAAGCTCAAATCAAGGCGAAGTCAGTTCCAGTGTTAGGGCAAGGATGACTATTGATCAAATTCACTGCAAGTGTTGTAACACTATCCTTGAGAGGCTCGCTAAGCTGAAAACCCGAAAGGGTGACCTAGGCAAAAGTTAGAGCATGAAAAATGAGAAATCAAAAATATATAGCTCACAAGGTTAAAAACCCCGAAGGGGCGACTTTGGCAAAAGTCAGAGCACAAAAGGAGAGTGTCAACACCCGAGTGAACCTTAACCATGAACTATGTTGACCTGATTCCCATTTTTAGGATACGTAGGCAACTTCATCCTGAAGTTCGGTCTCAACCATATCCATTTCATCTATCTCTATCCAATCATCTTGCCCGATTCACGTTGTCAGCTTCGCATCAATCCATGAGCTACACCGACTGCTATGCATATCATACTTGCATTTGGTAAGAAAGAACTAACTTGAATCAATAAGTGGAGAAACTTTCAACACTTGAACTTATCAGTAGGATCTCTAACTGGAGCAAAAGAGGGAATTGAAATGGAGTTTAACATGGAGCATAAGTAAAACTAATGGCACTATGAATGATCAATTACCTTGAGTCTTTTTCTGCTTTTGGGTTAGTTGTGAGTTATGTGGTGTCGTGCCTAGTATTTCTTTTGGTCTGCACTCTTTATCGAGTCACCATAGCACATCTATCACTCAAAAGCGCTCTTCATCGAGTCACCATAGCGTGTTTGTTGGTCAAAGTTCAATAGAGTGGCATGGTCAAAATTCCATACATGAATGTTCGCTCCAAACTTGAAAACAAGTCCATGTGTGGAATTCATAAACAAACTGAGAGTGCCCATACAAGGGGCATCGCATTCATGATCATTGCAAAGTGTACATGAGAAATTCGTCACTACTTTGAAGGGGACTGGAGTAAGTTCTTAACATATTGGGATAGAAGAGAAGCATGAGTCTAATTGTTTGGCAACTATTCCAGGATCTTATTGCTTGTATAATGTTGAAAAAGGTGGCCAGCAACTGGACACTAGGGGCAATTTTCAGTACATCTGATTGGGTCATCCATTGAACAAGGGGCATGAACCCAACCGGTGGCCAATGACTAGACACAAGGGGCAATTTTCAATGCATCTAGTCGGGTCGTCAATTGAACAAAGGGCATGAACCCAACCTTCCCAACCTTTCTCTCAATCCACTCAGAGCCATTTGTGGGGCACTTTCCCCTGGGTTAGGGTGGGCTCACTCTCATGATGATTCTGATATGAGCCAGCTTTCAAAAATTGTGTCCGACCATTTTCAAAAGTCTCTTGGGATTGCCATCTTTCCTCTAATTAATACATGTGTTTTCAATTATGCATGCATACTCATACACTTTGGTTGATTTGAACTGCGTGATTGATTGCTCTTGCTTCGTTGAGTTACCTTCCGCAGTGTTTTTCAATTTCATTTCAATAAGTTGTGGTGAGTTGCCCTACACTCATCTCATTTCAAGTACATGATGTGCTACTTTATGTACTGCTCATTACCCTTACGCTGCACTATTTTGTGCACCCCACCTAGCATTGTTTTGTGCATCTTACAAAGCACTTTTTTGCATCTCCTATGTAGCACTGTTTTGTGCATTCATCTTATATTGTAACCTAGATCGCACTGTTTTGTGCATTCACCTTGCATCGCACTATTTTATGCATTCACCCCACATCACACTATTGTGTGCACCTCACATCACACTATTTTGTGCACCTTGCATCGCACTATTTTGTGCATTCATACATCTGTCCCTTGTATCGCACTGTTGTGTGCACCTCGCATCGCACTATTTTGTGCATTCACCTTGTATCACACTATTTTGTGCACCTCACATCGCACTGTCTTGTGCTCCTTATATCATAGTATCTTATGCACCTTGCATCGCACTCGCACTATCTTGTGCACCCTACATCGCACTATTTCATGCAACCCTGCATCGCATTGTCTTGTGCACCTGTATGGCACTATTTTGCCTTGCATTGCACTGTTTTGTGCACCTTCCCCGCATTGTCTTGTGCACTCACCTGAGTCTAAGAGACCTTAAATCCTCTAAAGGTGCAATTCCTTTGGTGTTTGTCGTGCCCGAACGACTTTAGACGATCTGGTATAGCCACCTGACTGTGTTTGTAGTAAGTTCTCAGGAGATCAACTGAGACGGTGGAAACTAGAGTTTGAGTGACCGGTGCCTAGAACACAAAGGTATGGAATTTTCGAGACTAAAGTCTAGTTTAAATACCTATGGGTGTATCCTCAACTTGAAATCTGTATGGCAACCCCATAGGTTTAATAGCTTGTATACGCCTTAATTCTGGATACTAAACCAACCTAGTCTATCACCCTGTTGGAGAATAGGGAAAGTTACAAACATGGCCAAGAAGAAAAGTAGTACCTATGGTTTGGAAGCGCAAAATGCATGAAGAAGTCTTGAAACCAAGAAGAAGAGGAAGATCCACATCAGCATAAGGTGAGTCATCGTCGATTGCCCCTACAAGGTGCTTTCTAAGGCATCACTTTCACTTCCTAGCTGCATCATCATATTTATTACCTCTATTGCATTGCATATAGCATCTATCGCATGCATATACTATACTATCCATTACATCCATTACATCATGCCATTTTATCGACTACATCCTTTCCATGTTGAACTTAGTCTAGCATGTACTCATACCTTTCCCTCGTTGAAACATAGTTCTATCATGTATAAGTACCCATGCTGCGCTGAGGCCAGTATTGAGGGTGTCGGCACCTTTTCTGTGTTAGAGGTGGTTTTGCATCCACTACATCCATTGCATCCATTGTATCATACTTTGTCTAGTTGCATTCAGCATTTAGGATCATTATCTTTCCCCAGCAGATCATTTCTCACTTATATCATACCACCCAATTACTTGTACTCTTTCTTTTTTTGTAAAAAACATAGTCTTGCATGTGCTTGCACCCCTTTCACATTGAAACGTGATTATGTTATGTGTAAGCATCCATGTTGCGCTGAGGCTAGTATTGAGGATTTAGGCACTTAGCCTGTGTTCGGCGTCGTTTGGCTCGTGCCCATTTCTTTTCTATATAAAACATAGTTTGATTTTGCATCCCCATCCCTTTATGGTATTCGTGTGTTTTGCACTGCTTGTGGTTTGATTATATTATTGCATTGCATTGTATCTCATTTTGCATCCTGCCCCTGAACTATACTGGTTTGATTCCTTGCAATGAGATACGTAGGCAACCCTCGGGTTCAACCAACTGCATCTGCATTTTGTTTGTTTGCCCAAGTCTTACGACTTTGTTAAAATGGGTTGTCTTTGGGCTTTGACATTCACTCACATCATTTCATGACTCTAAGCTCTGTCAAAGAGAGGCAACTGTAGACACCGCATTTTTGACCGCCCTTAAGACTTGGGTGCCTCAGGTTGATCACTCGATGATGAAAGTTATGTTATACAAATGTTTGATTCCTTTCAGCAAGAAGAGCTTCTAAATCTCAACCTTACACCCCATTTTTAGACCAAAACTATTTTAGACCTTAAAACCCTTTTTTTCAAAATATGTTTTCAAATGTTTCTACGATGTTCTGAGGCTCGCATTTCGTTTAAAATATTGCACTTTTCGGTGAACTGAGCAAGGACAAAGTGGAAATAAATGGAAGGGAGGTGAACTCTTTAAAAAATCTTCAAAAACATCTTATTTATAAGTTTGGAGTTGAAGAAAATAGGAGCGGAGGGAAGAAAACTAGTTGGGGAAGAGGTTGGGCATCAATCCGTTAGGATATAAATGAGCAGCCTTCTCTAAAATAGGCATATCTCTCTGCACACTTAAAATTTATATGTGAGGCCACATTCATTAGAAAGTAGACTTCCGAAGCTTCAATTTAGAATTAAGAATGACCTAAAACCAAATCCAGAAGAGGGAGATATGTTCGTTTGAATTCTGGCCTAAAAGCAGATTTTAGTGGACGGCTGACCACTTTTTAAAAGTCCTTGGCTAGCCAACTAAGTGTCCCCAGAGGCCCCCAAACCCACTAGTGGCCGGCCGGCCACTAACAGTAGACGACCGGTCTCTATTAGTGGCCTGCTGGCCACTTGTGTCAAAAACAAATATTTTTCTGCCAGTTGTCCCCCTATATGCATGCATTGCACCAACTGTTTGTATATAGATATTTCCGACCTAGTGGCATCTTTTTCTATATATAGGTGACCACCCCTCTTGGAATTAGGTTACAAAAAAATTTCAAAAGCCCCAAAACTTGAAATTCTCTCTCTATCTCTATCTTGGAACACACACATCTTACCCAAACACTTTCTAAACCAATATTGGAGCTCTCCTTGCTGAGATTATTGAGTCCAAATTTCAGCCCTTGAGAGTGTAAGCTTTGTGGTCTGTGAACAAAAGTGTTACTCCTCTTCAAGAGGTATAACTACTGGCTTCTTTGCACTACTTCTTCTCTATCTTTTCTTGCTGTTTTTGAACTGTTTTTATAAGCTGAAGCTTGTGGTTTAAAACCATTTAAGGTAGAGGAGTTGACTACCCTTCTTTGAACCTTGTCTTCTAGGCTTTTACCCTTGTGTTTCCCATCTTTTCATCAACTTTTTTGAGCTTTTTACCACTGATTTTCAGAGGTTTTCAGAGACTAAAAATGTAGTTTTGAGATCCCAAAAATGGAGGGGTTAGCTACCCCTCCTTATGCTTGTTTACTAGCTCAATTTCTCCATTATTTTAGCTTACTCTTTTAGTTATTTTTACTTCAATTCCAGCACTGTTTTAGTCTATTTTAGGACTAGTTTTATGAATTAGAGTCATTTATGCTTTGTATTGCATGCTTGTAGTGTAATGGTCCTCATAGGTTTGGTGTTTTAGGCCTTAGACACCAACCTATTTGAGTTAATAGCATTTATTTCAAACTTTCCATACTTGTGTTCACCTCTAATCATCTCTACAACCTCCCTCTTTTCTTGGTTTTTTATTTGTATTGAGAGTTATTTCAACCGATTGATTGTTTAAGCTTGAGATTTAGATTGTTGTGCTTAATTGTTTAATCCCTTTAGGGGTTCATTACCAATGGCATAACATCTCTCTCATGCCCAAAACAAACCTTTGTTTGACACTTCTCTCATTTAGTGGACTTAATACTCATGTTTGGACTAAAATGACTAATGAATGGAAAGGTAATTAAAAGAGGCAATAAGATTGGAACTAAAATGAAGCAAGAAAATAAAATGAACTTGGGTTCAATCGGACATTAATTGAACTCCTTGAGTCTTGAGGCATTTGCATTTATTGAAATTGCATCCCTTGGTTCATAAGTCATCGCGCAATGAATTTGCGCCGATTGATGGCTTGCGAATTGAGCCTACCCCTCCTTTGAGCTGTCTGATGATAAGGAGAAGCAGGGTGGACTGACATCCCCTGAGAATGCTCTGCTTGAGAAACCCGCCATTAGTGGCCGGCAGGTCACATTTTCTGTATGGCAGGCCACCATTAATGGACGGCCGGCCGGCCACCAGTTTTAGCCTACCGGCCACTTTTTCCAGCCAGGCAGTGTCCTTTTTCTAGCAGAATAGAGCAGGGGCAAAAATAAAAACAATGCAATTTTCTGACTGCAAAACAAAACCCTTTTGGCAGCAAAACAGAGGCATTTTCAGGTGAAAAATCTGTGTGCTTGCATGAGTCATCCCTTGTCTCTTGGGGCTCGTTAAATTATTCTTGTAGTAGTTAATTACTTAATTAATATTGTTTTGTAGCCAATTAATTAGTTTAAATTCTAATTTGTAATAATTAGTTAAAGTAGCTAGTTGTTTTTGTATTGTAATTAATTAATTAGTTCCAATTTGTAATAATTAGCTAGCATAGTTAATTTATTTCATTTGGTTTATAATAGTTAGTTAATTCGGTAATTAGCTAGGACAATTATTCAGACCCCCCTCTTGCGCGAGGGCAAACTTGTAATAATGTGCATGTCTTCCAACCCCATGTCTCTCTCACTTTTATTTACCCTCTTATAATGGATAGCATAGAGCATCATGTTTCTTTTAGCATTTTCCATACTTTGCATCCATATGTCTTACATGCATAGGGTTCGGCTCATCATTCTAACTCGCATCGTTAGTTAAACACTTCTTTGAATACATGCTTAAATCGCATGTTATCAAATTGATTCACATGACATGTTAGTAACCGAGCCCACATTGCATTTTTTATGTGTCGCATTAGTCATAT
The DNA here is from genome assembly GCA_022316695.1 of Camellia oleifera. Taxonomy (NCBI): domain Eukaryota; kingdom Viridiplantae; phylum Streptophyta; class Magnoliopsida; order Ericales; family Theaceae; genus Camellia; species Camellia oleifera. The sequence continues at coordinate 115,345,907 of CM039315.1, forward strand.
TATATTAGTTAGGATCATGCATTTTTTTTTTTTTTTAAACTCTTTTATTTCTTTGACTTGCCTTGGAGTACTAAGTGAGCACTTATTGCTTTAGCATATTGCATGTGTGTAATTGTTTCCATATCAAGCATGATTACTACAAAGCTAAGTTCTTAAGTGATATATCTGTTTGGATGCCTGTGGATAAAGACTAGTTGCCTAAATTGAGATAAATTGATCAATGTACCTATGAGATCACTTTTTCAAGTGGTACATAGTCAAAACCATTTTCAAACATACATGAAATCAAAGTGTTCTAACTTTTGCAAATTAGTCTATACTTGTGTGCAACACATAGTAAAATAGCCTAATAATCAGAAGAAAAGCATATAATATAAATAAAAATCACATCATGATTAGTAGAGGCCGATCTTTGATCGGGCGAGTGGGGTGCTCAATACATGACCTTCCCCTCTCGTACCTAAGTTCTCGAGCTGAGACACTTTGGTGATGACGGATAAGTGGCCTTTGGCACGAGTCTCAGGCTTCCTAAATTTCCTAAAAATATTTAGGTGGCGACTTTGTAATCTGGCAAAGCAGTCTATTTTTTAGCATTTTAATTCAAAGTTGATTTTTTAAAAGATTTGTCAAATTTAAACTCATTTGTGTTTATTTATTTCACATTGCACTTGTGGAATCAGATTCAGAATCACGGGAGACCGATCTGTAAGACTAGTCGTATCCGAAAGGAACACAAAAAGTCAAGCTACACAATCACATTATAAGAGAATAAAAGTTAGCCAATAAAAGATTTTTTAATTATTTAAAAAATTAAACATTAAGAGACATAATCCATGCAAGATGTGAATTGATTCCTATATTTTATTAGTACAAAAATCTAAATTTTAAAAGTATTCCTTTTCAGATTTCTAAATTTAAATTTTAAATAGATTAATTAACTATCTTTTTTAAATCTATAAATCAATATATAATAAGAATTTTTTTTAAATGATTCAATAAAAGTTAGAATTTTTTTAAAAATTTTAAAATTGATTAGTTAACTTTCCTTTTCAAATTTCTAAATAAATTAATTAACTTTCCTTTTAAAATGTGTAAATCAATGCATAAGAAAAAAAAATTAATGATCTAATAAAAGTTAGCCAATGAATTTTTTTTAATTATTTAAAAAATAAGAATTCTAGAAAAATAGTGTGAGCTTTTTGAGTTTCACAAGAGTCTTCTTATTAGAAATTTAATTTTCCTTAATATATAGTATAAATATGGTTCATCTGTCACTTGCTATTAAAATTTTAAATAAACATAGATCACTTATAAAAGAATCAAAATAAGAGGAAGAGAAAGAAGGGAAAAAATAAAAAAAAGGCAATGATTAATCTATATCTATACTATATATTAAGTAAAAGGGGGTTTTTAACCTCAAGTCTTGTGGGAGCTCCAATCTCCCAATCTAAATTTCCTAATTTTTTTATTTTAAAAAAAAAATCTTAGCATTTATTAACATTTTCCAACTCCCAAATCTTACCCTCATAATAACACTTTAATGCATTAAGAACAAGCATAAAAAAAATTCTTTGAAATCCAATACATATGAATTCCTTGAAAAGTCCCAACACATATGATTATTATCCCTCATAATAACACTTTAATGCATTAAAAACAAACATAAAAAAAATTTCTTGAAAAGTCCAACACATTTGATTATTATCAAAATATTAAACTTTAATATAATATAATAAAAAAAAGACATTTAATTCCTTAAAAAGTCTAACACATATGATTATTATCAAGATATTAAACTTTAATATAATATAAAAAAGAAAAAAAAGAAGACATTTAAAAAAAAACATTTAAAAATCACAATTCACATCTATATCTATACTATATATTAAGCAAAAGGAGATTTTTAACCCCAAGACCTGTGGGAGCTCCAATCTCTTAATCCTAATTTTCTAATTTTTTGATTTTAAAAAAAAAAAACTTCAGCATTTATTGACTTCTCCCAACCCAACCTCAGCATTTATTGACTTTTCCCAACCCACAATCCCTTTTGACTTCTTTCATAATTATTGCAACATCTTTTTCAATTTCTCCCATAAACTATGGTTACACACAAAAATAAAAAATAAAAAAGATAAGAATTTAGCTATAGATCTCAAAAAGATATAACATCTAAATTTGAATTGTGATTTAATAATATAATTATGTATGTTTTTTTATGTATATTTATCAAAATTTTAAATCACTTAATGGGACAAATTAATCAATTTTCCAAAATTATTGATTTTTAAAACTATTGACTGATTTATTTATTTAATAACAAAAATATTTCATAATCTCTCTCACAAATTTTCAAAAAAAAATATTAAAACTTGCAGAGCTCCAATCTCCTAATCCTAATTTTCTAATTTTCTAATTTTTTGATTTTAAAAAAAAAAAACTCAGTATTTATTGACTTCTCCCAACCCAACCTCAACATTTATTGACTTTTTCCAACTTACAATCCTTTTTTACTTATCTCATAATTATTGCAACACCCTTTTCAATTTCTCCCATACACTATGGTTACACACAAAAATTATAAAAAAAAAAAAGATAAGAATTTAACTATAGATCTCAAAAAGATATAGCATCTAAATTTGAGTTGTGATTTAATAATATAATTATGTATTTTTTTTATGTATATCTATCAAAATTTTAAATTACTTAATGGGACAAATTAATCAATTTTCCAAAATTATTGATTTTTAATTTACAAAATAGATTAAAAAAAATATTGACTGATTTATTTATTTAATAACAAAAATATTTCATAATCTCTCCCTCCTAATCTTTCTCACAAATTTTTTTTAAAAAATATTAAAACTTGCATTCATTTTCTCTTTTCCAAAAAATCAGATAATATTTTCTATTAAAGTTGTAGATATCTACCTATATTTTTATATATTATATTATAACATAACAAAAAAAACTAAAAAAAACTAAAAAAAAAATCTTTAAAGTTTATCTAAATAAGTTTTAAATCAATAAAACTCACATGTCTATCACATATCTAACTCATATCATAACTTACCTAAATAATAATAATTAAAAACAAATGGAAACCACAAATAAATTAAATTTAAAAAAAAAAGATACCCACAACTCCATCTTAAATAAATTGAAAAAAAAAAATATCCGAATAGAAACCACACAAAAATAAAAATAAAAATAAAAAGATATATCTATCTATCTATCTATATCTATACTTGCTATATATTAAGCAAAAGGGAGTTTTTAACCCCCAAGGCCTATGTAAGCTTCAATATCCCAATCTGAATTTTTAAAATTTTTTATTTAAAAAAAAAAACTCAGCATTTATTAATTTGGTCAAATCCCCTAACTAGCATTTCTTAACTTTTTTCAATCCACATATTTTTCCACATGCCTGCAATTATTGATTTGGTCAAAATTCTCTGATCAGCATTTAAAATCCCCCTTATACAAATAATTATAGATACAATTCGTGTATAGTTATTGCAGTACCTTTTTCAACTTCCCCCATACACTATGGTTAGTGATAAGAAAAAAATCTTAAAAAACATAATTTATATATTAAAAAAAATCTAAAACAAATATACATATCTATAATTATTCCATGCATAGCACGGGTGATAGGCTAGTATATAGATAATTGTAAATACAATAAAATAGGAGGGCATTCATATATACACAGTTTTTTTTATAAGATCTCTTCCATTATAATAAGATAACATTTTATTTCTCTCATCTTATAATCTATATATTATATTATATATTATCTATACTGTATATTAATCAAAAGGGGGTTTTTAACCCCCAAGGCCTGTGAGAGCTTCAATATCTCAATCTGAATTTTCTAAATTTTTTATTTTTTATTTAAAAAAAATATCAGCATTTATTGATTTGATCAAAATTCCCTGATCAGCATTTATTAAATTTTTTCAATCCACATGTCTTTCTACATGCCTGCATTTATTGATTTGGTCAAAATTCTCTAACCAGCATTTAAAATCACATCATACAAATAATTATAGATATAATTCATATATAGTTACTACAGTACCCTTTTCAACTTCTCCCATACATTGTGGTTAGTGATAAGATTGTTAAATTATTTTTATAAAAAATCTTTAAAAAATATAATTTATATATTAAAAAAATCTAAAACAAATATAAAATATCTATAATTATCTCGTGCATAGCACGGGTGATAGGCTAGTTATATAGTAATGGAATTCGGTTAAAAAAGGCAACGATTAATCTATATACTATATATTAAGTTAAAGGGGGTTTTTAACCCCAAGTCTTGTGAGAGCTCCAATCTCCCAATCTAAATTTTCTGATTTTTTGATTTTTTAAAAAAAAAAAAAAAAAACCTTAGCATTTATTAACTTTTCACAACCTCCAAGTCTTAGCCTCATAATAACACTTTAATGCATTAAAAACAAGTATAAAAAAATTCTTTAAAAACCAACACATATGAATTTCTTGAAAAGTCCCAACACATAAGATTATTATCCCTCATAATAACACTTTAATGTATTAAGAACAAATATAAAAAAATTTCTTGAAAAGTCCAATACATATGATTATTATCAAAATATTAAACTTTAATATAATATAATAAAAAAAAAGACATTTAATTCCTTGAAAAGTCCAACACATATGATTATGGGCTTGGCTTCTGTCCAGTCCTTAATCGGACTGGACCGTGCTGTTGGGCCCGTGAAGGCCCACCACGGGTCCTATTTTGATAATCTGAACCGTTCAATGTGTAGAACTCGTCGAGTATTATAAGCCTGTAAAAAATCACGTTAATCAGATATCGATAGCTATATGATCAAATCAGTTTTGTATATAAAAAAAATGGACGGTAAATAAATTAACGGTTGACAAAAATCTGATTTGATTACATAGCTACCGATATCCGATTAACGTGATTTTTTACAGGCTTATAGTACTCGACGAGTTCTACACATTGACGGTTCAGATTATCAAAACGGGACCCGTGGTGGGTCCCCATGGGCCCAACAACACGGTCTAGTCCGATTAAGGACTGAACAGAAGCCAACGCCTATGATTAGTATCAAAATATTAAACTTAAACTTTAATATAATATAAAAAAGGAAAAAAAGAAGACATTAAAAAAAAAAACGACATTTAAAAATCGCAATTCACATATATAGATAACTAGCCTGTCACCCGTGCTATGCACGGGATAATTATAAATATTTATATTTATTTTAATTTTTTTAATATATAAATTATGTTTTTAAAGATTTTTTATAAAAATAATTTAACAATCTTATCACTAACCATAGTATACAGGAGAAATTAAAAAGGCTACTACAGTAACTATGCACTGGTTGTATCTATAATTATTTGTATAAGGAGATTTTAAATGCTAATCATAAATTTTGACCAAATCAATAAATGTAGGCATGTGGATTGAAAAAAGTTAATAAATGCTGAGCAAGGGATTTTGACCAAATCAATAAATGTTGAGGTTTTTTTTTTTAAATAAAAAATTTAGAAAATTAAGATTGAAAAATTGGAGCTCCCGTAAGGCTTGAGGTTTAGAAACCCCCTTTTTCTTAAATTGCGATTTTTAAATGTCTCTTTTTTTTTTAAAATGTCTCATTTTTTTCTTTTTTTATATTATATTAAAGTTTAATATTTTGATAATAATCATATGTGTTGGACTTTTCAAGAGATTAAATGTCTTCTTTTTTTTATTATATTATGTTAAAGTTTAATATTTTGATAATAATCATATGTGTTGGACTTTTCAAGAGATTAAATGTCTTCTTTTTTTTATTATATTATGTTAAAGTTTAATATTTTGATAATAATCATATGTGTTGGACTTTTCAAGAAATTTTTTTTATGCTTATTTTTAATGCATTAAAATGTTATTATGAGGGATAATAATCATATCTGTTGAGACTTTTCAAGGAATTCATATGTATTGGATTTTAAAGAATTTTTTTTATACTTGTTCTTAATGCATTAAAGTGTTATTATAAGGGTAAGATTTGGGGGTTGAGAGAAGTTAATAAATGCTATGGTTTTTTTTTTAAATCAAAAAATCAAAAAATTTAGATTGGGAGATTGGAACTCTCACAAAGCTTGGGGTTAAAAATATCCTTTTGCTTAATATATAGTATAGATTATCTATACTATATATTAAGCAAAAAGTGATTTTTAACCACAAGGCCTGTGCAAGCTCCAATCTCCTAATCCTAATTTTCTAATTTTTTGATTTAAAAAAAAAAAAAAAACCTCAACATTTATTGACTTCTCCCAACCCAACCTCAGCATTTATTGACTTTTCCCAACCTACAATCCCTTTTGACTTCTCTCATAATTATTGCAATATCCTTTTCAATTTCTCCCATAAACTATGGTTATACACAAAAATAAACAATAAATCACTTAATGGGACAAATTAATCAATTTTCTAAAATTATTATCAAAATTTTAAATCACTTAATGGGACAAATTAATCAATTTGCCAAAATTATTGATTTTTAATTTACAAAATAGATTAAAAAAATATTGACTGATTTATTTATTTATTTAAAAAGATCAATTACAATTTTTATTTTTTTGTAAAAATACAATTTAATCATCATTAATAATTGGTACATTATGTGACCCTAATGAGTACAATCCATTTTGTTTTTCAAAAAACACAGTGAGTTAAAAATCAAATCACAAATTAAGTGAATTGATAATTAAAAAAACATAATAATTTTTTATCAAAAACACAGTGAGTTAAAAAAATCAATTACAATTTTTTTTTTTCAAAATATAATCTAATCATTATTAATAATTGGTACTTTAAAAACCAAATCAGAAAAAAAAATAAATGAAATCACAAATATTTTTATGCTATCTAACTACAATCGTATTTTTTTCATAAATAATTGTATAAAAAAACCATTAAAACAGTAAATCCTAATCCTAATTTTCTAATTTTTTGATTTAAAAAAAAAATCTCAACATTTATTGACTTCTCCCAACCCAACCTCAGCATTTATTAACTTTTTCCAACCCACAATTCCTTTTAACTTCTCTCATAATTATTGCAACATCATTTTCAATTTCTCCCATAAACTATGGTTACACACAAAAATAAAAAATAAAAAAGATAAAAATTTAGCTATAGATCTCAAAAAGATATAACATCTAAATTTGAATTATGATTTAATAATATAATTATGTATTTTTTTTATGCATATCTATCAAAATTTTAAATCACTTAATGGGATAAATTAATCAATTTTCCAAAATTATTGATTTTTAATTTACAAAATAGATTAAAAAAAACTATTGACTGATTTATTTATTTAATAACAAAAATATTTTATAATCTCTCTCTCCTAATCTCTCTCACAAATTTTCAAAAAAAAAATATTAAAACTTGCATTCATTTTCTTTTTTTCAAAAAATCAGATAGGAGCTCTAATCTCCTAATCCTAATTTTCTAATTTTTTGATTTTAAAAAAAAAAATATCAGCATTTATTGACTTCTTCCAACCCAACCTCAGCATTTATTGACTTTTTTCAACCTACAATCCCTTTTAACTTATCTCATAATTATTGCAACACCCTTTTCAATTTCTCCCATACACTATAGTTACACACAAAAATTTTTAAAAAAAAAAGGTAAGAATTTAGCTATAGATCTCAAAAGATATAATATCTAAATTTGAATTCTGATTCAATAATATAATTATGAATTTTTTTTATGTATATCTATCAAAATTTTAAATTACTTAATGGGACAAATTAATCAATTTGCCAAAATTATTGATTTTTAATTTACAAAATAGATTCAAAAAAACTATTGACTGATTTATTTATTTAATAACAAAAATATTTGATAATCTCTTCCTCCTAATCTCTCTCACAAATTTTCAAAAAAAAAAATATTAAAACTTGCATTCATTTTCTCTTCCCCAAAAAATCAGATAATATTTTCTATTAAAGTTGTAGATATCTACCTATATTTTATATATTATATTATAACATAACAAAAAAAACTAAAAAACTAAAAAAAAAAAATCTTTAAAATAAAACTCACATGTCTATCACATATCTAACTCATATCATAACTTACCTAAATAATAATAATTAAAAACAAATGGAAACCACAGATAAATTAAATTTTAAAGAAAAAGATACCCACAACTCCATCTTAAATAAATTGAAAAAAAAATACCCGAATGGAAACCACACAAAAATAAAAATAAAAATAAAAGATATATCTATCTATCTATCTATATCTATATCTATACTATATATTAAGCAAAAGAGGTCTTTAACCCCCAAGGCCTATGGAAGCTTCAATATCCTAATCTGAATTTTTAAATTTTTTATTTAAAAAAAAAATTCAGCATTTATTGATTTGGTCAAAATCTCTTTATTAGCATTTATTAACTTTTTTCAATCCACATATCTTTTCACATGCTTGTAATTATTGATTCGGTCAAAATCTCCTGATCGGCATTTAAAATCCCTTTATACAAATAATTATAGATACAATTCGTGCATAGTTACTGCAGTACCAGTTTCAACTTCTCCCATACACTATGGTTAATGATAAGAAAAAAATCTTAAAAATCATAATTTATATATTAAAAAAATCTAAAATAAATATAAATATCTATAATTATCCCGTGCATAGCACGGGTGATAGGCTAGTAAATATATTAAGAAAAAGGAGGTTTTTAAATCCCAAGCCTTGTGAGAGCTCCAATCTCTCAATCTTAATATTCTAAATTTTTGATTTATAAAAAAAACCCTCAGTATTTATTGATTTGGTCAAAATCCCATGATCAACATTTATTAACTTTTTCCAATCCACATGTCTGCATTTATTGATTTAGTCAAAATTCCTGATTAGCATTTAAAATCCCCTTATACAAATAATTATAGATACAACGCGTGTATATTTACTGCAGTAGTCTTTTTAATTTCTCATGTACACTATAGTTAGTGATAAGATTGTTAAATTATTTTCATAAAAAAATCGTTAAAAATATAATTTATATATTAAAAAAAAAATTAAAAAAATATAAATATCTATAATTATTCCGTGCATAGCACGAGTGATAGGCTAATTATATAATAATAGAATTTGGTTAAAAAAAGGCAACGACTCCAAACATAAGCCACATTAATTAATTAATAAATATATAAATAAATAAGCTAAATAAATGAGAGACGTCCACATATTTTGGGGTTAGTTAACGTGTAATAATAGTCCTATAAATGTGTAACCACCAAACCACCCCCCCCCCCCCCCCCCCCCCCCACCACCCAAAAAAAAAAAAAAAACTTTAATAATTTAATAGAAGTTAGTTAATAAATTTTTTTTAATAATTTCAAAAATAATAATTCTAAAAAATTAGTATAAAGTTTTTAAGCTTCACAAAACTCTTCTCATTAGAAATCTAATTTTGCTTAATATATAATATAAATACCGTTCATTTGTCACTTACTTTTAAAAATTTTAAATAAAAATAGATCACATACAAAATTAGAAGAATCAAAATAAGAAAAGAAAAAAAAGGCAATGATTAATTATATAGTAATGGAATTTTGGAAAAAAAAAAAAGGCAATGATTGATTATATAGTAATGGAATTTGGTTAAAAAAGGCAACGATGAATTATTTAGTAATGGAATTTGGTTTAAAAAGTCAACAATTCCAAACATAAGCCACATTGATTAATCAAGGTTGATTTGGAGTGTGGGTTGGCTTCTTGGGTAGTTATGCCTCGTTTGGGAACAGATTTTTTTAGTAATTTTTTGATTTTTTTGTTAAAAAATATAATGTAAAAAAAATTAATATGCTTGGGATGATTTTTTGACTTTTTACGAAAATATGTGCAGAAAGTAAAAAAAAAAGGAAATCTTTGATTTTTTTTTTTATGAGTTATTGGCTTTTTAATGTTTTTAGTGACTTTTTGACTTTTTGACAAAAAAAATTACTTGTCAAACGAAGCCTTAATATGTAATAGTCCTATAAATAGGAGCACTTATTTACATAGGTTACACAATTAAGCAATTCTTAGTTTGTTGCAACAATGGCTCGTCTTATTGTAACAAGAATGTTGCAAGTTTTCACGATTATGTTTTTTACTCTTTCAATGAAAGCGCAGACACGCATTCCGACTGCAATGAAGAATGAAAGCCCCATTCTTTTTCAAAAAGCAGGTTTTGAATCCGAGTATGAGTTCAAATCTGAATCTGATCTCTCAAAAGTGGGTAAGTCTCGCACAACAATATTGACTTCAAATGCAAGGTCCTTGAGACCTGTACCTGTAGGACCAAATCCTCTACATAATGTCTCCCCCCCACTCCCTCTCCACTCTACCCTAAAAACAAACCCATAAATGGGTCCTATCTATGATCTGAAGTTGTAATGAGAAAGTTTGAATAAAAGTTCCTTTAATTTTAGAAATTCGAACTTCTATTTTTCTGCCTTCTATGTGCTCACTTGGTTTGTACCTGCACTGTGTATGTTGAGTGTTGAAAGTCCCAAACATAGAAGATCAATTTTTATTTTCATTTTTAAAAACAATGGATAAGAGAGAAATAGAAGAGAATAAGTTGCAATAAGATTCAAAATCAGGCATCACAAATAATTGAAAAATATAACTTCTACTAAGCTAACTATTTTGTCTCCAAACATGAAATTCTGACAATAATGTTATTCGTCCATTTTATTTTCATAAATTAATATTCTCCATTGGTCTGGTTTCCATGGATCTCAATGGAAGTATTTTAAGAAAATAAAAAATTTACAAAACACAAAAAATTTAAATTAAAAATTATAAAATTTTAAAGTCTTCAAATAATTTTAATAATATTTTGTTGAACGTACTACAATGATAAAATGGTATAAATTTAATTAAAATATTTTCACCATTGGGACTATCAATTTTTACTTATTATGTTTCATCACATTTTAAATTAATTCGCTAGTGGTGATTGACCTATTATTGTTGTTGTATCTACCAGGATACACATTTTTTTATTTATTTTTTTTGAACATCTAGAAGGGTACACATTGAAGCTATGCATTATTGGCCTACGATTATTTCCTTTACTATCATCATTTTTTTCTATATTTTATTTATTTTATCGCTATATTGGCCTCGTTTGAGAAGTCGTTATTTTAGAAGTTTTTTTGTTTTTTGACTATTTTAGTAGGCTATTTTAGTTTTTGTGTTTGGGAAGATGAGATGAATTTTTAGTTGAGTTGTTGTATTGAAAAGTGTATTGAAATGATGTTTGAATTTAAAATGACAAAGTTATCCCTAACTTATAATTTTTTAAATTAATGTAAAGGAGTAAAATGGTAATTTAGCCGTTGATGATGACTTTTGAGGCTGTGAGCCTTTTTTTTTTTTTTTTTTTTTAAATTTGATTTGGAGGCTTTTTGGCTAATAACTCAAATCAGACTATAATAGCATCAATCACGGTTTCCCAAACAGCGCCAATGTGTGGATGAAAGTGTACAGGATGAGAATAACCTTGTAAAAAAAGATAAGATCTGAAATAATTCAAAAGAGACCTAGAATTTAAATGACTTGGAACTCTTTTTAAAATTATGTTGGCAAATATATTTTAGGTAAATTACACTAATAGTTCCTATATTTTGTCCCTTATTTTATTTTGATTCCTACACTTTCAATTAACTCAATTTTAATCCTAATTTTAAATTTTATATCAATTTGGTCTAATTGGTAACACTGTTTGTGTTTTTGATGAAAAATAATCATTGAATTAGTTGAGATTAACTCACTGAGCTTAATAATCTTATAATTTTTTCCCTAAAAGCATGGCATATGCCACTTATTTTCGTATTTTTCATTAAAAAATGCTAACAATTGTAATTAATTGGACTATATTTAGACAAAATTATAAATTTAATGTTAAAATCGAATCAATTAAAATTATAAAGACTAAAATAACACAAAGATAAAAATATAGAGGCTACGGACGTAATTTGTCCATAAATTTTTAGTCATGATTTTCTCAACCATTATCACTTCGTGTTTTCCAAACAATTATCACTTAATTTTGACGATTATTTTGAAATTGGACATTTGGATATAATCACTCAAGATTGAAGGCAATGTTTCACTTGGATGAGTGACCCTATCCTCATTTATAAAATTATAAAAAAAAAAAAATAATTTTAAACTAGTGGGACCCCATGCGCGTAGCATCATAGTTTGTCAAAACTATACTCTATTTTTCTTAATTTTTCAAATAAATGAAACATATCCACACCAAGAACGATGCTCATGGGCTGTGTATAGACAAAGATACAAATATGATTAACTGTTGATAAAATACAAAAACAACATGTTTAGTGTACTTGGGTCAAGGATTTGCTTGTTACAAGATAAATATTCACAAATTGCATGCATTAACGTGGTTATTGGAGGAGTTAACTCGTCATCAAAATATGTAAACACGATGATGAATATAAGATTGATTAGAGATTCTATCATGAATCGTCTTGCTCTCTTGTATGGAGATTCAGAAATAGATTAGCAAATTCTTATACCTACATTACAGCTTCATCTTCTATCCGGCCAACTTCCCATGATAAAGCCATGCCTTCTGTGTTTAATACCACTATAATATATTTCAAGTTCATCTGCAAATCGATGTTTGAAGTTTCAATTGCTTGACATGGCCATCTAGCAATTGTAACTTGCAAATGTCACACAAAGCAAGAAAATCATAACCTGAAAAATAGGCAACTAATCTGACATAATTAAGCCATTTTCATGACCTCACAAAAATCAAAGGAGTGGGAATTGATCTCATAGATAAATTTAGAAAGAAAGATGCATAGCTTAAAATAAGTTTAATTTTTTATCAATCCATTCATTTTTATTCAAACATGGAATAACAATTCTTATAAAATCGTATATTTGATGCTCTAAATTAAAAGGACAAAGGGGAATTCTATTGGAATCTTACCTCTTGACATCTTTTCCCAATCTATAATAGTTTTGCAATGTCGAAAGAGTTGTCGCTACCATTACTGGAGCAGACATATACACTGTAACGCTCCGAAATAATCCGACATAAATTAACTACATCGGCCAACATCCACTAAATAATAATAATAATTCTCCCATCTTCACATAATTAATCAACAAGCTTATACAAAAGTTCCACATCAAATTATACATTCAACGGTATGAAAATACATGAATCTACAGCATGTGGAGCATCAAATCTCAAAATAAATAAAATGCCCCTAAGGGCTTACATCTTCCAAGGCATTGAGCCTGGTTACACAAAAATGGTTTTGCGAACCCATACATTTAAGCCCTTGGCTAATAATTAAATTCATTACAAAATAAAGTCATCTACTCTTCATAAAAATATGCCCACACCCTCTACTCAGCGGGATCACCACATCCTTTCCTACACCAAAATCCCATATGTGTAGCGATCCCAGTTTTGCCACTTCGCTGAGTATATCGGGTGTCGAGCTATCCGGTCAGCTCGCGCAGGTCAGGGGGCAGCGTCGCTTGGCGGGTCCGAAGGCAGCGCCCTGGCGGAGGTCGAGTTGCTCGGTCAGCTTGCGAGGGTCCAAGGGGCAGCGCCCCTTGGCAGGTCCTAGGGCAGCGCTGTGGCGGGGTTGAGGGGCAGTGCCCCCAAAACAAAAATGCATTTGAAGTTGCTTGTCCGCTCGAGCGGGAGAGCAAGCCGCACATACAGATTTCAGGGGAGAGCATAGCTTGTACACTGCTAAAAAAGCAGGTGCGGGAGTGAGGTGCGGTGGGTTGGTGAGATCCAAAATTTTTTCCCTTTTCTTCTCTCTTTGGGCTAAAATTGAATCACTTTTGTATATATCTCTCTCTCTATAAAAACATTTCCTCTCCCTTCTCTCTACATTTCCTACCAAAAACCTCACAAGATCTTTGATTTCTTCAAATCCTTTGGGATTTGGACCTAAGTTCTTCATCGAAGTTGGTTAGTTCCTCGAGGGCTTCGTTGTGTGCGGTGAAGATCGAGTTTGGACACCACTGATTTTGGGAGTTTCATCTCATTTTTTCTTTAAAACTTAAGGTAGGAATTTTCTTAGAGTTATATATATATATATATATTTGCAAGATCTAGATGATTTTCAAATCATCCTTTGATAGCTTTGAAAATTGATTCTTAATTCAAGAAGTTGAGCAATTTTGAAATTGGGTTTGTCTCTTGTTCTTTTAAAATGATCTTATGAGTTTTGATCTTCGTTGATTGAAGAAAATATGATTTTGAAAAGTTTTCTTTTAACAGATTTGAGTTGTATAGTTTTGGTGAGAAAACCTAGAATTTGGGAATTTTTTTTAAGAGATTGAAAATCCATGAATGATGTTGTTATATTTATTTTGTGTATCAAAATAAATGGATGTTTATTGTGTTATTCCTTGGATGATTAATTGAAATAAAAGTATTTATATTCATCTTGTGTTATTGGCATATCAATTCATTTTGTATTATTGGCATATCAATTCATTTGATTACATTAAACTTTGAAAGTTGATTTGAAAACTTGCATTGAGAAAAGAATGTTGAGAAACAAGTTTCCATGAATTGGTTTTGGGGTAAATACGATGGTAAGTCTTGATAGGTGGTGTAGATGAAATTGAATAGGTGTCGAGCCTTCCAGTTAATACTGGTAAAAATGACAGATTCTAGGTGTCGAACCTTTCAGTCAATGCTGGTAAAAATGACAAATTGGTAGTACTTGTATAGTCTACTTGCAGACACCGACCTAGGGATTACCAGAGTCGTATTTACCACCCTTGAATAAATTGTTAAGTTTTGAACAACTGAAATTGTATGACATCATTGAGCATGATAGTTTTCATAAGATGAAAAATGTTATTTATCTTCAAAAAGGACATAGCATGGCATGTACATTTCATTTCTTGAGACTTGTATAAAATATATATACTTTGTTAAGAATTTCCTACTGGGCTTTAGGCTCACCCTACGGGATTTTTGTGCAGGAAAGGATGTGGTGATTCCGCCTAACTAAAGGCGAGAAAATGTGTGTATTGAGAGTACAAAACTCTCATTCTGCTGTGACTCTGCCTGTAAGCCAAGGGCTGTATTTGTGTGGGTTTGAATAACCATTTTATATAACCAGGCTTAAGCCTTGGAAACTTGTAAACCCTTGAGGGTATTTATTTGTTTAATTACTTGTTGTTGAACTAATGTATTATCGCATAAGGAATTATTTACATTAAGAAATGCAAGTGTGGGATTGTATAATTGGCTTTCCTTTAAAAGGGCTATGATTATTGTATTGTCATTTGGGTATGAAAATTCGGGCGTTACAATATAGGTAAGCATAAAACCCAGTAGAGAATCCTTAACAAAGTATATATAGTTATGCAAACGTTCAACATTAAATGCAAATGCAAATGCCATGCAATACTATTTTAGAGAAAATCTTATCACATGCTCTTCTCGAAATTCACCATGCTTTCAATAACAATTAGCAATCTCAACAATTTTGAAATTTCCAATTTTAATTAATAGGGGTAGTAAATACGACTCAAGTAATCCCTAGGTCGATGTCTACAAGTAGGCTCAACAAGCACTACCAAAAATCTCACTTTATCGGTTGCTAACCGGAAGGGAAGTGGTACCTCCTCCGCGCGTGTTTCGGTCTTTCACCCCAGACACTCAGGCCTACTTATCAATTTCATCTACATCTACTATCCGGACTTACCAACATATTTACCCCATAACATTTCAATAGTTCTCATTCAAAATATTCTTTTCTCAATATAAGTGTTTCCAAACTCAATTCAAGATGCATAATGATAATAATAATAAATTGAATGAGTATGCCATGCAATGATTAATGCCTCATAACATGTCTCCATTTTTCCTCCCTCCAATGTTATTTCATGAAATAACCATATGCTCAACCCAAGCTATCAACACATAGCGATATTTTCTCATCATGCACAATTCCTATCAATTTAGTCTCTTTAAGACTATATATGTAATTTTTCGAATGTCAATTTCCAAGATTACAATTCTCATAATCTATAATACTCTACAATTTGCCATCTCACAACTATTCATGCTCATGCATTCAACAATAATTTTAAAATAAATTCTCAACCCTCTTACATCAAAAGATTTGTGATGACCGGCTTCATCTTACGTCACCTCACTTTTGTTTTCGTTGGGTTTGGGGATGTCCAAAAGTTTTTCTCAAACAAATCCTTGTTCTTGTTTTTCTTTTTCGGTGTTGATTTACACTTGTTTCAAAGAGTGCACGGTACAGCGCGAAGCATCTAGAAGTGAACCAGAAAAATTCCAGGCTGGAGGACCAGGGCCGCACGTGCAGGGCCTTGGGCCACACGTACAGGAGAGGACTGCACGTGCGGGGGATGAGGCCGCACGTGTGAGGAGATGGGGATTTTCAACCTTGCACACTGCATTATATGCAGGTGCGGGGGGAGGTGCAGATTGGAGGGCCGCACATGTGGGAATCAGTGCCACACATGCGGAAATCAGGCTCCGCACGTACGGCGGCACGTGCCGCACATGCGGGGAGAACAGAGCCCAAAAACTCTGCTTTTTTCTCTTCATTTGGGCTGTTTGTATATCCGTTTGTTATATCACTCTCTCTCTCTCTAAAAATATGTTTCTCTCCATTCTCTCTACATTTCTACCTCAAAATAAGATCAAAATCCTTGAATCTTCTTCCATCCATTGAGATTCAACCATAGCTCCTTCATTAAAGATTAAGAACTCCTCAAGGACTACATTGTGTGTGGTGGAGATCTCCTTTCAACACCATCAATTCCAGGGTTTCTTCTCCTTTTTCTTCTTTAACCTTGAGGTAGGGATTTCCTTGAGTTACATATACATATTTTGCTATGATGCTGTATTTTAAGGGTCTTCTTGAAGTTATTACATTGCTTTGATTTTGTGGTTAAAAATGTAAAGATTTTTTAAATGAGGGTTTATATCTCAACCTTTTTTTGTAAATACTTGAGGGTTTCTCTTCATTAACTTAAGAAAGATGATTTCGCTGAGGTTTCACCAAGGAAATGGGGAAATGTTTTGGTTTTAATGAAGAACCTTAGAAATTGGGGGTTTTGGAAATATGCAAAGGCCTATGGATATTTTTCGTTGTGTTAAAAGAATGAATGAGTGTAGATTTCAAAATGTGGTTTGCAAAATGGTAATCTTCTTGATATATGAGAGTTAAGAATTTTTTTTAACTATTGTTAAATGCATGAACATGTATAGTTGTGAGATGATGATTGTTGAGTACCATGGATTACGGGAATTGGAATTTTGGAAATTGATGTTTGAAAAATTACATATAGTCTTGAAGAGACTAAAATACTAGGAATTGTGCATGATGAAAAGTTATTGCTATGTGTTGATAGCACCGGTTGAGCATATGGTTATTTTTGGTGAAATGGTATTGGAGGAAAGAAAAATGGAGAAATGTTATGAGTTATTAATTATTGCATCATTTACTCATTCAATTTATTATTATTGTTATGCATCTTGAATTGAGTTGAAAACGTTACATTGAGAAAAGAATATTTTGGATGAGAACTATTGAATTGTTATGGGGTAAATACGTTGGTAAGTCCAGATAGGAAGTGTAGATGAAATTGATAAGTTGGCCTGAGTGTCCGGGGTAAAAGACCGAAAACACGCGCGGAGGAGGTACCACTTCCCTTCCGGTTAACAATCGATAAAGTGGGGTTTTGGTAGTGCTTCTTAAGCCTACTTGCAGACACCAACCTAGGGATTACCTGAGTTGTATTTACCGCCCCCATTGATTAAAATTGGAAGTTTCGAATTATTGAGATTGTAAACTGTTTTTGAGTCATGGTGATTTTCAAGAAGAGTATGAAATGAAATTTTCTTTATCATGGCATTTGCATTTGCAATTAACATTGGAGGTTAGCATAACTTTATATACTTTGTAAGGTTTCTCTACTGGGCTTTATACTCACTCCTATGGGATTTTGATGTAGGTAAAGATGTGGTGATCTTGCTAAGTTGAGGGTGTGGATACATTTTTGTGAAGAGTAGATGGCTCTATTTTGTGTGAATTTAATTGTGAGCCAAGGGCTTTAAATGTATGGGTTCGTGAAACCATTTTTGTGTAACCGGGCTCATGCCTTGGAAGATGTAAGCCCTTAAGGGCATTTTAATTATTTAAGACTAGATGCTTTACATGCTATAGATTCATGTATTGTTCATACCATTGAATATATAATTCGCATGTGAAACTTTTGTATAAACTCGTTTCATTAATCATGTAAAGATGGAAGGATTATTATCATTATTTAGTGAATGTTAGTTGATGTAGTTAAATTATGTTGGTTTATTTTCAGGGCAGTACAAGATTGCTATTTACGAAAAACATAATAGGAAGTCTACACTCATTCATTCATTTAATACAAGAAAGGAATGAAAACCCATAGGTTTTTCCTACATATTCCAAAACTCCCAAATTTCTAGGGTTGTTCATCAAAACTAAAAACATCTCCCCATTTTCCTTGGTGAAATCTCTTCAAAACCATCTTTCTCAAATTATTGAAAATGAAACCCTCAAGGATCAAAAGGTTTAGATTTAAACCCCACTTTTAAAATCTCTACATTTTTGTGCCATAAAATCAAAAGAAATAAAATGACTTCAAGATAACCCTTAAAACACATCATCATTGCAAAACATGTATATATAACTCAAAAGAATCCCTGTCTCAAGATTTGATGAGGAAAAGAAGACGAAACCCTAGAAATCAAGGATGCCCAAACTCAATCTCCACTGTGCACAATGTAGCTCTTAAGGAGCTCTTCCACTTTGATGAAAGGATTTGGGTTGGGATGCACTAGATCCAAAGAAATCAAGAACCTTAGGTGTTTTGATGTATGAAATGTAGAGAGAATGGAGAGTAGATGATTTTTAGAGAGAGAGAAATGAGCCAAAAGTGATACAACACATCCCTAAAAGAGAGAGAGAGAGAGAGAGAGAGAGAGAAAATAGAGACTCGGACTGCCCGCGCCCCGCACGTGCGGAGCCTATCTCCCGCACGTGCGGCCCTCAACCCCGCACGTGCAGCCTTTCCATGTCGCACCTCCTCCAGCATCTACATATATTGCAGTGTGCTGCCCTAAACTTCTCCTAAAATCCGCACGGGCGGCCTCACCTCCCGCACATGCGGCCCCTCTCCCGCACGTGCGGCCCTAGTTTTCCCAGCCCAGAATTTTCCTGAGCTCAATTCTAGGTACTTCAAACCTGACATCGCACTCTCGGAAACAAGTGAAAATCATCACCGAATAATCAAGAACAAGAATTTATTTGAGAAACAACTTCTGGTCACCACAACCCAAAGGATTAACAAGACTTTAAGTGAAACCCCATGGTGCCTCCACAACACCTTCACTAATGGCATAGTTTTACCCCTCAATACTTGTTCTCGGGTATCTAGTATTTGAACTGGTCGCTCTTCGTAAGAGGCATCCTCATCTACCTCCAAGTCAACCCAATCTAGCACATGAGAAGGGTCGGGTTCGTACTTCATAAGAAAGGACACATGAAACACGTTGTGAATACCTGAAAGTTGTGGCGGTAGGGCTAACTGGTATGCCACTTCCCCAATTCTCTCCAATATCTCAAAAGGCCCAATGAACCTCGGAGACAACTTGCCAGTCTTACCGAATCTCATTAAACCTCGCCTAGGTGAGATCTTAAGGAACACATGATCACCTACTCCAAAAGACAAAGGTCGTCTCCTCTTATCAGCATAACTTTTCTATCGGCTTTGGGCCGTAGCTAACCTCTTACGAATGAGAGAAACTTTCTTAGTTGTTTCCCTAACAATTTTCGGACCCAACGGTGCATCCCCCACCTCGGCCCAACAAACTGGTGATCTACAAGGTCGTCTATACAAGGCCTCAAACAGTGCCATCTCAATACTAGCTTGGTAACTATTGTTGTAGGCGAATTCTATCAATAGCAAATGTCTCTCCCAAGACCCCTTGAAATCAAGGACACAAGCTCTAAGCATGTCCTCCAAAATATGAATGGTACGCTCCGACTGCTTATCGGTTTAAGGGTGATAAGCGGTGCTAAAAGTCTGCTTAGTTTCCAATGCCTCTTGAAGGCCCTGCCACAACCGGGCAGTAAAACGAGGATCCCTATCCAATACAATGGTTACTGGAACCTCTTGAAGTCGAACTATCTCCCTAATGTATAACTCTGCCAAGTGCTCAACCGCGTCACCGGTACGCATTGGAATGAAGTACGCCAACTTAGTCAACCTATCAACAACCACCCAAATGGCATCATTGCCCCCCTATGTTCTAGGAAACTCAACTATGAAATCCATGGTAACGTGCTCCCTTTTTCACTCGGTTATTGGTAAGGGTTGTAACAAACCCGCTGGTCTTTGATGTTCGGCCTTCACCTGTTGACAAGTAAGACACTTCGACACAAAGGTTGCGACATCCCGCTTCGTACCCCTCCACCAAAACTGATGGCTAAGGTCACAATACATTTTGGTGCCTCCCAGATGTACCGCAAGGCATGAATGATGGAACTCCCGAAGCACTTCCTCTCTACAAGATTCAGGTACAAACAAACGGTCTAGGTAACGTACACTCTGATCTGAGTGAATGTTCAAGCCCTTCTCTTCCTTCCCATCGGAGATTCTATCACGAATTGACTATACTTCACGGTCTCCTTGTTGTGCCTCTTCAACTTTGCTAATTAAGACAGGTTGGGCACTCAAGGTAAACAATGTTGCACCCTCTTCGGACTCACCCAAGTGCAATTCAAACTTGCCGATTTCACCCAACATAACCCACTCCTGAATGGCCACACTCGCCAAACTACTCACGGATTTGCGACTTAAGGCGTCGGCCACTACATTGGCCTTCCCCGGATGATAGTATAACTCAAAGTCATAATCCTCCAAAAACTCCATCCACCTCTGTTGACGTAAATTCAAGTCTTTTTGGGAAAACAAATATTTTAGACTCTTATGATCAGAGAAAACCTCAAACTTCTCGCCATACAAATAATGCCTCCAAATTTTCAAGGCAAACACTACTGCTGCTAACTCTAGGTCGTGGATCGGGTAATTCTTCTCATAAGTTTTCAATTGGCCGTGAACCGTAAGCTATAACATTTCCCCCTTGCATCAAAACACAACCAAGCCCATCCCGAGACGCATCACAATAGACGGTATAGCCCAAACCTCTTTCCGGAATTATCAACACTGGTGCGGTAATCAGCCTAGTTTTGAGCTCTTGGAAAGACTTTTCACAAGCCTCACTCCACATAAACTTAACCCCATTTCTAGTCAATCTAGCCAAAGGCGCGACTAGTCTAGAGAAATCCCTTACAAAACGCCGATAGTACCCCGCCAATCCCAGGAAACTCCAAATCTCAAAAACATTTTTAGGTTGCTCCTAATCTTGTACAGAATCTATCTTTGACGAATCTACAATTACTCCCTCTCTTGACACCACATGACCCAAAAACTTCACCTCAGTGAGCCAAAACTCGCATTTCTCAAATTTGGCATACAATTAGTGCTTTCTAAGAAAATCAAGCACTACCCTCAAGTGAGCCTTGTGTTCCTCCTCGGAAGTCGAATAAATCAGGATATCGTCCACAAAGACGACCACAAAATGATCCAAGTATTCCCTAAAAATTCTATTCATCAAGTCCATAAAGGAAGCCGTTGCATTAGTCAACCCAAATGGCATTACAAGGAACTCATAGTGGCCATAACGCGTGCTGAAAGGATGTTTTCTGGATGTCCTCCTCTCGGATCCTCAACTGATGGTACCCCGATCTCAAGTCTATCTTCGAAAAGCAACAAGACTCTCTAAGTTGGTCAAACAAGTTATCTATTCTGGGTAAGGGGTACTTGTTCTTGACGGTAACCCGATTCAACTTACGGTAATCAATACACAACCATAAAGACCCATCTTTCTTCTTTGCAAAGAGAGCCTGTGCTCCCCAAGGCGACATACTACGAATGAAACCCTTGTCTAAAAGCTCTTGGAGTTGAATCTTCAACTCATGCAACTCCGCAGGTGCAAATCTATACGGCACCATGGAAATTGGTGTCAGTTCCAGGCACTAAGTCAATGGTGAACTCGATCTCCTGGTGGGGTGGCAACCTAGTAAGATCCTCGGGAAACACATTCGGGTATTCACAAACTACCCTTGGCAACTCGACACGAGTCCCGTCACTCTCACTATCCAAGAGAGTAGCAAGAAGGCCACTAAGCTCATTCCTACTACAAAGGTCAAATACTGGCGATAAGACCCTAGCAACCTGATTCCCCAAAAAGTAAAAACAATCACCACCCGAGGTGCACACTGTGACCTTCTGATGAAAACAATCAATCACTACTCGATACGAAGACAACCAATCCATGTCTAGAATGATATCGAAACTCGACATGTCTAACAACACAAAAGCAAACAGGAGTCGACGTCCGACAACCTCTATCTCACAACCACGACACCCCCGATTGAAATCAACTATACCCCTAACTGGTGACTCTACCCTGAGCGGAGACGCTAACTGTGCCATCTCTAATCCTACGCTAACCGTGCCACCTCTAATCCTAATGCAGACGCAAATGCAATAGATATGAATGAATGAGACGTACCCATATCTATCAACACATTAGCCAAAGAGTTACACACAACAAAAATACCTCTCACAATGGAGGACCCCGGCAACTGCTCTGGCGTGGTAATAGCATACATGCGCCCTTGTGGTCTCTAATCAACCTGCTCATCTCTCGGAGCATAGGCCTGCTGCACTGACTGAGCCGAAATGGCCCCCTGATTAACTCGTGAAGTCTAAACTGAGTGAGCCTGCTGGTGGCTCTGAGTTTGCCTCGACCCTGATGCGCCAGATGCGCCTCCCAACTGCGGGCAAGTTTTCTTCATGTGCCCTAACTGGCCGCACTGATAGTAAGTAGGCCCCTGTCCCCTACTCTGAGACTGACTCTCAGATCGATTAGGTGGTGGTGGTAGTGGCAACATCTACTGTCCTCCTCTCTTCTGTGGACATGTAAAGGCCTTATGACCCGGTTGGCCACATTTGAAGCAAGAAAACCCACTCGGTGCACTCTTTCCCGGGCCCGCACTAGGTAAGAAAAAAGTAGATCTAGACTGTTGTGGTTGAGGCTGTGATGAAAAGGTGTTTCTGATCTTCTTGTTGAGCCCATAGTCCCCTTGTAACCCTTGGCCCCTAGACCTTGAACTCCGAAGTCTCTCCTTCTCGACCTCCATGGTAATCTCCATATGCGCGGCCACCTTCACAAGATGGTCATAGTTCCGAATCATGTTCCTGGCAACCTTGAACAAGATCTTGGTTCTAAGTTTCTTCTCAAACTCAATGCAACGGCGCTCTTCCGTTGCCACCAACTCCGATGCAAACCAGGACAAACTAGAGAAGGCCACTTCAAACTCGGCCACAGACATGTTGAGTTGCTTAAGGTCCTGAAATTCCTGCCTCAACCTCTCCCTAGCAATGAGAGGTAGGTACTTGTCTTGAAAGGCCACCACAAATTCCTCCTATGTCGATTCTATTCGGCCCTTGGCATACTTCCACCATTGGCCCGCGCCCCCTTTGAGGTGTCTTTGATGTGAAACATCTCAAATGTCTTCACTGTCTGTTCGAGCCATTCATCCGCTTTCTTAGGCTCGGGGCCACCATGGAACTCATCCGGCTTGGCCCATAAAAACTCTCTCGTAAGGAAACTTGCCCTTGTCTCTACAGCGTTCTCCCTAGCTTGGTTCTCTGCCCTTAGGACATTCATAGACTCCCTCAAGGCCCCCACCATTTCTCAGGCTAAGGCCCCCATTGTGGCTTGACCAGCTTGCCCATGTAAGCTTGGCCGAACCCCTCCTCTTGAAACGGAACCCCTTGGACCAGTACTTCATGCACACCCTAGCGACCCCTGCCGCGCCTTCCACTTCTACCACCACAGGTTTGACCCCTTCTTGACATCCTAATTGAGGAACAAGATAGATAATTTTGCACATAATTCCAAATGCGCTCTGCAACTTGCCTCACACTGTTAAACTACAAAAATTATGTATATTCTACCACACATACAATTCAATTCACTCCACATAAGCACTTAGTCACGTAAGCACATACGGATTATCCTTTTGTGATAAAATTCGTCCCAAAAAAACCAAGAATTCTTAGTAGAACGAGTATTGATTAGGTGCCCTTCTAATAAGACCTCAAGGAATTTAATAGGTGCAAATAACAACCCAAAATTCTAATCTCATACCCATATAGTCACGTAAGCACGTTATTATGTAATCACAAAAAACAAAACATTTCCCAATCATGCGAAATGAATCCATTGTGGCAAAACAACCGCTTCCCGTGAGCCCAAGTATTCAAACCCGATAACTCTGATACCAAGTTGTAATGCCCCGAAATAATCCGATATAAATTAACTACATCGGCCAACATCCACTAAATAATAATAATAATTCTCCGATCTTTACATAATTAATCAACGAGTTTATACAAAAGTTCCACATGCAAATTATACATTCAACGGTATGAAAATACATGAATGTACAGCATGTGGAGCATCTAATCTCAAAATAAATAAAATGCCCCTAAGGGCTTACATCTTCCAAGGCATTGAGCCCGGTTACACAAAAATGGTTTCGCGAACCCATACATTTAGGCCCTTGGCTAACAATTAAATTCACTACAAAATAGAGTCATCTACTCTTCATAAAAATATGCCCATGCCCTCAACTCGACGGGATCACCACATCCTTTCCTGCACCAAAATCCCATAGGGGTAAGCATAAAGCCCAGTAGAGAATCCTTAACAAAGTATATACAGTTATGCAAACTTCCAACGTTAAATGGAAATGCAAATGCCATGCAATGCCATTTTAGAAAAAATCTTATCACATGCTCTTCTCGAAATTCACCATGCTTTCAATAACAATTAGCAATCTCAACAGTTTCGAAACTTCCAATTTTAATCAATAGGGGTGGTAATACGACTCAGGTAATCCCTAGGTCGGTGTCTGCAAGTAGGCTTAACAAGCACTACCAAAAACCCCACTTTATCGCTTGCTAACCGAAAGGGAAGTGGTACCTCCTCCTCGCGTGTTTTCGGTCTTTCACCTCAGACACTCAAGCCAACTTATCAATTTCATCTACACCTCCTATCCAGACTTACCAACGTATTTACTCCATAACATTTCAATAGTTCTCATTCAAAATATTCTTTTCTCAATATAAGTGTTTCCAAACTCAATTCAAGATACATAATGATAATAATAATAAATTGAATGAGTATGCCATGTAATGATTAATGCCTCATAACATTTCTCAATTTTTCCTCCCTCCAATGTTATTTCACGAAATAACCATATGCTCAACCCAAGCTATCAACACATAGCAATATTTTCTCATCATGCACAATTCCTATCAATTTAGTCTCCTCAAGACTATATATGTAATTTTTTGAACGTCAATTTCCAAGATTACAATTCTTATAATCTATAATACCCTACAATTTGTCATCTCACAACTATTCATGCTCATGTATTCAACAATAATTTTAAAATAAATTCTCAACCCTCTTACATCAAAAGATTGCTATTTATGCAAAACATAATATGAAGTCTACACTCATTCATTCATTTAATACAAGAAAAGAAAGAAAACATATAGGTTTTTCCCACACATTCCAAAACCCCCAAATTTCTAGGGTTCTTCATCAAAACTTAAAACATCTCCCCATTTTCCTTGGTGAAATCTCTTCAAAACCATCTTTCTCAAATTATTGAAAATGAAACCCTCAAGGATTAAAAGGTTCAGATTTAAACCCCACTTTTAAAATCTCTACATTTTTTTGCCATAAAATCAAAAGAGATAAAATGACTTCAAGATAACCCTTAAAACACATCACTATTGCAAAACGTGTATATATAACTCAAAAGAATCCCTACCTCAAGGTTTGATGAGGAAAAGAAGACAAAACCCTAGAAATCAAGGATGCCCAAACTCAATCTCCACCGTGCACAATGTAGCTCTTGAGGAGCTCTTCCACTTTGATGAAAGGATTTGGGTTGGGATGCACTAGATCTAAAGAAATCAAGAACCCTAGGTGTTTTGATATATGAAATGTAGAGAGAAGGGAGAGGAGATGATTTTTAGAGAGAGAGAAATGAGCCAAAAGTGATACAACACAACCCTAAAAGAGAAAAAGAAAAAAGAAAAAAGAAAAAAAAATAGAGACTCGGATTGCCCGCGCCCCGCACTTGCGACACGTGCCCCGCACGTACGGAGCCTACCTCCCGCATGTGCAGCCTTCCCATGCCGCACCTTCTCTAGCACCTGCATATATTACAATGTGCTGCCCCAAACTTCCCCTGAAATCCGCACGTGCGGCCCTTCTCCGGCACGTGTGGCCCAAGGCCCCGCGCGTGCAGCCTTGGTTTCCCCAGCCCAAAATTTTTCTCAGCTCAATTCTAGGTACTTCGGACCTAACCTCGCACTCTCCGAAACAAGTGAAAATCATCACCGAATAATCAAGAGCAAGAATTTATTTGAGAAACAACTTCTGGTCACCACAACCCAAAAGATTAACAAGACTTTAAGTGAAACCCGACACACTAGCGTGGCAAATCCGAGGTCAAACAAAAGAAATGAGACAGTTAACAAACCAAATCATTACATACACATACAAGTTGCTTTAAAAATTCAAATATAGTAAGCAAATTCCCTAGATAAACAACATTCTATAATAAACATTCACAAATAATTAGTTGAAAACAATGTGATCCTAATATAGAAAGATTACATTTACATTACAATTTTAAAAAATGAACATGATTCCAAATATAGGATGTAGTCCATAGTAAGATACTATAAATCTTTCTTCCAATAATTACTCATAGACTTAATAGAGAAAAGTAAAACAACAATAGGAATTTAAAGTCCCAATTCAAAACAATCAAGAACAATAAAAAAAAAAAAGGGTCATCCAAGGATAGGGATACAAAACATTATGGAGATCAATGCAAAGAATAGAAAAGGAAAGTAATAAGCATCATATGCTTATGAATTTTTTTTGTAAACTTGTGCAACTGAATATGCCCCGGAGGAGTACATTCTAGCAAACCTCTCTGAACATGGTAGTGCGTTCTGTAGCTATAAATGGTAGAATGGATGAATAGTTGCCTACTCCCACGAATTGTAAGAAAATGAACATTGCCCTAGTATGTTGAACAAATCCTGCTCGCCATTTCTTCAGAACAAGAATCATAACATTGAAAGGAAATAAAAACAAATATTTGAATCCAGGTCATGACTTATTGGAAAATTTGTTTATTGAACATAATTCTTACTAAGAAATACAGATTTTTGGTGAACGCTATAAATTACAATTGGGGTTTGCTCTATTTGATTGCTTAGTCTAAATGCGATAGATTGGTTTGGTCTATGTCACATCATTTTTTTTTTAAATTGTTGATTTGGTTTAAGAGTCCATCATTAGGAATTTCTAATTAAATTTGATAACAACCAATTAGGAAAAAATATAAAAAGACTATTGATTCTATTATTTTGTTTCCTTGGGTAGAAACACATGATGTACGGATTGAGATAGAAAATGTTTAGAGTGGTTTATTTAACAATTTAGAGTGATACATCTATATTTGGGATTGGGTGGTTTTAGAATGCAGAATACTTAGGAATTGGCAATTGATGGAGAAATTTCTGCTTTGCGTACACACCACCTGCAGAAATTTATGCATTGCCTAATTCTTATCAACTCTAAATTTCATCAGTATTCTATGACACCAAGTTCTTAGATTATTAATTAACCATCACTTTTTGAGAAACACAAATAAAAAGACTTCAGAAGATATTTGTTACAAATCATGGGTAACATATTCTTTGGGCTCATGTTGGGTGGCCTCTTTCTATCTCTTTCTCCAAATAAGGAGACCTTTCACACAGTATCACAGATAGCTTTCTATCCAAAAGAATGTTGTTTCTAGGCTTGTAGCTCCTTTTTTTCTGTTCTTTTTTCCCCCTAACTTTATACAATAAAAATGTTTCCTTTGTGAACTATTTTATTAGTGAAACCAAAGCTACAATTTGTCTTCTTTTTCTTCATAGTAAATAGAATTGATTACAATTCTAACAAAATTAAACCTGTTTTACTTTATTTGTTTTCATTTATGGACTTTTGGCTTTCAGCCAAGGTAGATTGCTGGTGATCTAATTAGGTAAGCATAATGACAATGATTTTGTGATCGAACTGAAACAGTTGTGATTTCGTCAATGACCGAAATCAGGTGGAATAATTTCTCTATTTCTTCATATTCCACATTGTGCATTCTATATTTGTTCATGTGCTCCTTTGAGAAATTCTTTGTATTAGTTAATGATAGCCCCAATCAACATTTAATTCAAAAACAAAGAGAAGAGAAACTAAACATCATTAGAAGATCACCCCAAAAAATCCATATGAAACGAATAAATAAATAAAATGAAAATCCAAAAAACCCAAGTCATTGATATCATCAAAAACATATAGGAAAACAAATACCCATAAAAAATCAAAAAGAAAAGAAAAAAGAAACCCACCAAAGAAGGTTCATGAACCAACCTTTCCAATCCAATCAACAACCTCTTTTGTAGCCCCCAAATTGACGTCCCCATTCCTTACCATTGTTGTCTTCTGCACATAGAAGGCTTCATCAAAACTTGAAGCCATTTCAAACTTTCACTTATTTCTATAGATATTTATGATTTAATAACTACCCATCTCGTCAAATGAGAATGATAGAATCATAGAAATCTCGGTTTTGTTCCTTGGATTGCTTTATAAGAAAAATAGAATTCTTCACTAAAGAATGTATGCAAAAACAAGAATGAAAAGAGTACGAAAACAAAAAGAGATGAAGCACTCTGTGTGTGTGTGTGTTTCATTTTGGCATATGATCGAGCACATGGTAGACACACAATTAAACAGTTGTGAGGATCAAGAATAGAGCCCCAAATAGACAAATTCATAATAGACAAAAGGAAGAAGAGACACCGCAGTTTCTGCAGGTTATTCCAGCTCATAGAACATACACCAATCCAGTATGTATGGCCATAAATATACTGAAGGTTCTGTTTCAGTGATGAGTTTGAAAACCCACTCAACTCTTGAAGATCTTCCACTATTCCACCGATCGCACCACTCAACTCCTAAAGAGCTTATTGCTTGTGTCATGAGCTTATCCTTTCTTGAAGGTTCTTGCTGTTTGTGGTCTTCCTGAAACGATGATAGTGGTGTATACGTTTTGTGCAAGATTCAAGAAGGGAGAGATGGTGGCCTCCAATTGGTTGGTCAATGGGTTGTAGATGTAAAACAAGCAGCAGCATTACACCAAACCACCAGCAGCAGCGTTACACCATTCTTATATTCTTTTTATATATGTTATAGATATATTCTAATTTACTTAACGCTTCGTTTGTTTCAGTAAAAAACGTTTTTCAAAAAATATTTTTCGTATCTTCTTGTGTTTGGTACGATAGAAAACTTGTCAACAAAAAATAAGCTTATTTTTTAAGAAAATATTTTTCACTTTTAAAAAGCAAAAAATAATTTTTGAATTAAATTTTTACCAATTCCACACACCACCTCCACCACCACTACCACCTCCACCGATATCACTATCACCACTACCAACACCACGGTTGCCGCCTGCACCACCATTACCGCCCATTCCACCACCACCTTGCCGCCGCTACTACTATCCCCACTAATACAATTATCAATACATTAGTTTCAAGAATGCTATCAAACATAAGAAAACGTTTTTTATGAAAAAAAAATTGAAAAAAATATTATGTGAAAAATATTTTTCAGTTGAAAATATTTTGTATCGAAACAAATGGAGCGTAAATTAATGAATCAATGAGCGATGATGTGTAGAGACTTACCCAAGATCATATGCAATAGGTGACTAATCCCTTGCTTCAACAATAATATACTAGACCTATCCATGGTGGTGAATTTTGATGGTGCCATCTTTCAGGATCAGCTGGCTGCTGGCGTGGGTGTTGTTGTTCGAGATGACCATAGTGCAGCACTGGGTTCTCTGTCAGAGCGAGTTCTGAGTTTATTAGGTGTCGATTGTGTTGAAGCACTGGCTGCTCTTAAGGCAATTCATTTTGCTGCTGAGTTGGGTTTGCAGAAAGTGATTTTTGAAGGTGACTCTCTTAGTGTTGTCTCAACCATACTCCATGGTGGTGGTTCTCTCTCGTCCTTTGGACATTTGGTGGATGCATTCATAGCTGCTATGGGCTCTTTTCATCGTTGCAGATATGATCATGTTGGCCGTTTGGGGAATCGAGTGGCACAGGGCCTGGCACGGCATGGCCTGCAATTATCGACATGGATGGAAGCGGTACCTGTTTCTCTGTTATTCTTGGTTCTCTCGGAGATGCCTTCCTAATTCTGTTATTACTTTTCCGCAAATTATATATATATATATATACTAGACTATATCCATTGATTCATACTTAAGGATATAAGTTCTTAAATCTAAAAATTAAGTGGCGATTCTGACAAATCACTAGTCGACACACTACAAAAAAAAAAATTTAAGATTTTAGAAATCAAAATTTAAGAATAAAATTATTTTTTACGGACCAAATATTTTTGTTGCGAAAAGTGACATCATTATATTTTTAGCAACAAAAATTAGACATTAGTGATGAATTATTATCATTTTGGAACCAAATTTTGTCTCAAAAAATAAACCATTTTGAGACTAAATTATTTTGTTATTAGTGACATTTTAAAAATTTTGTTGATAAAAGCCTTGGTTTTGACTTTTCGGAATGACCCTTTGGTGGCTATTCTCACGACGATAGAAATTGGTCCCTAAATATCTTTTGTAATAAAATTTTCACTTTTAAAAACAAAAAAAATTTATTTTTAAAACTCTTATATGTTGTAGTGATATTAGATAAATTGGATATTGTCATTTGAATCCTGATTGTGGAATAAAATAAAAAATGTGAGTTTCATAATTGAAAGAATCTAATGACATGTGAGCTTCAAAAAAAATTTGTGATTGCAAATTGATAATGGGAGTAGGCCTTTAGAAATTAATCAGACTAAGGGGCGCTTTGGGAAGTTAGTTAAAAATTAATTTTTTGACTTTTTTAATTTATTTTATCTTTTTTTGAGTAAATTATGTGAGAGGTAATATAACTCAAAATAGATAAAAAAAATTAAAAGTTGACTTTTTACCAACTTTCCTAAAAGAGCGTTATTGGTGATGATTTGATATATATTTTTAGAGAGGAAAAGTAATAACATTGTATTTGGATTATTCAAGCTAGTTTTTAAAAAAATATTACATATTAGTAAAAGAAATTATGATATTAATTATTAATATTTATAAAAATATTTTTTACTGACACCATGGTATCAGTATGATTCCCCCTATTTGAAATACTCAAATTACAGTGCTAAAATTAGGGGCGATGACGGACTCTAGAAAAAAGTGGAGAAATTTGAAGACAAGAAGCATTAAAACACATGTGAAACCCACATCTTTTTAGTTTTTTTAATTTTACTTTAAATTTTATTGTAAAACCCAAACATTAGTGTTCTATCGCATTCTATGTTTTCCTCTCGAACCGAACAAGTACAATTCCTTAGAACACACTAATTTGAAAGAGTTTGGGATTGCTGGTGCATGGTGCACAGCAGCAGCAACTGTTGCATACTTTATTGGGCTCATTTTAGGGTCTAATTTGATAATCTGAACCGTTCATATTTTAAAAGATATCGAGTAAAATATACTTGTAAAAAATTACGTCAATCGGATATCGTTGGCCCTTTCATCAAATCACACTTGTATTTAAAAAAAAAAAAAGAAGATAAATATAATTTGAAATTAAAACTCAATACAAATGTGATTTGATGAAAGAGATAACTATATATGATCGATATGATTTTTTGCAAGTATATTCTATTTGATATTTTTTAAAATGTGAATGGTTTAGATTATAGAATTGGGCCCTAAAATCAGCCCAATAATAAGCTCAACAGTTGCTGCTGCACACCATGCGCAGCAGCAGCAACTCCAATCACCATTTGAAAAGGCAAAGGTGTGATGGTATATTCGAGCACACAACTTCTTCGAGCAACAAATAAATCTACAATTTTTTTTAGGAAAAAAATAAAGATATGAAATACTTAGGGATGGCAATTTGAAACCGGCCCGACGGGGATCCCCGATCCCGATCCCGACCCCGATATAAGCGGTTTTTCCCCGAAAAATACCCCCGACGGGGAGGAGACGGTATTTGAAAATTAATCCCCGATCTGTTCGGGGCCGGGGACGGGGATAAGTGTTCCAGCCCTGTCCCCGGCCCGGCCCCGTCCCCGTCCCCGTTCCCCGGCCCGGTTAGTCCCCGAAAGAAAATTACTAATTTAGCCCTAGATATATATATACACACACAGTAACCAATACCAAACCAAACCTCATCTCATTCTGTCTCTCGCCTCTCTCTCTCTCTTCCTTCCCTCTACTCTCTCTCTCACCCTCGCCGGTCGATCTACTCTCTCTCTCTCTCACCTTCGCCGGTCGATCATCACTGTTGCGACGTCCACAGCATCGTCCACAGCCACAGCCACTGTTGATGCGAGTCCTCCGTCGTTCTCAACTCAGCCCCAACTCTCATCTCAGCCCCGACACCACCACTACCGCTGGCCACCGCCACCGCCACCGCCGCAGAAGCTCTGTCACCACCGCCACCGACTGTAGATCTCACGCTCAAATCTGTTAGATCTGAACTCAGATCTGTTATGTCTCTCTCTCTCTCTCTCTCTCTCTCTCTCTCTGTGTGTGATCTGATCTGAGTTCAAAACATATATTTTAATTTAAATCATATTTAACACAGATCTGATCTGAACACAGATCTGTCATGTACTCAGATCTCTCTCTGGTGTTGTTGAAATCAGATTTTTTTTTTCAGA
This sequence comes from Camellia oleifera, assembly GCA_022316695.1. NCBI lineage: Eukaryota > Viridiplantae > Streptophyta > Magnoliopsida > Ericales > Theaceae > Camellia > Camellia oleifera. The sequence continues at coordinate 115,379,038 of CM039315.1, forward strand.
TTAATTTTTTTTTTCACAGATCTGATCTGTTGTCGATCTCTCTCTGGTATTGTTGTTTAAATCTGTGTACACATGTTGATTTATTGATGATGATGAAAACATCTTGTTGTTGAAAACATTTTTTTTTTCACATTAATTTTTTTTTAATTTAAATCTGTGTGTAGTGATTATATTGATTTGTTGTTGTGTTGAACAAAATTGAAAAAAAAGCTCGGGGATTATTCGGGATCGGGGAAACCCGATCCCCGTTAGGGGACGGGGACGGGGAGTTGATGGGTTCCCCCGCCGGGGATCGGGGCCGGGGACGGGGATATTTTAGCTTTCGGGGATCGGGGACGGGGAGTGTAGTCCCCGGCCCCGCCCCGGCCCGTTGCCATTCCTAGAAATACTCCAAGCATGAAAAACCAAAAAACAAAAAAGGATAGAAACTTGCAAACAAATTCGTAAATGCTATGTTTCTTTTGGGAGCTTCGCACACGTCCATTCTTCTTTTTGCACATCCTTCTCAACACACACACTTAAAAAAATAATCCCAATTTATTTTGCTCACTCCACACACCTTTTATTTCACATCTACCGTCAAATGTAAACCATGCGCACACACACACACCCAGACTCGTGACACACACAAACCCCTCAGGTCCACAGACCCGTCTCTCACACACACACACCAATCTCTCACGCTCTACCTTTCGTCCCCAAAAGCTACATCCATCCATTGAAGATATCCCATTGAAGTATTGAAGACTTCTCATTGAAGCATTGAAGGAATTTTTCACATTTGAAGAACTTTGATTAGTTTACTTATTTTAATCCTCATTCGTATTTCATTTTGTAATGTAGGGTTTATTTTTACCATTTTCGAAACGAACGCATAGCCCACCGTAACTGAGCACGTTGTTCCTCATTCAGAACTGGTTTTTCGAAAATGAAACACTTGTTCGAAAATAGAATTCCAAAAATTACCATTTAGTTCAACAATAGCATTTCGAATTTTTTTATTTGGTTCTACATTCAACTTCCGAATGTTTTTAATTGGGACGATATTCAACTTCCGAAAGTAATGTTTTTTTTCAATTTTCAACTTTTGAACAGGATAGATGTTTGTGGTTTTCAACTTCTGAACGGTTTTTTTTTTTTTCCTCTTTTGTATATTCTTTGTACAATAGTATACTCATTAAATATATTAATTTTTACAGATAATATGGATTCTGAACGTCAACAACGTGTCCTACCTACTGCTTCAAATAGAAGATGTCATGAATTGGATGTTGCCCATGAATGGGAATGAGGGCTTGAGCGAGGACGAGGTTGAGGTCGTGATCCAGTTCTGGTAGAATATGATATCCCCAGTGCCAATCAAAGTCGTAACCAATGCCGGAGATGAGTTGAAGGTGATGATATGCCTGAAATTGCCATGGAGGATGCCCCGATTCTCCTACTATCCAGGAAGGGGACCTTACTCATGCTTTTCTAGGTGGACCGACTGATCCATCAATACTGCAGAGTTTCAATAGTCATGTCGCTGCAGCTGTTTGTAAGGGGGAGGTAAACATTCCTGAGTAGAAGTTAAATTCATTTGTATATGATTTTTTATGGTGTTATATGGTAGTTTCTAATGAGATATTAATTTGTTTTATAGGAATGAGGGCCCCTAAAATGTCATAATCACTCTTCGAAGATCCTTACATGGGCTTGGTGGTCAATAGACAACAACACCAGATTCAAAGTCAATATTGAGCTGTCTGGGTTGTCACAGCTAGCTCGTTGCACTTATCGATTCGTCAACAAGCTTCTAATCCCCAGTTTTGTTGAGAGATGGCAACCTAAGATGAACACATTTCATATGACAGTTGGTGAGATGACCTTGACCTTGGATGATGTTGGCACTATTCTTAGCCTTCCCATTATAGGCAGATCAGTCAGCATGCCAGATGTGACGGATCTTCATGGAGTTACATTACTGGTTTCTGGCTTGGAGATTACTAAACGTGTAGCACATGACGAGGTTTCTACTACTGGTGGGAATTCAGTCAGGCTTGAGTGCTTACGAACTCAGTTTGCTGGTGTCACAGAGTCAGACCCAAAGGAGACTAGAGAGTGCGCTGCTAGAGCTTATTTGTTGTTTCTGTTGGGATGTACACTCTTCAATGACAAGAGTGGTACCAGGGTTCTTGTTGTCTACCTTGGCTTATTGATGGATTGGGATCCATTTATACTTAGACTTGGTGTCACACCCCAAACCCGCCCCTAAAAGTTTGGGCATGATCACCTCAGAAACGGACAGCAAATTTGATATGTATACTATATGGGGCCTGAACGGAAGCATTTAATAACATAAAATAATATCCATTGAGCTACCACTAACATGCCAGGATCACAAACATCGTAATATCAAGTAATTGACGCACAACAAACACACATGTAGTTATATATGTACACAAATATACAGAACCATCCCCGAGCCCGAGGATGCAACAACACTAAGTTAAGAGAAATTAATTATGTTTAACAACATTAGACAAAAGATAAGTGCACCAAGCTAAAAGCTCTGCAAGGACTCCACAAAAATGAACGAGCTTCATCTAGATGTATGGTCGTGGTGAAATAAGCAAAAGGCAAGTGGCTAGACCGGACTAGGACTAACCTCCGGATTGAGTACCTACAGAGGCAGACATAACACGGAATGAGCGAAGCTCAGTGAATAATAGTACTTAGACAATGTAATGATCAACTTGAACTATATTGTATATAAATACAAAGAACATATGATTAATCTTATTCTGTAACCATTTCCAGAACAGCCTTGGGCCCAGTCTTTAAACAGAATGGCTTTAAGCCCTGTACCATACAGAACAGCCTTAGGCCTAACGAAGTTTATAGATAGGCCTCAGGCCCAACAGAGTTTACAGATTGGCCTTAGGCCCAGATATCCACAAAGCAGAGTAATTCCAAAGTCGTACAAATGTACGCAGATTTTCTAATCGCTTATCAATGTTAACGTAATTAACTCGAAAAGAACAGAATGTTAATAATAATAATTATTAACGGTAGGTAAATGTACAACTACGATACTAGTACTCACTGTGCTGTAGCAGAGTGAGGGTTCCTCCCAGATTGTGACCTACACACATGCACAATTCACAAATTAATTCCTTTTCCTTTTTAAATCATTTTCTGCTTCGTTTCACTTCAAACGAATTTACAAATATTTAAAGGCATTAAATACAGATTTCGATAATATCAGAGGGTCAAGTACGTAAAACGAAGCAAACGAAATTTCCCAACATAAGCTGCACGTGCGGCTGTGAGCCCCGTACGTGCTGCAGAGGTTCCCGCACATACGGCTGTGAGGCCCCGCACATGCATATTTTTCAGTGTCTTCAACTTCGTTTTCCCTGTTTTCCGTACGTGCGGCCATGACCTCCACATGTGCGATGGTGCTCCCGCACGTGCGGCCATGACCCCCACACGTCCGGCGATTCTATCCAGCATGTAGTCCGAAATTCACACAAGACCCAATTTTTGGCAAGTATTTACAAGGCTCAAATTAGATCCATTAATTGCTATAATATGGCCTAAAAATCATGTAAATAGGGACTACAACATATATCAATCTAGATATGAATTAGTTCTTTAATCTTTAAAACTCATAAACATAACTCAATTACATAATATTTCCAACTTCCTCACACATATATTTATACATATATCCATTTGTTCACCTAAATGAGCTCAACTTAGCAATTGAGGAAATAAGATGTAGTTTTGTTTCTAGGTGGTTCGAATTAAATCAAAACAACGAACTGATAAGATTATCCTTGCCAATTAGCCAACATACACACACAAAAACTCAATTGCAAACCCTAGATGATATGAATAAAAGGAGATTCTACGCAACTCCAAGAAAAGGTTGGACAAGGGGAATTAAATTTACCTTGAGCTTAATTCTCTTAAATTCTTCTCAATTCCAATTTTCTTGTTTGATGAAGCTTTCCTCTTGATCCTTTCTCTCCAACTCTTTTCCTCTCTAATTCTCTCACCCAGGAGATATTTTGAGGAATGGCTTCTAAGTCAAATATGTAAAGAACATATATATATATATATATATATCTAAAGGTGAATAAAGACGAAATTTAATCAGTTTCATCATTCCAAATTGAAATTTCACAGAAAATCACATTATGACCTAAAAATCTTGCTGATCTTAAATGTAAAATCAATTTCAGATTATTAAACTTCTAAGGCTTCCAATTTTTTATCCAAACATTATGATTGTAACAGATCTTTCTCCTATTAGACAGATATGGATCTATATTCATAAGATTCACTTAATTAAACTTAATTTCACACAAAATTTCACAGTAAGTATTTAAATGCACAGAATAAGGGGCTGGAAGTATACCAGAAACACATACGAGGGTCGGGCTATTACACTCTCCCCCCCTTAAATAAGTTTGGTCCCTCAAACTTGTTTTACCTTAGAATAAGAACAGATGCGAATATTGGTGTTGCATTTCCTCTTCTTTTTCCCAAGTTGCTTCGGTTCTGTAATGTTCTTACCACTCAACTTTTACCATTGGAATTTCTCGATTTCATAATTGTTTCACTTGCCGGTCCAGAATTCGAATTGGTTTCTCTTCATAGGTCAACTTGTCGTCAAGTGTAACATGCTGATAATCTATAACGTAAGTCGGATCTGGGAGGTAACTTCGGAGCATAGATACGTGAAACACATTATGTACTTGGCTCATACTTGGTGGAAGAGCAACTCGGTAAGCTACCGGACCCACTCTTTCCAAAATTTTAAATAGACCAACATATCGAGGTGTCAACTTACCCTTGTTTTCGAATCTTAGGTGCCCTTTCATTGGTGTTACTTTCACAAAAACATGATTGCCTACCTCAAATTCCAAATCCCTCCATCGGTTATCCGCATAACTCTTCTGTCTGCTTTGAGTAGTTTTCAATCTTTCCCGAATAGTTTTAATCTTTTCCGTTGTTAACTGGACAATTTCAGGCCCTAATAATGATTTATCTCCAACTTCAGCCCAACACACAGGGGAGCGACATGGCCTCCCATACAAAGCCTCATAAGGTGCCATCTCAATACTCGAATGGTAACTATTATTGTATGCGAACTTTACCAACGGTAGGTGAGTTTCCCAACTTTCCTGAAAATCCAAAATACACATTCGGAGCATATCTTCTAATGTCTGTATCGTTCTCTCGGATTGTTCGTCTATCTGAGGGTGGAAAGCTGTGCTAAGAGTTAATTCTGTACCCATTGCTCCCTATAGACTCTGCCAGAATCTAAATACAAACTTTGGATCTCTATATGATACTATTGAAACTGGAATACCGTGAAGTCTCACTATTTCGTTCACATAGATTATAGCAAGTTTATCCGAATTATACTAAGTCTTCACAGGTAGGAAATGGGCAGACTTGGTTAACCGGTCTACAATGACCCATACAAAATTCATACCCGAGGAGTCCGTGGTAACCCTACAACAAAATCCATGGTCAGATGTTACCACTTCCATTCCGGGATTGGAAGGGGTTGCAATAACCCTGCCGGTCTCTGATGCTCTGCCTTTACTTGCTGGCATTGCAAACATTTGGAGACGAAACCCGCGATCTACTTTTTCATACTTGGCCACCCAAAATTTTGTTTTAAATCCCGATACATTTTAGTACTTCCAAGATGTAATGAAAATCTCGAGGCATGAGCTTCTTCCATCAATTTCCGCTTGACTTCTGATACGTTGGGAACACATAATCTGCCTTGAAATTTGAGCACTGAATTCTCCAAACTGAATCCCGGTCTTGGTTTTGTCTCTAACTCATCACATCTCTTCCTCAAAGTTTCATTTTCCTTCTGACGTAGTTTGATCTCTTCAAGTAATGTCGGTTGGGCCGTCACTGCTGCTATTATGGCCTCCTGCCCATGCATCACAAGGTCTACCTTCATTTTATCCAATTCAATCACTAACTCCTTTTGCCCTGTAAACAAATTTGCCAAATTTCCCATATTTTTTCGACTAAGTGCATCTGCAACCGTATTAGCTTTACTAGGATGGTAATGGATCTGCAAATCATAATCTTTAATAAGCTCTAACCACCGCCGCTGTCGCATATTCAACTCTTTCTGAGTAAAAAGGTACTTGAGACTCTTATGATCGGTGTACACTTCACAGGTAGTCCCATACAGATAGTGTCGCCATATCTTTAAAGCAAAAACCAATGCTGCTAACTCAAGATCATGTGTGGGATAATTCTTTTCATGGGGTTTAAGCTGTCGGGAAGCATAAGCGATAACTCTTCCATTTTGCATAAGTACACAGCCAAGTCCTTTATAAGAGGAGTCGCTATAGATCACAAATCCTTCGGTACCATATGGTAAGGCAAGAACTGGGGCTGTAGTTAATTTCATTTTTAATTCCTAGAAAGCAGATTCCCGCTGTTCTGACCATTCAAACGCAACTCCCTTTTGAGTTAATTGTGTAAGCGGTACAACGATTTTGGAAAAATCTTGAACAAACCTCCTGTCATATCCGGCTAGTCCCATAAAACTACACACCTCGGTCACATTGGTAGGAGTTGGCCAATTCACGATCGCTTCAATTTTGTGTGGATCAACAGAGACTCCTTCCTTTGTTATTACATGCCCCAGGAATGCCACCTCTTGTAGCCAGAATTCACATTTCTTCAGCTTTGCATACAGTTTCTTTTCTTGAAGTGTTTGAAGAATTAAACGAAGATGATTCTCATGAGTTTCTGCGTTCTTCGAGTAAATGAGGATGTCATCGATAAATACCACTACAAACTCATCTAAATAGACCTTGAAGACACGATTCATCATATCCATAAATGCTGCTGGTGCGGTAGTGACTCCAAAGGGCATAACCAGAAATTCATAATGACCGTATCGAGTTCGGAAAGCCGTCTTCTCCACATCATCAGCTTTGACTTTCAGTTGATGGTATCTAGACTGTAAATCAATTTTTGAAAAGACCTGTGCCCCTTGTAACTAGTCGAATTAATCGTCGATCCAAGGCGATGGATACTTATTCTTGATCGTCACCTTATTAAGCTCCCTGTAATCTATGCATAATCGGAGTGTTCCATCTTTCTTTTTCACAAACAGAACTGGTGCACCCTCAAGGAGAAACACTCGGGCGAATGAACCCCTTGTCAAGTAAATCTTGCAACTGAACCTTTAATTCCTTCATCTCAACTGGCGACATCCGATACGGAGTCTTAGAAATGGGTTGAGTTCCCGGCGCCACTTCGATTGTAAACTCAATTTCACAGTCCACTAACTCTCCTAGGTAACTCTTCCGGGAAAACATCTGGAAATTCACGGACAACTGGAATCATATCAGTATTCCCATTTATCACTTGTCCCCTCCAAAACACTGCATAAATAACCCTGACACCCTTTCTGAATTAAATTATAAGCCTTCATTGCAGAAATCAAATAAGGTGGATGAGTCACTCCATGTCCTTGAAAGGTAAATTCTGATTGTCCCGGAGGATGGAAACGGATTTGCTTAGTCAAACAGTCAATGGTTACACAATATTCACTCAGCCAATCCATACCCAGAATAATATCGAAGTGAGTCATGTCGAGGGGCATTAAGTTGGCATATACCCGGGTATCCCCAATTAGGAGTTCACAAGCAAAATGTACAGAAGTACAGACCATAGAGTCTCCCAAAGGTGAAGACACACATAGCATATAAGATAATACTTCTTCAGAGTTATCTAAATTTTGAGGAAATAGTTTTGACACAAAGGAATGGGTAGAGCCAGAATCAAACAATACATGAGCAGAATGACCGTGAACAATAAATATACCTGACACCACTGTTGCAGCATTTTGCACATCTCCCAGAACCAATGCAAACACCCAGCGTTGTCTCGCAGTGTCTTTGTTGTTAACAGGTTTAGCAGCTGACTTAGTGTTGGGAGCTGGTGTAGACCCTGCTGAACTTGTGGCAGCCTTATTACCATTTTGTTGATTCCATTGAGGACAATCCCTTACCAGATGACCCATTTTGCCACACCTAAAACATGCTCCAGACATCCGATAGCAAGTCCCACGGTGCTTCTTTCCACACTCTGAACAAACAGGAGTCGAATCTGGAGTAAGGGTGGAAGTACTAAAAATCCCTCAGTTTAGTTTCTTACTAGGTGGAGTAGTTGACCCCTTTGACAATTGTGCGTTCTGCCTCTTTCCTTTCCATTCAGAAATCCGATTCTGAGCAGCAAGGTTCCCCTCTACTATAACAGCCCTCTCCAATACATCAACATAGGTAGGTAACTTCAACATGTTAACTCAGTCAAGGATAGCAGTCCGTAGTCCCCCCTCAAATTTCCGTGCTTTCTTATAATCTGTGTCCACCATGTAAGGTGCAAATCGAGCTAGTTCTGCAAATTGGGCTTCATACTCTACAACGGTCTTGTTCCCTTGTCTGAGAGTTTCAAATTCTGTCACCTTCTTATCTCGCATACTTTGGGGAAAGTACTTATCATAAAACAGTTCCGAGAATCTATCCCATGTTAGCCCTTGGTGCACAGTTCTCGTAAGCATCCACCACCTCCGTGTTTCGCCTTCAAGAGTGAAGGCAGCAAGTTGCACTTTTTGGGCTTCGGTACAAGGAAATACTTCGAACAGCTTTTCTATTCCCAACACCCATGCTTCAACCTTCATCGGTTCTATTCCTCCTTTGAATGATGGTGGCTTCATCTTTTTAAACTTCTTTGTGAGTGTAATAGTCCGATCCTCAACATGGAAGTCTTGTACCACAGGCGGAGGTACCGATGGCGGTGGCGGTTGTGGTTGTTGTTGTTGTGTTCGTAAGGTTTCCGCCATTTCCATAATCATTCTCTCCATTCTGTCCAACCATACCGAAGTAGCATCTTCTGGGTCTTCCATTCTTGTTCTCACCATATTCTACATAACAACCAATTACAAAAGATATACAATAGACATAGATCATAATCATTAACGTTAGCATATTACAGTTAACGTTGCCATCAATCTTTCTATATGCATTCAGAATATTATGCATGATGCCTGAGTCTTTTCTAGACATTCTAAGGCTCAATGGATCCGTGTGTGAGATAGCAACTCGTGCTCTGATACCACTTGTCACACCCCAAACCCGCCCCTAAAAATTTGGGCATGATCACCTCAGAAACGAACATCAAATTCGATATGTATACTATATGGGGCCTGAACGGAAGCATTTAATAACATAAAATAATATCCATTGAGCTACCACTAACATGCCAAGATCACAAACATCGTAATATCAAGTAATTGACGCACAACAAACACACATGTAGTTATATATGTACACAAATATACAGAACCATCCCCGAGCCTAAGGATGCAACAACACTAAGTTAAGAGAAATTAATTATGTTTTACAACATTAGACAAAAGATAAGTGCACCAAGCTAAAAGCTCTGCCAGGACTCCACAAAAATGAATGAGCTTCATCTAGATGTATGGTCGTGGTGAAATGAGCAAAAGGCAAGTGGCTAGACCGGACTAGGACTGACCTCCGGATTGAGTACCTATAGAGGCAAACATAACACGGAATGAGCGAAGCTCGGTGAATAATAGTACTTAAACAATGTAATGATCAACTTGAACTATATTGTATATAAATACAAAGAACATATGATTAATCTTATTCTGTAACCATTTCCAGAACAGCCTTGGGCCCAGTCTTTAAACAGAATGGCTTTAAGCCCTGTACCATACAGAACGGCCTTAGGCCTAATGGAGTTTACAGATCGGCCTCAGGCCCAACAAAGTTTATAGATTGGCCTTAGGCCCAGATATCCACAAAGCAGAGTAATTCCAGAGTCGTACAAATGTACGCAGATTTTCCAATCGTTTATCAATGTTAACGTAATTAACTCACAAAGAACAGAACGTTAATAATAATAATAATAATAATAATAATAATAATAATAATAATAATAATATATTATTATTATTATTATTATTATTGTTATTATTATTATTACTAATGGTAGGTAAATGTACAACTGCGATACTAGTACTCACTGTGCTGTAACGAAGCGAGGGTTCCCTCCCGGATTGTGACCTACACACATGCACAATTCACAAATTAATTCCTTTTCTTTTTTAAATCATTTTCTGCTTCGTTTCACTTCAAACGAATTTACAAATATTTAAAGGCATTAAATACAGATTTTGATAATATCAGAGGGTCAAGCACATAAAACGGAGCAGACAAAATTTCCCAGCATGGGCCGCATGTGTGGCTGTGAGCCCCGTACGTGCGGCAGAGGTTCCCGTACGTGCGGCTGTGAGGCCCCGCACGTGCGACTGTGAGGCCCCGCACGTGTATATTTTTCAGTGTCTTCAGCTTCATTTTCCCTGTTTTCCGCACGTGCGGCCATGACCTCCGCACGTGCAGTGGTGCTGCCGCACGTGCGGCCATGACCCCCGCACGTGTGGTAATTCTATCCAGCATGCAGTCCGAAATTCACACAAGACCCAATTTTTGGCAAGTATTTACAAGGCTCAAATTAGATCCATTAATTGCTATAATATGGCCTAAAAATCATGTAAATATGGACTACAACATATATCAATCTAGATATGAATTAGTTCTTTAATCTTTAAAACTCATAAACATAACTCAATTACATAATATTTCCAACTTCCTTACACATATATTTATACATATATCCATTTGTTCACCTAAATGAGCTCAACTTAGCAATTGAGGAAATAAGATGTAGTTTTGTTTCTAGGTGGTTCGAATTAAATCAAAACAACGAAATGATAAGATTATCTTTGCCAATTAGCCAACATACACTTACAAAAACTCAATTGCAAACCCTGGATGATATGAATAAAAGGAGATTCTACGCAACTCCAAGAAAAGGTTGGACAAGGGGAATTAAATTTACCTTGAGCTTAATTCTCTTAAATTCTTCTCAATTCCAATTTTCTTGTTTGATGAAGCTTTCCTCTTGATCCTTTCTCTCCAACTCTCTTCCTCTCTAATTCTCTCACCCAGGAGATATTTTGAGGAATGGCTTCTAAGTCAAATATGTAAAGAACATAGATATATAGTTAATAAAGATGAAATTTAATCAGTTTAATCATTCCAAATTGAAATTTCACAGAAAATCACATTATGACCTAAAAATCTTGCTGATCTTAAATGTAAAATCAATCTCAAATTATTAAGGGTGTATTTGGTAACGTTTATGTTTTCAGTTTATATTTACAAAAATTTTATAAACTGATTTTTGTTTATTTTTAGAAAAACATAAACTACAAACGCGTTTGGTAATTGACAAAATGTTTAAAAAAAATTTAAAATATAAAAAAGAGTGAGAAATGGCAAGTGGTGGCAAGTGGCAGTGAAAGACGGTGGTGGAAAGTGGTGACGGTTGGTGGTGGGTAGCGGGTGGTGACGGGTGGGTGGTGTGGTGGGTGGGTGGGTGACGGTGGAGGGTGGTGGGTGGTAACGAGTGGGTGATGGTGGTGGTGGTGGTGGTGGACGGTGGGTGGTAGTGGCAGGTGGGTGACGAATGGCGGGTGGTGGTGGGTGGTGGCAGGTGGGTGGTAGTAGCGGGTAGGTGACGGATGGTAGTGGTGGGTGGATGACGGTAGCGGATGGTGGGTGGTAGCGAGTGGGTGGTGGGTGGTGGTGGTGGTGGTGGTGGCGAGTGGTGGGTGGTAGTGGCAGGTGGGTGGCGGATGGCAGGTGGTGGTGGGTAGTGATGGTGGGTGACGGTGGCGGGTGGTAGTGAGTGGGTGGTGGTGGCGGCGGCGGGTGGTGGATGGTGGTGGCAGGTGGGTGGGTGACGAATGGCGGGTGGTGGCGGGTGGTGGTAGTGGTGGGTGGGTGGGTCACTGTGGCGGGTGGTAGCGAGTGGGTGGTGGTGGCAGATGGATGGCGGGTGGGTGATGGGTGGTGAGTGGTAGTGGTGGTGGTGGTGGTGGATGGTGGTGGCAGGTAGGTGGTAAGTGGTGGTGGCAACTAGGTGTCGGGTGGTGGTGGCGAGTGGTGGATGGTAGTGACGGGTGGTGGGTGGTGGTGGTGGTGGTGGTGGCGAGGGGTGGGTGGTGGTAGTGGCGAGTAGATGGCAGGTGGGTGGGTGGTGGTGGCAGAAGACGGTGGTGGGTGGTGGTGGCAGGTGGGTGGTGAGTGGTGGTAGCAGGTGGTCATGGGGGGTGGGTGGTGGTGACGGAAGACGGTGGTGGAAAATGGTGGCGGGTGGTGGCTAGTGTTGGATGGTAAAAAAAAAAAAAAAAAAAAAAAACTCAAAACTCAAAACGGAAACACATTTTTTGTGTTTTTATTGTTTGGCCAAATTTATAAACTGAGACCACTGATTTATAAATAAAAAATTTTACGAAACAAGTTTTTATTTGAGTTTTTTTAATTTTTGTAAATATAAACAGAAAACTGAAAACGTAAGTGTTACCAAACAGCACCTAAGCTTCTAAGGCTTCCAATTTCTGATCCAAACATTATGATTGTAACAGATCTTTCTCCTATTAGACAGATATGGATCTATATTCATAAGATTCACTTAATTAAACTTAATTTCACATAAAATTTCACAGTAAGCATTTAAATGCACAGAATAAGGGACTGGAAGTATACCAGAAACACATACGAGGGTCGGGTTATTACACTTGAGGTGCTGCTACATTAGCATTTTTATACAAACAGCTAGGGTATAATAGCTGATCCGGTGTTAAGAAGATCGATGGTTATATGACTCTTCTGAAGGCATGGATTTATTATATGCCAATGACATAATAAATTTCTAGCACTCGAGAATATCTTCTGTATGGCATTCATCAAGGCTAGCTCTCTATAAGTGACAATAATCGCCCACAAAACAAAACCATCCATGATATCACGCAATGTATCTAACACCCACGCATAGTTATCGACCCTCTCAAACTGTAAGTATGCGAAAGCTACTGAGAAAGTCATTTCAATTGATGTCACTCCCACAAGTTCAAGAAGAGGAATACGATATATGTTGGTTTTATATGTGCAATCCATAATCACTATACGTGGGAAAGACCGAAATAATTCCAAACTAGTAAGATGTGCCCAAAACAAATCGGTCACAGTCATCATGGACTCTTCACATCGATGGCACTCAATGTAATTGTACTTGGCCAATTCACCCAATAAGTGTTGCATCTGTGATCTTCCAAGTCTCTCTATTACCCTATTTTGATGGTGTACATTGTAAATGGTTTTAAGTGTGCTTACATTGAGGGCATCTCGTTGTTTCAAGGTTACTAGGATCTTTTTTGACCTAACCATGCTCTTTGACATATCCATTAATAATGATTTCTCATCCTTTGACAGCCTCCCTACATATGAATGTCCCTCAAGGTGCTCCACAGATGGATGGTTATGCAATCCGCATATTACGGTCAATGTCCGTTCATCATTTGTGGTCAACATGTGAGCCCTCATATCAAAAGGACAACTGCACTTCATCGTACTGGTTATTCTTGATGTATTGTTGCCATCATGTTTTAACTTCTTTGTTGCTCTATATTGGCCACTCCTCTCACAAGTAAGATACATCCTAGGTTTTTTTTTCCCACCACCATAGTCTGATGTTTTGATTATAATGACCAAACCATTTCTCTTTCCAACTTCACGTACCCAATTGAGCAATTCATCCTTACTTTTGAATACCTACAAAGTCAAATAAATATTATCAAACATTTACATTTGTTGAGCAATTCAAAACACAATCATTATAATTTCGTAGAGTAAACCTGTTCAATTGTGAATTGAGTAGTGTAATCCAACACACTATCCAAGCAAACTTGGCTTCCTTGAATTGAGACATATTCCTACAAGTTTTGTATAACATTACAAATTTGAAATGGCAATATAAAGACAAATTTGCAATTGAAACTGCAAATTTAGTACGAAATTTACGAATTTGGGATATAAAATGAAAAAAAATAAAATTACTTCATTCGGAAGTACAATATCGAAAAAAAATGCTACTATTCGAATGTAGTTGTCCGAATTATTTTTAAAGGGTCAAAAGTTGAATGTCGAAACTATTAATCATGTTGTTTAATTTTGATGATGTTCAGAATTTTATTTGAAAATTTTAGATTTTTTAATATACATATTTTATATTATTTGACACAAAATATTATCTGTTTAAAATATAGGTTATATGATATATTTGTTATAAAAATTATTTAAATGGAAATATTTTGAAAATATCACTATTCACTTTTTGACAAATTTAAAATTGATTAGTTGTATTATTTTGACAAAATTGATTGATTGGTTGGCTGGTCACTATTTACTTTTTGATAAATTTAAAATTGATTAATTGTATTATTTTGATAAAATTGATTGACTGGTTGTATTATTTTGACAAATGTAATATTAATGAATTGTTTCGTTTTAATATACTCACATGGGATAATTGGTTATTTTTATTTGAGTGTATTTATAATCTCTTCAACAATTACAAAACTTTTAGAAGGGGTATATATATTTTATCTGATATGAATATTATTTAAAGAGATTTTACTATGCAATCAAATTTTTTAAATAAAAAAATTATTATATACAAGTCACTATGTAAATCTGTTCTCACATTATCGTTTTAGAAAAAAGTTAGCAAATCACTATTCATTGAGAATGACTTGACCAACATTTTCAAACTTTTGTGGTTACTCCATGTGATTGAAAAAAACAAAGCCAAAAAAGAGTATCTTGAGCTCATGTCATCCATCATCAGAAAATAAGGGTCTCTCCTTTCAACGAGCAGATTTTTGAGTATAAATTAAAGTGTTGTGTGTGGAGAAATATTAAGAACTTGAAAAGAAAAAATCTGTGTGCTCCAAAATTTTAAATGTATTGTATTCTGTTCTTTCACTTTCAGATCTAAGTGTAGTCTTTGTTCTTACACTCATATCTACTCTTTGTAAGAAAATTATTGTAAAAGAGGATTGAAGTACCTCTTATCCTTTTTGATTATTTTGTGAGGAAAAATTTTATAAGGGTAAGGCATTTATTGTTACGTAAGACTCAAAAGATAAGAGTAAAACCTATGTAAAATCCACAAGCTTGTGAAGCTTTGGTGGTGTAGTGATTCGTTTTAATAGTGAAGAAATTCTTGAGGAGGTTCCTTGAGGAATGGACGTAGGCCTGACATGCTAAACCACTATAAATCTCTGTGTTTGATTTTCTCTCTCCCTATCTTCTTTATTTTTATTATTATTGCTCGATTATTTTATTTGTTGAAATTCAAATAGTTTGATTATTATTTTTAATATTGCGAAATTATTTTTTAATAACTTAATTTACCTCCTTCTTGGGTTGCCTAACTGGGATAACAACTGATATCAGAGCCTAGACTCTAGTTTGTGTGACTTAACCGTCTTAGAGTAGATCATGGCAACTCCTAGTTATTCCTTACCTGAGGGACAAGCATCCAATAGGCCACCACTGTTTACCGGCACAAATTTTAGCTATTGGAAAACTAGGATAACCACACATGTTTAATCTAATGATTATGAATGCTGAAAAATTATTTGCAATGGTCTCAAAATTCCTACCAAAATCGTAGATGGCCTTAAGGTACTAAAACCTGAAGATGAGTGGAATGAATCAGATACTAGAATGGCCCAAATTAATGTCAAAGCCACAAACATGTTATATTGCGCCTTAGATGCCAACGAGTTCAATAGGATTTCCATATGTAAAATCGCAAAAGAAATTTGGGATACGCTTATAATGACTCATGAAGGAACCAAACAAGTTAAAGAATCTAGAGTCAGTTTGCTAGTCCATAATTATGAACTCTTTAAATTAAAGCCTGATGAAACTATTCCTCAAATGTTTACTTGCTTTACTGATATTATTAATGATTTAACTTCTCTTGGCAAAATATATACTAATGTTGACATTAGAAGAAAAGTGTTTAGGTCATTACCAAAAAGTTATGAGACAAAAGTCATTGCCATTACCGAAGCCAAGGATTTATCAAAGTTAAGTCTAGATGAGTTAATGGGATCTCTCTTAACTCATGAGCTCATAATGCAAGAAGGAAAGGAAGAGGAGGACAACAACAAAAAGAAATGAATAGCATTCAAATCCATCTCGAAACATCAAGAGGATGAGGAAGATGATTTGGATGATGATGAGGAAATGGTATTCATCACTAGGAAGTTCAAAAGGTTTGTAAAAAAGAAACAAGGCGTGCAAAAATTTTTCAAAAAAAACTTTAACAATAGGGATTTTCAAAGGGGAGAAAATCATAAAAAATCTAAAGTTACTTACTACAAATGCAACAAACCTGGACACTACAAATTAGAATGCCCGGAACTTAAGAAACAATTCAAAAAGGACAAGAAGAAAACCATGATTGCAGCATGGGGAGAAGACTAGCGATGAAAGCGACTCAGAAGCCAAAGTTTGCAAAAATGAGGTTGCTAACCTATGCTTAATGGCACTTGGAAACGAAGATGAGGTAAATGACAAATCTTTTGATGAATTACAATCAGCTTTTGATGAATTACATACTGAATTTAAGAAACTTAATTTGAAAAGTAACTGTCAAAAGAAAGTGATTTCAAGTTTGTCAAAAGAAAATAAATCCTTAACGTCCAAGATAAATGTTTTAGAAAATGAAGCCATAAAAATGAAAAAGGAAAGTAATATTTTAGCTCAAAAAGATTCTTCAATTTCTGAGAAAAGATTAGTCTTATTGTAAGAAGAAAATGAGTCTTTAAAAAAGGAGCAAATTGTTTTGAAAGAAAATATCAAAGACTTGAAAAATACTCTTTCAAAATTCACTCAAAGTAGAGAGACTTTAGATAAAATTCTTAAAAATCAAAATCATACTTTTGGTAGAGGCGGAATTGGATATAAACCCTTTTCAAAAGTAAAACTACCAAAAATGGTTTTGTGCATGCATCTTGTAGTCACTCTCATCTCACATGTTATTTTTGTGGTAAAAAATGTCATATTTTACCATCATGACCTCTTAAAAGAAATCATTTTACTAAAATAAAAAAGATGTGGGTCCCTAAAGACATTTCCAAAGTGTCAAATTCTAACTTTTATGGACCCAAGAAAATATGAGTACCAATAGAAAAATTAAATTTTTGTAGGTATGTTTCAAGACAAAATCTAGTAACGATAGATGGTGTCTCGACAGTGCATGTTCAAGGCACATGATCAGAAATAAAACTATGTTCTCCAGACTCCAACTAAAGGATGGCGGATATGTGACTTTCGGTGACAATAGCAAGGGTAAAATTATTGGTGTAGGTAGTATTAGTAAAAATCCTTCTCCTATTATTGAAAATGTTTTACTTGTTGAAGGTTTAAAACATAACTTACTTAGCATTAGTCAATTATGTGATAAAGGTTTGTAGACGTCCCCCGAACGCCCCGGGAGGGTTTAGGTCCCGTTCCGTTCGTATTGGGGTCACTACAGTTCGAACTCGAATGTCACGGTTCTTAATCTTGAACCAAAGAGTCCAAATCCGACAAATCGTTTGAGAAAACAGATTTTTGAAAAGTAGTGCCAAACATGGACTGCTTTGCCAGATTACAGAGTTGCCACCTAAATATTTTAAAATGGGAAATTTAGGAAACCCTGACTCGGTGCCGAAGGCCACATGTCCGTCATCAGCAAAGTGGTTTTGGCTCGGGAGCTTGGGTACGATCGGGGAAGGTCAGCTATGAGCACCCCCTTTCGCCCGGTTCGAAGACCGGCCTCTACTAACCGTGATATCCGATTTTGAAAACATTATGCGTTCTTATTCCGGTTATTAGCCTAGAATTACTATGTTATGCGCACAGCAAACAAGTATAGACTAGATCGCCTAATTTGGAAACAAACATTGCATATCCGCTTTGTTTTGAAAACACTTTGGGATTTGCTACTCACAAGTAGGCTAAAACACGGATTTCAACGAGTTTTTCCAACTCAAACAATCCAACCTTCACCCACAGGCATTCAGGCAGTTTATCTCATGTAAGCATTTAGCCGCATGGTAAGCATACTGTCATGTTAACATTCACACGCATGCGATATGCTAAAGCATGAATACTTACATCGTACTCCGTGCCAAAACAATAAACTAGTTAGCAAACATGCATGCCCTAGTTCATGTTAGAGTGACTAATGCATCGCATACAACATGTAATTAGGATAGGCTCGGCTAACCCTAAAAATGGCATGTGAAATGCAATCATTTGATGCACGTATTCAAGTTAGATTTGAAAATACAATGCGGTTCATATGATGTACCGAGCCCGGTGCATGTAAACAAATGTATGGATGCACGCATACATTGCATAAGGTATGCTAAAATAAACGTGCCCTAATCTACCATCATAAGTGGGTAAATAAAAGGGAGAAAGAAATGGGGGTTGGAAGACATACACACCACTCACCCACACTTATTACAAATTCGCCCTCGCTCGGAGGGACCAAAAGAATATACAAATAATTAACCACGCAAGCTAATTAAATATTACAGATTAATTAAATTAACGAAATAATTAATCTGAGAAAAACAGTAAACCGCCTCGGGGCGAGGGCTCAATGCACGCGCGCTCGAATTCCGCTCGGAATTGCACTGCCATGCCTAGCTTGCCTCTGTTTTCCCTGCTTTGCACCTCAGAAGACTGCCAAAGCCTCAGAACTACTTCCTTGGATGCTAGGGATCACCACCGGCTAAACAGAACATCCACCGGCTGCTATCTGTGGCCATCGGCACAAAATATACCCATCGGCTGTTGATTGACTGCCGGTCGGCACTAAACACTGCCGGCCGACACTAAATGTCTGCAGAACCTGCAACTCACAGCAGCAGACGACAACAACTTGCATGGCAATGCAATTCAAGCAATTTATGCATCAAACACATTCCTTATCATGTTGATGACTCAAAGGAAGATGTGCCTCGGTTCTCGGACCACCAATCATGCATTTCCATGCATGATGGCCCAAAGAACCAAGTGTGCAACTTTGATTTCAAATGCATGCAATGCAAACAAGCACATAAGGGTGCTAAACCTCTATCACACACACTTCAAGAGGCCAAGCATGCACAATGCAATGCAATGAAGTCCTAAGCATGTCGTCTATATGCAATATGGGCAATGCAATATACTTATGCAAACATACAAGTGAACATGCAAGATAAGCATGCAAACCAATTGAAGGATGGACTTAAACATGAATTGGGCAACTCTAAAAAGGCTCAAAACAGTGGCCAAATGCTATAGAAGTGAAGACTAAGATACATGCGATACATGTACACATGTAAGCATACATAATCCAACACTTAGGCATAAACAAGACAACATTCAAGCACACTTGAAATGAGTTAGACATGGACAATTAGCATGCATAGAAAGCTCTGAAAATTATGCGAAATATGATGCTAAACCAAGCAACAAAGTAGGCTAAGCATGCAACAAGTGGCCCAAGTACTTAAGGCAAACCAATGAGGCATTGAACCACACATATTACAACCACACATGGTAACACTTAACCAATTAAAACAGAGTTTTAACACATAAAACTAAGCCCAAAAAACCACTTAGATGGCATCTAAATGGCATGAATCCAAAGGCATGCGCAAATGCTAAAACATGAGGCATACAACACACGCTTTTAAAGTATTAAAAAGGCAACTAAGGCAAGCATACAAGCACACCAAAGGGACTGAAATGACATGCTAGATGGTTCCAAACCATCAAAAATAATGCAAGCAAGTCGTGCCACACACTCATGCTCTTAAGGCCAACAAGCCAAATACAAAGAGGCTACAAGATACACGCTAAGATTGACCAAAACAACTTAGGACAGACCTAAAGCATGGCAAAATAAGCATATACGCTTCATGGATCTAGGCCTAAAGCATGCTCAAACTAGGGCTAACAACCTAGGCATGTTAAGGGACCAAAGAGGCATTACAAAGCAACCATGCAAAACATGCAAGGAGTACTAAAACCAACACTTAGCAATGTCATATTAGGGCATAATAAACATAAAATGCAGCCAAGACATGCTCTTCAAACATTCGAAACTAAGCTCCCTTAAGAGGCCAAATCTTGCCCTTTTCAAGGACAACAAGGAGAGGGGGTGCCCCCCCTCCTTCTTGGGACTTTAAGGCATCATCTACACCACTGAAATCCCTCAAGATTTCAGTGGTGAAGAGACCCAAACACCAAAATCCCGGAGCTCCCACAAAATAGCACAAAATGAGGCCTTTTCAAGGCCTAAGGGTGGTCAAACCTCCCCAAACCACAAAGTACCCTTAATAAACTATCAAGAGGACTAAAAAATAGAACTTTTTTGTATTAAACACCAAGCACAAAAATAGTTCAAAGATAGGTAAAAATAGAGTGCAAGAATGGGGGAAATAAAGCAAGTTTCTCACCCTTGTTGACCTTCTTCACCAAAGATGATGTTGTTGCTTCCTTAAGCTCTAATCCAGCCAAAACTCTAAGAACAACCTCTTGGAACCTCAGTAACCAAGAGAAGGTGAAACACTAGGTGTTGATGTGCAATAGTAAGACACAAACACCTAGTGTACAAACAAGAGAGCAAAAGAGAGATAGAATAGATAAAGAATTCAAACCCTAAAACCAGAGCTTCTTCTCTGTCTTTTCTCTCAAAAAATGTCTAAGTTTGCCAACCCTTGAGCCAAGAGGAGGAAGCCTTCTCTTATAGACAACAAAGCTTACAAGCTAAGTCAATCCAAGGCTCATCCCTCCATACACGTGTATGGAGGGGAAACAAATGCAAGACAGCTGCCTCAAAATATCTCATAAAGCAACTGCACAGTAGTCGGCAGGGCAAAATTGTCATTTTGACAAAATTGACTGCCGACCGGCACAAAAGAGTGCCGACCGGCACAATATAGTGCCGATGGCAACAACAACCAGCCAGTGGTCTCTAGCCACTACCGGTGGTGTGTGGGGATGCCTCGAAAGGCATTCCCTGCCCCTCCAAGGCAAAACACAAGTGTTTGGTGCACAACCAGACACAGAACGGTCAAGTTCGGAGATTCTGAGGCAAGGTGCGCAGCCGAGAACTCCGGGAACTCCAAACGAACACAAACATGGATAATCACCGGGTGTTCAAACGGTGACGTCCAAGTCTTGAGGACGGTCAAAAATGGGGTGTCTACAAGGTTATAGAGTTATTTTTGAGAAAACTCACTGCACAATTGAGAACATCAAAGATAATAAAACGTTATTTCTAGGACGTAGATATGAGAATGTATATGTGTTTGATTTGCATAACTTGTCTTCTCATTTTGGTGTTAAATGTTTATCTGTAATAAATGAAACTAATTGGTTATGGCATAAAAGATTAGGACATACTCATTTAGATTTAATTTCAAAATTTTCAAAAAATGAGTTAGTCATTGGTTTGCCTAAAATTAGTTTTGAAAAAAACAAACTTCGTGATGCATGCCAACTTGAAAGACAAACTTGAATTTCTTTTAAATCCAAAAATATCATTTCAACTACTAGACCGCTTCAATTCTTGCATATTGATCTATTTGGACCATCTAGAACATTAAATTTAGGAGGAAAATCATATGACCTTGTTTGTATTGATGATTATACTAGGTATACATGGGTATTATTTTTAGCATACAAAAATGAAACTTTTTATAATTTCTCAAAACTTTGTAAAAGGATTCAAAATAAGAAAAATCTTAATATTTGTAGTATTAGAAGTGATCATGGTAGAGAATTTGAAAATGATGAGTTTATTATGTTTTGTGATGACTTAGGAATAGATCATAATTTCTCAGCTCCTAGGACTCCTCAACAAAATGGTGTGGTTGAAAGAAAAAATAGAACTCTTGAAGAAATGGCGCGTACTATGCCTTGTGAGAATAATTTACCTAGATACTTTTGCGCTGAAGCTGTTTCACTGCATGTTATGTTGTAAACCGTGCTATGATTAAGCCTATTCTTAAGAAAACCCCTTATGAACTTTGGAAAGGTAGAAAGCCTAATATTAGCCACTTGCGTGCTTCTGGTTGTAAATGCTTTGTATTAAATAACAATAAAGATAACTTAGGAAAATTTGATGCTAAATCGGATGAAGCTATATTTCTTGGTTATTCAAATTCTAGTAAAGCTTATAGAGTATTCAATAAAAGAACTTTACTTGTTGAAGAATTTGTACACGTTGCCTTTGATGAATCTAACAACGTTGTTTCCAAGAATCTTGTAAGTAATGACACTGCAGAACACATCCAAAAATAGAGAGAATTTACAAAACAAATGAAGAAAATCCATCTCCTGAACAAAAAGAAGAAATCACAATGAAAAATCTTCAAGAAGAATATGCTCATCCATAAAACGAATCAAATCTACCAAAGGAATGAAAGTATGCTCATGGCCACCCTAAAGACCTTATCATAGGTGATACAGCGGAAAGTATACAAACTCGTTCATCTATTAGAAATGTTTGTAGTAACTCAGCATTTGTTTCACAAATTGAACCAAAATCATTTTTAGATGTTGAAAAATATGAAAATTGGATTTTAACAATGCAAGTAAAATTAAATCAATTTGAAAGAAGTGAAGTTTGGTTTTTGACCCCTCAGCCTAAGGATCATCTAGTTATTGAAACAAAATGAGTTTTTTCGAAACAAAATGGATGAATCCAGAGTTGTTACTAGAAATAAAGATAGATTGGTAGCCCAAGGTTATAATCAAGAAGAATGCATTGATTTTGATGAAACTTTTGCACCGGTTGCTAGACTTGAAGCTATTAGAATGTTACTTGCTTTTGCATGTTTTAAAGATTTTAAATTGTATCAAATGGATGTTAAAAATGCTTTCTTAAATTGGTACATTTCAAATGAAGTTTATGTTGAACAACCTCCCGGTTTTGAAAGTCATAAATACCCAAATCATGTTTTCAAACTTTCAAGCTTTATATGATTTAAAATAAGCTCCTAGAGCGTGGTATGAAAGATTAAATAATTTTCTACTTGACAAAGGTTTTTCTACAGGAAAAATTGGTACAACACTTTTTATAAAAACCAAAAAGGAGGATATGCTAATTGTTCAAATTTATGTTGATGATATTATTTTTGGTGCTACTAATGAAAATTTGTGCAAAGAGTTTGCTAAAGATATGCAGGGTGAATTTGAAATGAGTATGATGGGAAAGTTAAATTACTTCATTGGTCTACAAATTAAACAAACTAATGATGGAATCCATTTAAATCAAACGAAATATATCAAGGATCTACTCAAAAGGTTTGAAATGAAATCATCAAAACCTGCAACAACTCCAATGAGCACATTAATAAAAATTGACAAAGATGAACAAGGTAAACTTGTAGATGAAAAGAAATCTTGAGGTATGATTGGTTCCTTACTCTATCTTACTGCAAGTAGACCCGATAAAATGTTTAGTGTTTTGTACGTGTGCATGTTTTCAATCTGCACCGAAAGAGTCACACATCACTGCAGTCAAACGTATTTTCAAATATCTTGTTGGCACTCCAAATTTGGGATTATGGTATCCTAAGAGAATCACTTTTGAACTTTTTGGTTACTCGGATGCCGAGTTTGCGGGATGTAGACTTGACTGAAAAAGCACTAGTGGCACTTCTCATTTTCTTGAACACTCTCTCACTTCTTAGTTTTGCAAAAAACAAAACTCAATGGCTTTGTCAACTGTCGAAGCAGAATACATTGCCGCCACTAGGTATTGTGCATAATTACTTTGAATGAAACAACAACTTCAAGATTTTGGACTTCACTATGATCATATTCTTATAAAATGTGACAACACAAGTGTCATTAACCTTTCAAAAATTCCTATTCAGCACTCACACACTAAACACATTGAAATAAGGTATCATTTTCTAAGAGATCATGTACTCAAAGGTGATATTGAACTCGAATTTGTGCCTACACATCATCAATTAGTTGACATATTTACCAAGCCTCTTAATGAAGAACAATTTTGTTATATTAGAACTGAACTTGGTATGATGAATTATCCCTTATAATAATTTTATATAAAATAAAATAAAAGTAAAAAAAATTATTAAAAATTAAAAAATATTTTTTTTATATAAATTCTCTCTTTTTCTCTTTGCTCACCACTCACCATCCCACTCTCGCTATCGTTCTCTCTCTCTCTCTCTCTCTCTCTCTGTCACCCACTCTTCAGTCTCTCTCGCTCTTGATCTCTCTCGCCTGCTCTCACTCTCTATATTTTCTGTCCCATTTACTCTCTCCGACACCATCTTCATCCCCACCATCATCTATCTAAATCCATCACCCATCTTCTCTATCATCACAGTTCATCACCATCATTATCACCCAAATCCCTCACCGATCTATCCAAATCCATCTCAAATATAGCGATTCCAGCTTTGACCCGACCCTTGTTGTATTCTGGACTGGTGTTTCTTGGTTTCATACTATTGAATATGTCTTTCTTACCTTCTTTTCCCTTAAACGTGGCTATTGGATTGTTGTGGTTGTGTTTTAGACAGGTTGGTTGCCTAAAATTTTGCTCTTCCGCTCGAACGGCATTTCTTGCGCTCGAGAGGGCTTTGCAAACTCTCAATACTTTTGCAGATTTGCAAAACTACTGGGAGAATGTATTCTATGCTTGAGCAGTCCTTTCTGCGTACGAGCGGCCTTTCTTGCACTCGAGCGTTGGTTTATTGTCTGCAAAACTACTGGATATGTGTATTCTGCGCTCGAGCGTTATTTCTTGCGGTCAAGCAGAATAATTTATTGTGTCTGACACTTGAGCGTCACTTCTTGCGCTCGAGCGGACTGTGCGTATATTAGTTCATAAAAATGTCTTTTTACATCACTTTTTTCAGATCTATTTCTTTCCAAACCTTGAAGTTGAGACCCTCTCTCTCTAAAATCTACATTCTCTCTACTTTTTCATCTAGATCTAGTGATTTATCCACCATTGTGCCTTTGTTAAAAAGGTAGAGCACTTTAAGAGCTAAGTTTTGATACAAATAAATCTTGGTTTCGGCGTCTTTGGAGTTTCTCCTACTTCTCCCTTGGTCTTCTAAGCTTGAGGTAGGGACTTTCTACACTCTCCTATGAGTTTTAACTTAGCTATTTGTGGTTATGTAAATAAATGTGGAGATTTGGAGGATTTTAGACAAACCTAGGATTTTGGTTTAAAATCAAAAGAGGGGTTTTCAAATGAAAGTGTTGAAAATGATTATGAGTGTCGATATGAGGATATGTTGTGTTGAAATTGTTGATTTTGGTACATGAGTTGGGTTTTGGACAAAAATAGGGTTTTACCCTAAAAGGTTTTAAATGGTTATTTTGTATAAATAAATAAAATTGGTATTGGAAATATGAAATTGGGTGAATATTTGTATAAATGGTGGAGTTGGATATGCATTACCTCTCATCTATGGGAATTTGGATAATTTATCTATTTTAGAGATTTTATATCTATTTGGGCTATTAGTGGAGGATAGCCATGAGTGTTACAGAAATTGCATGAGGATTAGGTGAATTGAAACTAATCTCTTAATGGTTGTCATTGAATATGACTGTGTTTTAAAACATTGTATATGTATAATGTTTGAGAGGAGAAATGGGATGTACTCCATGTTTGAGAAAAGAAAAGGGATGGACTGCATTGAATTAAGTTGGCATGTGTGTCCAAGGTGAAAGTCCCGAAACATTGTGTATACATGGGTGTCGATTCCCAGCGGACGAAATTTTCGTAAAATAGCAAATAGAAGTGTTTGTGTGATGACTATATTGATTCGAGAACCTTTGAATTGTATCCTCAGTATGGTTGTTGGTAGTGATTGGAAATAACTCATGAATTGAAACAAAATGAATTGAGATGAAAAGGGGATTAAGATAGCACGAATTACGATACAAGACTTGGCATGGTATAGGTCCCAAAAAAATTGTAAATTATTTAGTGGCAGGCATTATATATACATATCACATTTATATCTTTGTTAAGATTTATATATTGTGTTAGATTGTTTCTACTGGACTTTGGCTCACCCTATTGGGAAAAACCATTTTCAGGTGCTGGTGATATGCCTCTCCCAAGGACTTAGCTTGGGAAGGACTGTGGAGCTGAAGCTCACTTTTGTTCATTTTGCATTTATTTTCTTTTCAGCTGAGGGCTTTATATGTATTGAACTTTTGACTCATCTTGTTGTAACCAAGTACGGTCTTGGAAAGATGTAAGCCTTTAGGGCATTTGGATATCTGTTAGCTTTCATTTCTTATTACTGTTTGTAACACGTGTTGTAGATTCAGGATGAATCATTTATGAATATATAATGCATGTGTCACCTTTTGTATATCGACTTTGATTAATGAAAATATTTTATTTCAACTTTATTTCCTCTTATGAGATGGGTTTATTCTGATTTTGAAGGCGTTGCACCAAATCTACATAAATCCATCACCAATGCTATCAAGATCTATCTCCGATCTTCTGATCTTCACTGTCATTTCCGATCCTCTCCATTGACGCAGATCTACATCCTCGTCACCAGTTCTTCACCATTGTCACCGATCATCACTGATCAACATGTTAAAATTATTTTTGCATTGTGTGATAATTTTTATATGGTTGTATGTACTCCAAACTCTCTTGTATTTAATAACAATTGCTTCTACCTGGTATGAAGAAATTATTTTTATTTGTATTTTTTCTTTTTATGCTAGTGCACTCGGTATAGTTGTTTATGGCCAGATTTTAATGGCCCTTGATATTATAAATTGGTAATTTATTTTTTACAATTTGTGTAATTTTCTTTTGTGCATTAATTTAGGGGAGACTCGTATTATGTACTCTTTAGAGATTAAATCAATAAAATAAAAATAAAAATACGAGTAATCTTAAGAGGGCATTTGTATATTCTATTATATCATTATCAACTTTTTTTTTTTCTCTCCTTTTTGCAATTTTTTTTACATAGCAAAGACAGACAATTTTTTTTTTTTTTAAAATGCTCGCAATTTTATTTCAAAAGGAGAAACTGCTGATCGATTACATATACGGGTTAAAAAGGCTTCACAGATTTTTTGCTTTCATTTCTTTCAACAACTTTTCATGAGCCTCCTTTACATGCCTCTCTCTATTTTTGACTTTTGTGAATCTTGGCATTATCACCCTTGCATAATATTGCACTGCATTCTCCAACGGAGAATTTTTCCTTTCTAGCTCTCTCTTCTCCTAACGAGTATTAGCTAGTTGTTGTTTTAACAAATTCACCTCGTCTATCAATTGCTGATTTTCTTGTACTCTTACTTATAGTCATCGAGCCATATTGGAAACCGCCGTCATCGCCTGTGTACTAAGAGCCATAGTGTTATTAATAGCATCGATATCATTTCGATTACCAAAAACAATAGAACTCTTATTTACAGGAATAGCGTGCGAATGCACTATCAGTAATCTTTCACTTGCCTGAATTACAGGCACTTCATGCATGTCAGAACCATTGATGGTTAAGGTAAGGAATGACATGATTACACAAGAAGGTAAAACAAATTTTTCTCTAACAACACTTGACGATTTTGTATCTCTGCCTATCACCTTTGTCACTTTTACCACTCCAACGATCCAATACTTGATGCATATCTGCCTAAATCTCTTATTTGTCAACATTTTGGGCATCGCTACAAGAAAAAACACTTTTGGCAACCACCTATTTTGAGTTGGTCGCAAATAGTCCACTTTCTGCGACTAAATTTTTTTTGGTCGCTGATGGGTATGTTTTCGCGACCCACAATTTTTTGGTAGCTAATAGCTAATTTTTAGCGACCAAATACAAATTTGGTTGCAGAAGGTCGTCTTTTGGCAACCAAAAAATAAGTTGGTCGAGAATCACTTAACTATTGGCAACCAACTACAAATTTGGTCGCGGAAGATCACCTTTTGGCGACCAAAAAATAAGTTGGTCACGAATGACATAACTATTGGTGACCGACTACAAATTTGGTTGCGGAAGATCACCTTTTGGCGACCAAAAAATAAGTTGGTCGCGGAAAGTTATGGTTGGATAAATTTTAAAAAAAAGAAAAAAGAGTACTATTGTAATTACATTATATTTTTCTATTTAGGCAGTTGAAGGTTTTATGAAATAATATATAACCCAATATTTACGGGTTATATATTTTCTCTGCCAAATGTGAACAACAAGCATGTTTTTGGCAGAATGGATTGGACGCATGGAGAGTGACTCCTTGGTCAAGAGTTCAACCCCCAAGCAATGCAAAAGAATATTTTTCTTTGGGTGAAGGCCCTGACTTTTAGCGACCAACTATAACTTTAGTCACTAAAAGTTTCCTTTTGGCTAATACGGATTGGACTTTCCGTGACCAATTATTTGGTCGCCAATGGTCCCTTTTAGCGACCAACTATAACTTTGGTCACAGAAAAATATCTGTGATGAGGCTTTAGTGACCAACTTGCGACCAAATATGGTACTTTTCGTGACCAAAACGTTAGTCGTGGAAAGTGTAATTTCTTGTAGTGACCATTTTTTAGGCAATGCTCCAAAATCCCCACAATGATCACGACAAGCCATAAGAACCTTTATTATATTTTTTTGGCATCTTAGATTATTTTCTCAAATGTGTTTGTTTAATTTTTGTTTTTCTCACCAAAAAAAAAATTCTAAAACCTTCCTATCTCCATATTTTATTTTGATGATGTCAAAGGGGGAGAAAATTATCAGTTTTAATTTTAAAATGTGAATGTGAATTGGCATACATGTGCTTTAAATTATCAAATGTGAATTTGAATTGCCATACATGTGCTTTAAATTATCAAATAGCCTATGTTGTAAAATTATCAAATAATTTGTTGATTTTTATTGTGTCAAATCCATACAAATATTGCCATTATCAAAAAAGGGAAAATTGTTAATCATGTTGTTTAATTTTGATGATGTTTAAAATATTATTTGGAAATTTTGGATTTTTTAATATACATATTCTATATTATTTGACACAAAATATTATATGTTTAAAATATAGGCTGTATGATATATTTGTTATAAATATTATTTAAATGGAAATATTTTGAAAATATCACCATTCACTTTTGACAAATTTAAAATTGATTAGTTGTATTATTTTGACAAAATTGATTGATTGGTTGGCTGGTCACTATTCACTTTTTGATAAATTTAAAATTGATTAATTGTATTGTTTTGACAAAATTGATTGATTGGTTGTATTATTTTGACAAATGTAATATTGATGAATTATTTCCTTTTGATATACTCACATGGGATGATTGATTATTTTTATTTGAGTGTATTTATAATCTCTTCAACAATTACAAACGTTTAGAAGGGGTATATATATATATATATTTTATTTGATATGAATATTATTTAAAGAGATTTTACTGTGCAATCAAATTTTCTAAATAAAAAAAATTATTATATACAAGTCACTATGTAAATTTGTTTTCACATTATTATTTTAGAAAAAAGTTAGCAGATCACTATCCATTGAGAATGACTTGACCAACATTTTCAAACTTTTGTGATTACTCCACATAATTGAAAAAAACAAAGTCAAAAAAGAGCATCTTGAGCTCATATCATCCATCGTCAGAAGAGGAGCGTCTTTCCTCCCAACGGGTAGATTTTTTGGTATAAATAGAAGTGTTGTTTGTGGAGAAATATTAAGAACTTAAAGAGAAAAAATTTGTGTGCTCTAAAATTTTGAATGTATTGTGTTCTGCTCTTTCACTTTCATATCTAAGTGTAATCTTTGTTCTTATACTTTCATATCTACTCTTTGTCAAAAAATTATTGCAAAAGAGGGTTGAAGTACCTCTTATCCTTTTTGATTATTTTGTGAGGAGAAATTTTGTAAGGGTAAGGTGTTTATTGTTAAGTAAAGCTCAAAAGATAAGAATAAGACCTGTATAAAATTCACAAACTTGGTGAAGCTTTGGTGGTGTAGTGATTCGTTTTAATAGTAAAGAAATTCTCGAGAAGGTTCCTTGAGGAATGGACGTAGGCCCAACGTACCGAACCACTATAAATCTCTGTACTTGATTTTCTCTCTCCTTATCTTCTTTATTTTTATTATTATTGCTCTATTATTTTATTTTTTGAAATTCGAATATTTTGATTATTATTTTTAATATTGTGAAATTATTTTTTAATAACCCAATTCACCCCCTTCTTGGGTTGCCTAATTGGGATAACAGAAACATTTAAATTATATCGGAAGACAACTTCCGAAATGAACTAATTATTTCGATAGTAAACCATCGAATAAATTGATATATTTCGACCCTGATTTTAAATATCAAAAAAAAAAAAAAAAAAGACAACTTTGACATAGCAAAACTCATCTCTCCTTGGCTATCTTCTCATAAACATTTATCTGCTTCTAAAAATCTATATTTTCATAAAGGAAATCTTCCATAACAATGATGAATGAGGATGAGGTTTAGTGTGAAACTAATGAAAAGCTAAGAATCAAGAATGAAGGTGTTTAGTGTATAAACTAATGAATGGAAGGTAACAATGAAGGGTTTGAAAGGATGAGAATGGAATGTGGAGGTTTAGCAAACTAGTATGGAAGAATGGAGTAGCTACAATGGATTTGTGGACCTTCAACAGCTTCAACGTGAGTTTGGATGCGGATGTGCAATGAGAACTTGTGTTTATTTGAATTGTGTGTAATATCCATAATAGTAATTTCACTTAGGGATAAAATTGTAATAAAAATAAGTATCTTAAGTGTGTGCACAAAGTGAAATGGATGTGTGCAAATAGAAGCTCCCGTTTTTTTTAGATTTCGATTGGACTTTTAATTCTTTTCAACTCAATCCCACACACAAAAAATAAATAAATGAATTATTTAATTGTATTTATTGTCCACTAATGAAGTTCTTTTTCATAATTTAATTCATTTCATTGTTTTATAAATTTATGACAGGCTTTTTGCTTGAGATATAAAAGGGCTTATTTGTATTATTATGAGAACATAAGCAAGACAGATACATATGGATTAGGCTGGTGACGGCGGCGGTGTACCGTGATGCATAGGATCCGGTCCACCTGGTGATGCTCTGTATTCCGTTCTCCAATCAACCATACCAGACTCGTCTTTTTTGTACTCGATCTTGGAGACATCGGAGCTTAATTCACTGGAAAGAACATTGCTTTCCATCACCTTAGGATCGAAATTATGTGCTTCTGAATTCATAGAAATTGTCAAGAGCACAACCAAGAACATGACCAACACTTTTGGTGAAGCAAGATTTGCCATTCTTGTTGAAAGAAATATGAGAATGAAATGAAGTGGTTTATTTTCTAGCATAGTGGTCATACATATATATATATATGCAAGAAAAAGATGTGGTGCAAAGTGTGGAGATTACATGAACCATAAGGGGTCACTGCTGTGCGTGAAGCACAGCAGTGACTGTGGTGCCTTCATTTGAGGTGTATTATAGTCTTATTTTTATGATCCAAACCGTCCATTTTGTAGGGTTTGTTGAATACTTCATGCCTATCAAAAATCATGTTAATCGGATATCAACAACTATATGATCGAATTGCATATTATTTATGTTATTTCTCAAAATAAAACTTATCCTTACATGAATCTGTGAAGAGGTGATAGCTCAGGTTACCATAATTGGATTAAGGCTTTGGCAACTTGGTTTTTCATTAAAAAGGTTAAAAAATAAAGGGCAAATTACATATACCTCTCTCGAGATTTAGCTAAATTATAGATACTCCTTGAAGTTTCAGAAATTACATCCCGCCCCATGAGGTTTGTATTTTCATAACAATTTGCCCCTTAAGGTTTATATTTCATAACAAATTACCCCATAATTTGTTATGCAAATATAGCATTCAGGAGAGAATTTATAATTTCTCAAATCTCAGGGAGGTATCTGTAATTTAGCCAAACCTCGAGGGGGGCATATGTAATTTGTCCAAAAATAAAATATATATATATTAAAATTATAAATCAAAAAAATCAAAAAATTATTTTAAAAAATCAACATTTCAATAATTATCGACATTTGATACAACTAAAAAAATTATTTCCAACCAAATTAACTTTTATGTCTTAAAAAAGTCAATTCTAAATGCTTGCAAGTGGAGATTACATGAATTTTCTATGGAAGGAAAAATATTTAAACTTATTTTCTAGTTGGAGATTACATGTTCTCTTTTTGACTCTTTACATTAAAAATATATATATATATACACACAAAAGTAAAAAGAGTGATTTAATTTAATGATTTAATTTTTTAACTATTTTAACCAACAAAAATATTAAGGCCAAGTTTGGGTACTCCCAAATAATCTAAAAAACTAAAAAGTTACTCAAAAAGTTAAAAAGTTAACACTATTCACCAAAAGTCAACAATTACGGCTGCACAACTCCTAATTCAAATTTTCCTCTAAAAACCAATTTTCACAATTTTTTATTACACATTTTTCCATAAAAAGTCAAAAAAGTTAACCCAAACATCTATATTTTCAACCTCAACTTTTTTGTCCAAAAAGACAAAAAGTGCACTTATTTAGCCTTCCCAAACAAGGCCTAAAAATCCTAAAAAAATTTACCAAAATTTCTTCTAAATATCTTATATGGATGTGGAACTCAAAGCAGGATACTGAGACAGCACAGCAACACCATTTTGTTTATTATCAAAAAATAAAAAAATTAAATTAAATAATTTGAAACACATGTACGCATTAAGGCCTTGTTTGGAAAGACTAAATAAGTGCACTTTTTGTCTTTTTGGACAAAAAAGTTGAGGTTGAAAATATGGATGTTTGGGTTAACTTTTTGACTTTTTATGGAAAAATGTGTAATAAAAAATTGTAAAAATTAGTTTTTAGAGGAAAATTTGAATTGGGAGTTGTGCAGCCGTAATTGTTGACTTTTGGTGAATAGTATTAACTTTTTAACTTTTTGAGTAACTTTTTGACTTTTTGAATTATTTGGGAGTACCCAAACTTGGCCCCAGTCACAGTCTTGCTTTAGGTGGAAAAAATGTAAAACAAC
Organism: Camellia oleifera; assembly: GCA_022316695.1. Taxonomy (NCBI): domain Eukaryota; kingdom Viridiplantae; phylum Streptophyta; class Magnoliopsida; order Ericales; family Theaceae; genus Camellia; species Camellia oleifera. The sequence continues at coordinate 115,412,160 of CM039315.1, forward strand.
ACTTTTAAGGTTGACTTTAGAAAATAAGGAGAAGCCATAAACAAAACAAAAAATAAATAATCAATAATTGAAATTTATGATGTAGTCCACCAATTTTTCAAGTATTTAATATATTTAAATTTAAAGAAAAAATGGTCAATGAATTTTATTCTTATATATATATTTTTTTAAGGAATTTTAGTTGATCTAACAGTGCAAACTCCCATAGAAGGTTCATCATGTTTGGACAAGGATAAATTTTTTAATTTTTTTAGCAATTCACAACCACCCCCCACAAAATTGAAAGAGATGACATTTGATTAAGATATAACTATTGTCTTATCATTACTATAATTTTTTACTTCTTAAAAATATCAGGCTCGATCTTATTATTATTTACTCATTTTAATGATTTTGAAATTTGAATTTTGGATGATTTGATACGTGAACGAATTAGATTTAGAATGATATTGAATATTGAATTTGTTGGTTGGTTCACACTTTGAATTCAACTATATTTTTTTTTATATTTTGATTTAATTTAGTTGTTACAGTTATGTGTATATATATATAGTAGCTACATATACTTTTTATATTATATGATTGCTACAGGTTGTATAATTGAAATACCATTTGTTTCAAGTGCTTATATTTCAATATTTGCTTTCTTTTAAAATTTAGAATAAATTATATTGGTAGTCCTTAAATTTTGGCCCTTGTGTCGTATTGGTTCCTACACTTTTAATTGACTCAATTTTGATCCTTAATTTTAATTTGATCTAATCGATAATGACATTAGGGTTTTGGATGAAAAATAATTACTAAATTGGTTGATGTTAACTCAGTAAATTGATAAAGTTTATAAATTTGTCCTTACGTGATATATGTCGCTTATATGCGTATTTTTTATTAAAAAAATTAATAATTATAATGAATTGAATCAAATTGGGACAAAATCAAAAATATATAGTCAAAATCGAGTCAATTAAAATTACACTAACTAAAATGACACAAAAATAAAATATAAGAACTATCGGTGCAATTTACCCTAAAATTTATTTTTACAAAAAAAAAAAATGGTTTTCAGACTTATAAAAATATTATAAAATTCAATTTCTATATAATTTTTTACTTATTTGTTTCAACTAATCAAACCTAGTATTTCTTATAGCAAATGTGAATTTTATTTTTATTTTTATTTTTCACCTAAACCCATTCACTACAATTCAACTCAACAGAAAACGGTAGGTTGTTTCAATTATTTTTTATTTGGTTTATAACTTCTTCCTCATTTTTCTAAAGTCAACCGAAAAGTGCTGTTCTACACTAGGCAAGACTGCAGCTTAATGAATGCATCTGTTTCAAAAATATATATATATATATATTTATTATTTTTTTTTTTTTTGTATAATAAACAAAACCGTACTGTGACAGCATTTACCTTGCTTCCCGTGGGACTCACACACACTCATGTAACATATTTGGTAAAAAATTTCAAGCTCTAATATTCTCTTTTAGCCAAAAGAAACAACCATCCAAACAAGACTTAAAGAGAGCTTGAGACACGAGAGCTCTTGTCAGCAATTTTTGTATTTAAATACACACTCAATTACAGAAGATGTCACACGAGAGGTTGGATATTGTCATTTGAATCCAGATTGTGAAATACAATGGAAAATGTGAGTTTCAAAATTGAAAGAATCTATCTGCATGTGGGTTTCAAAAAATTTGTGTGTGATTGTAGATTGATAGTTTGAGTAGAACTTAATCAGACTAATAATTTGACAGGTACAAACTCGTAAGACCCATATACTCACTATTGGCGATGATCTGATGCAATATCGAATCTTTTGTAGCTCACTCTCAATATCCAGACTCAAGTTCCAACATCAAGAAAAATGAGGCAGAATATAAAATATTGTATTTGAAATACTCAAATTACAGTGCTAAAATTTAGAACAGAGAAATTTGAAGATAAAAAGCATTAAAACACATGTGAACCCTACATCTTTTTACTTTATTTTATTTTATTTTAAATTTATGTCAATTTGTTTGGAAACAAAATATAAATTTTGGTAAAATATTATTGTATCTCCAAAAAGTACAGAACACGATAGTACATATTCCCACCATAGTACATGGGGTCAATTTTTATCTAGCAGTTAAAAATAGGAAAAATAATAGTAGAATGGTACATTAAAAAAAATTACACAACATGAAAAAGTATAACATTTTAATTATTAAAATGTATAAACTTTATCATTTTATAAATTTTTTTTTTTTTTTTTTTTTTTTTTTTTTTCTGTTCCTACTATGTTGTTATTTTCCTTTAAACATAATTATCATTTTCATAAGAGATAGCTTGATGCAGAACGAGATTACATGAATCCAGGAGAAATTACACCTAATTAATGTAGGATTACGTGTGAGTGAGGGGAGAAGACTTTGTTGAAAGTGGATGTTTTTATTTAGGTTTTGTTTTAAATTATTAGTTTTGGGTTTAAATTTCTACTCAAATTTATGTTTTTAAACAGAGTGTTAAAATTTATTTTAAAAATGCTAGAGATTGTAAAAGATTTATTAAAAATTTTATTAAATATATCACATGAGTGTTAATCTATAGTAATGCATCATTTCACGAAATATGATGTTGAGGGGGAATTTAATTTCACCCTCCACGAACGATACTACAGGGAAAGGTATATAATCATCCCCAAGCATGATGGAGTTATTCTCATCGGCTAGCCTAATGTGGACATCATCTAGGATGTCAAATTCTCGGCAGTTTTAGATTTTGGTCTTGGTATCTACCTTCCACTTGTGCATACCCATTTTTCAGACAGTGTGTTCTTGGCAAGTTCAATCTAAGTGTAGGGGTTCTGGAAATTTTATCGATGGATCACGGATACTCTAAGTTATATGTTTTCTAGTGTGTTTTCAATGGATCAAACTCAAATTTTAGTCTGTAAATGCAAAAATGGAGTTGCATGTGGAAGAAATTCTGGGAAAACTAGATAAATTTGGACAAAGTATGAAGAATATGATGAACACGTTCAAGAAACTAGAAACCAAAACTGAAATCTAGAGAGTGGATGACTTACGAGTGGATTCTGTAACACCCTAAATAATTAACATACAATAATCTTGGTTTAATCCCTTTAAGTTAAATAACCACAAAACTACAGTCATCAGGTTGCTAATCAAATCTCTATAGTTATATTTCTTAATATATGAGAGACTTATGAAAGAGGTCCACATGCAATTACATATTCAATCTCCTCTAAGATATAAATCTATAGCATGTGATACAGGTAATATAAGAAAAGAAAACAAATACAAAAGAAAGCCTCTCGAGCTACAAGTTCCAAGGCTTAAATCCGGTTACAAGTAAATAGTTTATAAATCCATACACATAAGCTCTTGGCTTGTCAAAAATGTAATAAATAAGTAAAAGAGCCTCGCGCTCTCAAAAACATCCACTCGCCTTCAACAAAGCAGAATCACCACATCCTTTACTTATACAAATTCACTAGGGGTGAACACAAAACCCAGTAAGAAGATCTTAACAAAGTATATATGTGTGAGTGATTTTCTGATCACACTGCCCACCTTAGTGATTCAGCTGTAGAACACAAGCAGAATAGATAGCACAAATAACAACACAAAGAATTTAATGTGGTTCGGCAAAATTGCCTACGTCCACGGGAGGCCTAGGTAATTCACTATATTGAACAAGCAGAAATAATTACAATTAACTCTCTATAATTCTCTCTCTCACTTTGCTCTCTAAGCTTGTGATTGTGAGTGTTACAATTAGCTTGTAGTTGTATGTGTTCTGTCACTCCTCATCCCTCCTCCCTATTCTTCTCAACCTCTCCATATATATACCAGAAAAGTTAATGGAGAGGCCATCAGCTTTTGAGCTGGGTTGCCAGCCCATTGTTGCACTTTTGGCAGCTTTCCAGATAAAAGCTCTTCATTACTCCACATGGCTGCTCGTGGCCTCATGGCCAACTCTCATGGCCTCATGGCCAGCAGTTTTGGCCTCAAGGCTTTCTTCACATGGCTTTACATCCACCTGACCAAGATAATATTATCATATTATATAGGCAGGTATGGCTGATCTGACAGTTACCTCGGCTTAATTCTTCTTCGGTAGCACGGCCTTTGCATGTTAAGCCGAGGTATAAGAAAAGGAGAGGCCTTTGTCCCGGATTAAGATATCTTCGGAGATAACCTCGGCAATTCTTAGATTCCCTCGGTAAAACTTACTGTGACACGTGGCACCTCGGCTGACACGTCGGCATTACCTTGCCACGTGTTGATACTCAGAAATATAACCCCACAATATATATATTTTACGCCAGTATTATAATATGGATGTGATGCCATGTCATGCTCCAAAATATGAATTTTATCCTTTTGAAAATCATATGCAATGCTCAATTCAAAAACACATCTCTTAATAAATTTGAAATACAAACAAAGGGCAGTAAATACGACTTAAGTAATTTCTAGGCTAGTGTCTGCAAGTAAACATATCAAGTACTATCAATCACCACTTTCTAGGCTTCTAACCGAAAGAAAATTTGGAACATAATGCACAGGTTTCTGAACTTTCACCAAAGACCTCAAGCCAACTTAACCAAAATCAACTATACCCCCTATCTGGACTTACCAAACATACTTACCCCAAAACATTTCAAGTTAAAGTTTCTCAAATCATAATTCAATTTTCCAAAACCACAACTTTAATAAAATATTATTCCAAAGCCATACAATGACTGAAATTGAATGCAATTAAATATATTAATGTTGGGTGATATTCTCGAATATTACCCAACAATATATACATGACATATGACAATATTTCATATTCACAATCAATATCAAATTCCATAATCTAAGCATATCTCAATCATGTCATTTCATGGTAATTTATTCAACAACAATCCGTCCATCCCATGAATATCTCAAGCATATATCAATGAATGAAATTTTTATCATTTTTCTCAAATAAAAATCCATCATTCCATGGGTTTTTCACAAAACTCCGATGGTTTGCATCCGGGTTTTTTTCAAAAATGATGGGATATTTTCCACCCTTCGGTTGTAAATGTGGTTTCTCACGCTTTCGCTACTGGTAAAATAGATGCCAATCTAAACCACACTTTTTTGTGCCTCATTCCCAAATTAGATAAACCTGAGTATGCGACCCAGTTTTGTCTTTGCAACACTATCTATAAACTCATCACCAACTTTATTGTGATCGACTAGACTTAAACCCTTTCTTGATGTCCCCATCAGTCCTTTCCAAGCTAACATCATCCCTCATAGAATAGGTACTGATAATGTAGCCGTTGTTCAAGTAGTTAACTCTTTCGAGGCTAAATATGGTCTGTTGGCTCATTAAAATTGATTTGGAAAAAGCCTGCGATCGTCTTGAATGGTGCTTTATTCAAAAAAACACTCCATTTCTTCAATTTTCCTCCAAAATGGATTGAGTTGATTATTTCTTGTGTCTCTTCTTTGTCTATGTCAGTATGTCCATCCTTTTCAATTAGGAGGGAGGGTCCCGGAAACTTTTACTTCTACTCGAGGTATAAGGCAAGGAAACCGATTATCTCCTTACTTGTTTATTCTTCGTCTTGAGTACCTTTCCATAGCAATTTCAGAGGCTTGTAACAAAAAATAGTGAAAGCCCATTAAGATTTATAGGTCTGGTCATAAACTCTCCCATTTATTTTTTGCGGTCGACCTTATTCTGTTTGTGTTGGCTAATAGGCAACACTGTTCCAATATCTTGGCCATTTTTAATGATTTTTGAAACTTTTCAAGATTAATTTTAATGATTTTTGTAACTTTTCAGGATTAAAAATCAACTTGAACAAGTCTGAAATCATTTTCCCAAATAATGTAGACTTGGATAAACTAAGTTTTCTTTGTGGATTGCCTTCAAATTCCCAAAACCCAGACCTTTAAGGCAAATATCTAGGCCGCCCCATTCATCATAACAGACCCAAGGCCAGCAACTTTCAATTCATCATTGATAAACTCACCACCAAATTGTCTAGCTGGAAATCAAAAGTTCTCTTGTTAGCAGGGAGACATAAATGAATTCTGCTATTCCAAGCCACATCATGCAGTGTACTGTTGGTGGGAGTGGGATGCAAACCACTTATGGTGGTTCACAAAACAAATACAAGAGAGAATGTATAATCTGAAAAACAGATTTATTTCACTCAAATATTTAGAATACACTGAGGAAATGAAAAACACACTTTTTACTCTCTAACTCTCTTCTTTCTCCCATACTCTGAATTCCCAACATACAATAGCTATATATAAATAAAACTAACAATGTGAAAACATTAAATGCAGCTACAGCTAGCAATGTGAATGCATTAAATGCTAGCAGCCAACCATCTTGATCTCAGCCATACCGGTGGAAATTATTATAGGTGAAGCAAGATTACTTCACAACAGTAACCACCTCCCAAAGTCTATGTCTCCTACCATTGACAAAATCAACAAGGATTTCTTACGGGATTCTACTTGTGAGAAACGCAAGTTACATCCAATTGGATGGTCAACCGTCACCAAACCAAAGCAACATGGGCGTTCGGCATCCGTCAAACAGCAATTGTCAATGACGTTGCTATGGCCAAGCTTAACTGGCGGCTGGCTACTGTCACTAGCTTCTTATGGGCCAAGGTTCTACAAGCCAAGGATGAACAAAATTCTAACAATAGGCCATCTCTGTTTTGGAGAGGTGTGGAAAAAGGTAAATAGCTATTCCTATCAGGCACTAGCATTCATGTTAGGCGTGGTCTTAACACCTCTTTCTGGTGGGATAATTGGCTAGGACTTGGTCCCATTAGAAACACTGTGACAGGTCCCCTTGTGAGGAGTTTGCTAGTAAAGTAAGAGATTATTGGTGGAACAACTCTTGGCATCTGGAAAATATCTCCTTTAAAATCCCTTTTAGCACAGTTCAATGCTTAATCAAGTTTTCCCCCCAGTCACTACAAGAAAAAGCATTTTTGCCGACCACTTTTAGCTACTAAAACCAATTTAGTCGCCAAAAGTCATGGAATTGGCTACCAAAAATAATTTTAGTCAGCAAAAGTCAACTTTTTAGCTACTAATTTTTTTTAGTAGGGGAATGTTGATTATTGGCTACTAAAAAAAATTTAGTAGCTAAAGATATTACAATTGGCTACTAAAAAAATTTTTAGTAGCTAAACATATCACAATTGGCCACTAAAAAAAAATTTAGTAGCCGTAGAGGTACCTTTAGCTACTAAATCTTTGGTAGCCGAATGAAAATAAAAAAAATTAGTTTTTAATCTTTCCCAACCAAAGTTTTGGTCGCCAAATGTCAAGTTTCGGCGACCAAATTTATTTTAGTCGCTAAAAATCTACTTTCGTCTACTAAATCTTTGGTAGCCGAATGAAAATAAAAAAAATTAGTTTTTAATCTTTCCCGACCAAAGTTTTGGTCGCCAAATGTCAAGTTTCGGCGACCAAATTTATTTTAGTCGCTAAAAACCTACTTTCGGCTACTAAATCTTTGATAGCCGAATGAAAATAAAAAAAAATTGGTAGCCGAATGAAAATAAAAAAAAATTAGTTTTTAATCTTTCCCGACCAAAGTTTTGGTCGCCAAATGTCAAGTTTCGGCGACCAAATTTATTTTAGTCGCTAAAAACCTACTTTCGGCTACTAAATCTTTGGTAGCCGAATGAAAATTAAAAAAATTAGTTTTTAATCTTTCCCGACCAAAGTTTTGGTCGCCAAATGTCAAGTTTCGACGACCAAATTTATTTTAGTCGCTAAAAACCTACTTTCGGCTACTAAATCTTTGGTAGTCGAATGAAAATGAAAAAAATTAATTTTTAATCTTTGTAAACCTATTTTTATTTATATTTATATTTTTTTTATTAAGAGGTTGTACACCTACCATCAAAAAATATTAATTTTTTAAAAAAATTAATTATTAAAATAATATGAATTTCTTATTTTGTCCTTTTTTTAAATCCATTAATAATAAAAAATTTACAATTATGACAATTGATATTTCTAAAAAAATATACTATGAAAAGGTAATTTTTAAAATGTAATAATTGTATTATAAAAAGAAATTAAAATGTATTATAACAATTGATAGTTCAATTGTATCCTTCTTTTTTAAATTTTCTTTCTTTCTTTTCTTTCTTATTTTATATATATATATATATTCTTATATATAAAATATAAGAATATAAAATTAAAAGCTCAATTTGTGATTATATTTTTCAGTAAAAAAAATATTAGGATAAATATTTAAGATAATTTAATATTTGATAATTTGCTCACTCTCTCGTTCATCTCTCTTCTCTTTATGTCTCTCTTGCTCATCTATCTTCTCTCTGTCTCTCTCGCTCATCTCTCTTCTCTCATGACTTATAAGTAAATAAATCTGATTTGTAAGACTTATTGATATTATTTCAGATTTTAATATAAATCTCGCCTATCTCTCTTCTCTCTCTCTCTCTCTTATCTTTCTATCTCTTTCTATCTCTCTTGCTCATTTCTCTTCTCTTTCTGTCTCTCTCTTTTTCTGTGTTTCTCTCTCGCTCATCTCTTTTCACTCTATTTCTCTCTCTTTTTGTCTATCTCTCGCTCATCACTTGTTTCTCTCTCTTTTTCTATCTCTCCATCTGTCTGTCTCTCTTTCTCTCTCTATCTCTTTTTCTGTCTAAAAAATTTAAAAAATTGATTTGAATTAAGTTTTGAAAAGAGTTTTGAATTATCTGTCTTCTTTATTTATTGAGCTCTCTTTCGATTTATCGATCCACTACAAGAAAATGCACTTTTAGCAACCACTTTGTCTCTTTCTCGCTCATCACACTGTCTCTTTCTCTATCTCTCTATCTCTTTTCCCTATTCGTCTCTCACTTATCTCTCTCTCTTCACCACCCATCTTCTCTACCACATTTACCACTACTGCAAATGCCATTCAACTACCACCACTCTTCTCTTTCTCTCTTTCACTCATCTCTCTTCTCTCTATCTCTCTCTGTCTCTCTCGTCCAACTCTCTTCTCTGTATGTCTCTTTTCTGTCTATCACTCTCTCTCACCACCCATCTCCTCTACCACCTTCACCACTATTTGATTTTTTGGCTATTTTAGTCAGGCTAAAATAGTTGTTTTTGAGAAGATGTTTTTTTTTTATAATTAATTTGATGGCTGTAAGGGAAAAATATTTATAATTATGAATTAAATGTGACATTTTACTTGTCTTTATTAGATATTCTAACTAAAACTTGTCAAACAGGGCCATTGACAACGATGTATGGTGGTGATTGAAAGATAAAGAATACATGACTACCATCATCATTATATCTTATACCGGATTATTGGTTAAAATCAAAAAATTCTCTTAATTTATTTTTTTATTATATATATTAATGAAACTTTAATAAAGATAAAATTATGAACATAAATAATAAAAATTAAAAAATGTATAAATTAAGGCCAAATCAAATTTTACTACAAAATTTTGTCCTAAATTAAAATTAATTCTCAATATTTAAAACAAACCGTCCAAAATTTTGGCTCAATTAAAATTCCCTCCTTAAAATTTGCCTAAAGCAAAAGAGGGGGAAACAGGGCAACAACTACCCCTCTTTCTATGTATGTCTTTTATCTTTGACTTATTTTAGGGTTAGGTTCACACTCACATAGACACATCGCCTCTCTCTACTCTACTCACACGACTGCTACTCTCTCACCGCCGATATCGCTCCTCCCTCACCGACGTCTCCCTTCTCCATCACCGGTGTCTTCCTTCTCCCTCACCGGCTCTCCCTCTCTGAAACCTCTGTACGAAGACGAACCAAAGTCATTCTGATTTTCGCTCCCCAATCGACTCTCTCTGGTATGATTTGCCTCTCTCCTCTATCAACTCTTCGATTTGCCTCTCCTTCTTACCATTTTCAGCTCACCGATTTCTGCTATTTTCTAAATCTTTCATCTCTGTTTGGTAAAAAAACCCTAGCTCTTGATTTATTTTTTATTTTTAAAATGGAATGGATTTTATATGGTTTGATCGATTTAGACTCTTATCTGAATGTTTGAATTCTGCTTTGCTTCAAGGTTAGGTTATGAGCTTAATCACAATCTTATAATTATATATGTTTTTGGAACAAATTATTTCTCGGTTCATTTTTGCAATTATATACATATTCTTTGCCTCTATTTGTGTCATTTATGTGCATATGTAGAGGTGTAGAGATATATGTGGCAACTGTGTGAGTAACTACTTATAATTTTTTGTTTTAACTTTGGACATGGTTGGTGATTAGAAAGGATGTAATTGTTAAATGATCTAATTTATTTGTTCAACTAAGTCACATGTAGGCAGTCCCATAATCATTTTACTTTTTCTCTTACAAACATCACATCTAACTACAAAAAAAATCTAATCATCTTGCTAAGCACAAAAATTTTAACCTACTAAAAAATAGCCAAAAACTAAAATAGCGTACTATTGTCTGTCATTAGATTGTCTTTAGAGCACTTATTGAGGGGTGATTGTGTAGGATGAATGGGAGAGCAAAATTGAGGGAGCAGGTGGACATGTTCATAATAAGATCAAGAAAGGTATATGGTCTATGTACTGAGTTCTGAATTCTTCTCATTTATTTGAGATGTCTTAGGCACTCTTACTTCAAAAATTACATTGCAGACACACACTGCTTAGTTGTGAGTGGAGTGCTGGATAATAAAGAGGTTCACATGAGGAAGGCAAGGTAAAGCTGTCCCTAATTGCTGGCCTCTCAGTGTAGTTATTTATTAGTCATTTTCTTGACTTGTAGTGGTTTCATTGGAATAGGCGGATGAAAATACCTATCATTAGAGAGGACTATCTGGTTGATTGCCCCAAAAGACCAAAAAATTCCTTTTGATCTGTACACAATTGAAGCCATCGGAGAAGAGTCTAGCATGGTCATTATTAAAGTGAAAGGGCGAAATGCTGTACATGAATCATCTGGCTTGCAAGATTCTGGCCACATCCTTGAGGATGGAAAGAGCATGTACAATACAACTCTGAACATGTTTGACCTTTCAACTAATTAATTTCTTTTATACTTCTTTTGAAGCATTTTTACCTTAATTATATAAATTGTTGTTGCTTTTTGTGGTTTAAAATCCTTTGTGCTATGGTCGCATTATTGTTCTCTATTCGTAAAGATGAACTTGAATTACAAAGTCTATGTTGTTTACCTGGTATTACCTGTGAGCAAGTTGTTTCAAATTTTTTATTTTTAATTATTATATAGTATCTCTCTCTCTCTCTCTCTCTCTCTCTCTCTCTCTCTCTCTTTCTCCCTTGTTTGTTTGTTTGTGTGTGTGGTGGTTGGGGAGGGGGGAAATTTCCATAGTTATCCCTTTGTTTCCATAGTTATCCCTCTGTTTCTAAATGATGTTTACAGATTTATTTATGTTAATAGAAACCTGGACCATTAGGTTCCACCTGAAAGGTCAGTACACTTTTCAATGCAAGATATGTGTATTTCAACCAACCAAATCATACTTGAAGTTTTAATTCATTTTTTTTAAACTCTTGTTCATATAGATATGTGTATGTATTTATCGGAAGAATCTTTATATAGGACATGTCATATGTAGTTATATATGACAAATTCTTTTCGGAATTTTTTTAAGGACTTGGTTGTACTCAGTGCGTGTGTTCATTATGGATTTCATATGGAGAAAGAGTGAGTTTTTAACGACTTGGTACTAATATTGCTTCATATTTAGTTATTGATTTGTCATTGAAATCTATGGGTTTTGTTTTTTATTATATATAATTATTAGTCACAATTGGGTTTGTGTAATTGTTATTGTTAATCCTCAAGAAATGGATAAGAGAAGATTTTATTTATTTATTTTCATTTTCTTTTCCCAAGATCCAAACACTGTATGTTTGGACTAAAATATGAATGTAACATTCAAAAACTAATGGTAAATTAATGATAAATTATATAAATATTAATAATAATAATTTTTTCATTCGTATTATATAAACTAATGGTAGATATAGATATAGGATTATTTTATAGATATTGGTACCAGTCAGGGAACTGGTGGAGATGGATTCATGTTATGCCAGATATTGAAAGTTGCAAAGCTCAAGTACGTTTTCTGAATCCCCCCTCATTATCAGCTTTTAGTAAATTTTCTGCTGCAATTCTGCTTGAGCTTTTTTCCCCCCTGCTTTTTACAGCATTGTGGATTTCTTTAAAGAACTGCCTCAGTTTATTGTCAAGGCAGGTCAAATTTTAAGTAACCAATATGGTACAGATTGGGAGAAAATACTCGAGGTACTTACACTAGAAGAGTTAAGCTCGAGGTTTTAGATGGTTATGATGATGTGTGTGTTCTTTTTTCTTTTAACTTCTTCTCATGTGTGTGTTCAGCTCAACACTTACAATAAGTAACCAATTCCCTGTTGTATCAAAACAACGTACTGATCAATTATTCATTTGTTCATACCTTTTCCTTGGGACAAAGATAAGAATAATGAACAGAATGAGGTTAAATTTTACAATAATTATGGTAGTTGGAGTTCAGTTATTGGATTGCTTGCTTCGTTGCGTTTACTTCACAAACTTGTTTGAAGATCTAGATACTGCTAAATTGAATCATTCTCTCTCTTTCTCTGTGTGCCTGTGTTTGGAGCAATGAATTTATTAAACTCACGGTCCATTTCAGTTATTTTACTTCTTTTTTTTCTTGTTTTGTTAAGGTAAATCAACTAGGGGTGGTGATCTCAGTTCAAGTGGTTCCTCAGCAGGAGAAATGCTCAAATGCTCTCTTAGTAGCTTGGACTTGCTTACAAATGCCAATCCACAACAGAGCCTGAAACCTTTATGTTCAATGGGTTCATCTCCTGCCAAAGAAAATGAAGTAACTCTTTTTCCGATTTTCATTCACTTCTTTTATCTCATATTTCTTTTAACACATCAATACAGACAAAAATATAGGACACAATAATTTTGAAAAAATTAAGACACAGATAAGGCACCAAAGTAGATGTCTTGATTCATATACACATGTGAGTTTTGATTCATATATTCCATGTTCATTAGATAAACTAGATGTCTTGCTCTAGCTGCTTTTGGCTTCACGGAAGGTTTACTTTTCCTTTCCGTGAAGTTTTTGTTCCAATTCCCCTTCTTAGTTAATAAACTGATAGTTGAAGGGACGGGATCATGACTTTGACTTTCTATACATACTTTTTTTTTTTTATAATTTAACTATGTGTATATAAATCAAGGAATCCCACAACATCCATTTCTTTTCTTTTCTTTTCCTCATTGGGTGGATTTGTACATGCCTTGTTGATTTTTTATTTTTTTTCATTTACTGTCTCAGTACATAGGAAACATATATAGTCGAAGAACAAGTTTTAAGCAAGGAATATAATTTCCACTAATTTGATTTTTTTTAACTTATTATTTATTCATTTATTTATTATATTTTTTTCTGAAGGACCGACAGATGGACCAACTTAATTATCGAGTTAAAGTAAGTGAGAATATTCAATTAAAAAAAAAAGAAGAAGAAGAAGAAGAAGAAGAAGAGGAACTACCTCATGGGTAGCTGAAGATTACCGTTTATGACATTGAGAACTACCTCCACGGTTGCGTTAAGAGTAGGTTGTAAGAGAGGACCAATCACCCATCCTGGATTAATAACTCTAAGGATGGGTTCTCTTACATTTTTATAACAAATAATTTTTGGATGAAATGGTAAGTACATCCAAAATTTCTGTAATTTCGTGATACCTACACAATCATGAGAGGACCAATTTACTTTCACATTTAAGTACTAAAATTTACTTAGATAGATTTAGAGATTAAAAAGCTAAAACAAGAACTCATGATGGGTCCATGTTTGGATGTCTTGCATTAGTTAATACATATTACTGTCCTTGTCTTTTAATCTTTCAAATTTTGACTCAGATATATATATGTCGTCCAGAAGTGCCACTACAGATGTTATTGGACATACAAATGTGGATATGTTCAGCATAGGCATATTTGTTCAGCTGATACAGTTCCATATAAGAATATGCTTTGGTATTGATTTCGTTTATTGTCTTTTTAGTTGAATCCAATATGTTGCCTAAGAAATTCTTATTTAAAACTTTCTTGAGGTGCATGTCAATATATATATATATCATATGGTACGTTTGTGTTCAGGGAGTAATTGGTGAGATTCCTGGAATCATTCTGAGATGTGTAAGTCGAGATGAGGCCGCATTGGCTGTGGCTCAAAAGGTGTGTTAGCTTCCCAAAATTGGAATTATGCCTTTTTAATTACTCCTGTATCTTGAACCCTTGAGTGTGAATTTTCACCGTGTCACAGGTTTTCAAGGGGTTATATGAAAATGCATCAAACAGTACCCATGTCGCTGCTCATCTGGCCATTCTGGCTGCCATTCGTGATGTTAGCAAGCTTGTTCTTAAGGAACTGACTAGTTGGGTATGCTTCTATTAAGTTTTTCCTGTTGGAATAGATTTATAGCTTATAATGACTTCAGGTTCTTTGGTTTGGGCTTGACAACGAAGTATGATAGTTTCTTTCAATTGCAACTTTCTTGTGTAGTGGCATTGTTAATTAATCCAGTGAATGTTTACTTGAATCCTTAAAGTGAAGTTGTATTACTTTTGTCATGACTGGCGATTTTGTTATGATTTCTATGTAATGCATCTGGACATAGGAAAGACTTTAATCATGGTTACCGATTAGTGATTAATAGATATTATTAAAGTGGTCAAATCAGGGAAAAGGATATCATTTTTGCTTACAAAGGCTTATTATTATTATTATTTTATTTTTTTATTTCGAAAATACAGTTGCTAGATAATTGAGGTCTATGTTTTTGTTTTTCTATCACGGTCTTGCAAAATAATACCATTTTATAAAGTTCTCCTATTGGTCTTATTTTCATTTTGATTTTATGTTTTAATACTGCAATATAATATAGATTACCTGTAATTGTAAATGGCAGTTGTCTCGATTTATTTTGGATTGACTGGTGTTGATCCTTTTGCAGTTTTTCACTATAGTAAATGAGGTTGTAATTTATTTTAACAGGTGATCTACTCTGATGAGGATCGAAAGTTCAACAAAGATATTACTATTGGCCTTATTCACAATGAATTACTAAACCTTGCAGAGTACAATGTTCATATGGCTAAGCTGATTGATGCAGGAAGGAATAGTATGTATAAGTAACACTGCTCTGTATGAGTACTCCTAGAGGTAGTGACATGGCTAACTCCTCTGCACGTGGTACAAAATAGTTTTGTGGCAGTACATAATATAATTTTTGTTGTGGTACAGAAGTTGTAGGTGTACAATTAATTGTGGTATTCCAGTATTATGTATGGAATTAAATTATTGACGTGAGATTAGACTTGGTTCTTATGAAATTTGTAATATATATATATATATATAAGTGGATGTTCAATATTAATTTTTGGACGGTTGGAACTGAAATGTGTGTAATCGTTATTGAATGCTTGATAACATATTTACCGTTGATGGATTATATTGTTTATAGGTTTATGTTTTTGTATAGGTTATATTAATAATGGATATAAGTGGTTTAGAAAATTTTATTTAAAAAAAAAAAAATGTTAAACTATTTGGCTACCAAATATTTTGGTAGCTAAATACATAATCAAATGCTTTTGGCTACGAAACTTTTAGTGGCCAAAAGTAAAATTAAAATTATAGGTAGCACTTTTAGTGACTAATGGTTTAGTGGCGGAAGCGTACCTTTTGGCGACTAAACCAAAATTAGTAGCCAAATGTCTACTTTCGGCCACCAATTATGTAGTAGCTAAAAGTGACACCTTTTGCCGACGAAAACAAGTTAGTAGCCAAAACCCTTATTCGGCGACTAATGGTTTAGTGGCTAAAGCGTACCCTTTGGCGACTAAACCAAAATTAGTAGCCAAATGTCTACTTTCGGCCACCAATTAAGTAGCAGCTAAAAGTGATACCTTTTGCCGACGAAAACGAGTTAGTAGCCAAAACCCTCATTCGGCGACTAATGGTTTAGTGGCGGAAGCATACCTTTTGGCGACTAAACCAAAATTAGTAGCCAAATGTGTACACTTTCGGCGACCAAACAGATTTTAGTCGCCAATACTATCGCCGACAGAGTAAAGGCGACGAAATTAGCGACAAAAAATGTTGGTCGGTAAATCCCTTCGGCGACTAAATTTTTAACTTTTAGCGACCAATATTTTGGTAGCCAAAAGTGATATTTCTTGTAGTGAGTGGTTTGGTAGTCAACCCAACCAAGTCACTTGGAAATTCACAATAGATGGGTACTTCTCCAGTTAGTCAACCTATGCCTTAGCAAATGTCTACACCTCTTCAGAGTCTCTTCCAAACTGGGACTGGGTTTGGAAAATCCTTTCCATCCCTAGAGTTATTCACTTCTTTTGGCCTGTTTTGCGTCAAAGAATTTGCACCAAATCCCTTCTTTTTCATCGAAAGATGGTAAATGACAACCTCTGTGAATCATGTGGTAGCCCTGAAATCATTAGCTATGTTCTTAGATACTATGCTATAGTGCTTGATTTTTGGATTAAAATCAGCATTCCTCAATCTGATCTTCATTCTTTTTCTGAATCTAGTGGAGTGGGTGAAGGCAAATTGTCAATCAAATTCTCTCCATCATTCATCTTTAAAGTGGCCCGTTATATTTCCCCATGCTTGCTGGGCCATTTGGAAAACAGAAACACCAAACTCTTTGCCACCAATCTAACATCAATCCTAAAACTTTCCTCTGTGTTGGCCCAAGCTACTGAGTGGAAATTCCTGTCAACCTTCCAACCTAGCAGTAGAAGCAAGTCTTGTATCTCGGTTGGTTACCTCCCAAAAGAGATTCGTTTAAGCTTAATACTGATGGGGCTGCCAAAGGAAATCCAAGTACAACTTTTGCAAATGGTTTAATTAGTGATCACTTGGGGTTGTAGGTGACAGGTTTCTGCAGGAACATAGGGTTTACTACCAGTATGGAGGCGAAATTGTGAGTCTACTACCAGCAGGGGATTAGCCTCAACAATCTCCTAATCTTAACAGTGGTTAAGGTTTGCCTTATCTATCAAATTTAAATTATTTTATTCAATTATTTAATCAACCAATCAACTTAGTTAATGAATTAAATAAAATAATTTCATGTTGCTCCGCTGCCATTTGACTTCGACGGTGGGTCCCATAAAATCATTGGCTCTTCATCGTCATTGCCACGTGACATAAATAATAATTGAGGAAATTGCCACGTAACAATTTTGCCAAAAAAGGTACAAACACTAACAAAAGAGAATTTTTTTCAGGGAGGGGCAAATTTTGTTTGTAGTTTCTGCATTTTGTCACTCGTTTTATTTTGGTTCTAATTATTTTAATTAGTTTGATTTTAACTCTTGATTTCAAATTTTGTATCAATTTGGTCCAATTAATTTGTCCATTACAATTTAAAAAAAATAATAGTCACTAAGTTGGTTAAAGTTAACTCTCCTATTTGAACAAGTTTACTTGTCCATAAAAACATAACATATGCCTGCCATTTATGTTCAGATTTTTATAGAAAAATAAAAAAATACTCTAATCAACTGAATTAAATTGAAATAAAAATCTTAAATTTAAAGTTAAAATGAACCAATTAAAATTATAATGACCAAAATAATACAAAAATTAAAATATAAGGTCGATATATTTTTCCATTTTTGCCAATTTTACCATAGAATTTGCCATTTTTACTTCTTTTATATATATATATATATATATGTATGTATAAAATCAAGCTAGATTAACATTTTCCCTTCATTTTCTTATAGGCAGAGATGGCTCAATCTTTAGGCGATTGAGTCCATCATCTAAGGCTAACTTAGAAAATTAAGAAAAACAAAACTCACATGGTTGAAGATCTAATTCTTCAACAACACAGTAAGACAAAACCTTATTTTTTTTATGTTTAATCTAAGGTCGCTATAGATCTTGTGCGACTACTTCTTAGAGATTCATACCAATGAGAACAGAAACTAAAAAAATAAAAACTATGAGGCAGTAGCTAACAAGATATTTTGTCTCATTGCCTTGGATTCCATGTTCTGCTTCCATGGGAGTGGTCAAGTCAGTTTCCTGTTCTCTAACAAGAAGCAAAAAGGGGAGAGAGAGAGAGAGAGAGAGAGAGAGGAAAAAGGATTATAATCAAACACAAGCACAGAAAAAAAATAGTATTCCAGTTATAAAAAAAAACAGAACAAAGATACCATTACTATTACTTACATGAGAAGATGAAGACTTGAGTTGATCAATAGTAGTTGTTAGTTGTGTAAATTGGTTCTCCAATTCTGCATTCTTTTCTACAACTTTTTCCATTTCTTGTTTCCTCTGGAATCATTCATCATACAACAAACCCACAAAAATCAGAATCCAAGTAAGTAGGTGATATGAAAAATAGAAAACCAAAAAAAAAAAAAAAAAAAAATCTAATAAATTGGGGATCAACAACTACTCAATTAATAAACAAAAGATGATGGGATGTCAACAAACAAGTGAAACACCATTTCAAAAGCGCCACCAATTCTGCCTACTTCAAACCCCAGACTGCTGTAGATAAGAATCTACTCAAAGCCTCCATCACTAGGATGGACAAAAGGGGAGATAATGGATCTTTCTATCTCACGCCCCAGGTCTAGAAAACTAACCTGCTGGAGACCAATTAACCAAGATTGAAAACATTGCTGCCGAATGCGCGCACACAGAAAAAACAAAAACAAAAAAGGGATCGACAATCTCCACCTATCCCCAAAATCCATCCTTCACATCATATAAATTAGAAAACCCAAATTTACATTGTCATATGCATTCTGTATGTCTAGTTTGCATATCACACCTAAGGCTCCACTCCTAATTCTTGAATCTACCACTTCATTAGCAATGAGAACCGCAACTAAAATCTATCTCCCTTTAACAAAAGTATTTTCGGAATCCAAAACCACCAAGCCCACTACATTCCTCAATCTCAGGACCAACTTCTTAGCCACCAAATTATTGATGCATCCCACCAAACTTGCCATGCTCATTAAGGTACTGAAATAAAGCCAGTACCTACCCTCCCACAATGCTCCAACCTGCAAGAAGAGAATATGCAGTCATCTCATCTAGTCTAGGCGCTTTGTCCCTGTTGTAGTCCCTAATGCTGTGTTTGGTTAGAGGATTTGTGGAGGGATTTGGAAAAGAAAATGGAAAAGGTAAGTAAAATGTGAATAAAACATACATATATTTTACCTAGTTTTACATACCTTTTCCTTTTCCCTTTCCCTTTCCCTTTCCCTTTCCAATTCCAAATCCCTTCCCAAATCCCCCAATCAAACACAGCATAAGAGTTGCCACAATCTTCTCTTTAGAAAAAGGTTTTTCCAATTCCGTTTTATTATATTTGCTTAGAAAGAGAAA
Source organism: Camellia oleifera (assembly GCA_022316695.1). Classification (NCBI taxonomy): domain Eukaryota; kingdom Viridiplantae; phylum Streptophyta; class Magnoliopsida; order Ericales; family Theaceae; genus Camellia; species Camellia oleifera. The sequence goes on from CM039315.1 coordinate 115,431,676, forward strand.
CAAACACTAAGCCATCCAAACAAGAACTCCTTTTGCAATTCTCAGTATACAACTGCTTATGGAAACAAACTAGCTCCTCCCTGAATCTCCTCCTCATCTCCACTCCATTCACCACGACACTTCCTATATGGTTGCACAGTTGCACCTTTTGTGGGCATTAGCTATCTTGTGAAAATAAATAAATAAATACACACACACACACACACATATATGTTTTTCTATCTCCTTTAGGCCACAAGAACCTCGCTCTCTCCCTTCAGCTAATCTCTATCTAATTTGTGCCTATATGCTTCAATTCACATGAACTTTCAGCACGTGTCTGATCTTATTTACAGTCTATGGGCTATTTGATGGCTCATGGACAGATTTGATGTGTGGCATTTTATGTGTAATTTATTTACCTATGTGTTTGTTTGTCCTAGGCTCTTTGGGCTGTGACAGATATTTTAAGTAGGCAAGGTTTTAGTGTTTAGATGTGTGCTATCGCATTTTTTCCACACAATGCTTCTGACCGTGTGATCGTAGACTGCATATCCCTAAGTACATTATAGCCCCCATCATATTACTGTATATGCAGTGCAGAGGTAGCTCAAACTCCCAGCCTCTTGCTAGGAGTATTGGGGCAATATGAGACCAATTGCAATCAGAGCTCATTGGTTCTACTTGAGATGTGTAGGCACAAATTCATAAAGCTGGGAGTAAAAGGAAGAAAATAAAATTTCAATTAAAAGGGAAGCAAGTTCAGAGCTTTTAAGTAGTCCATAAAAACAATATTTTTATTTTACAAAAGATACATTATGAAATTAAATTACCTCATCCATACCAGTGCTGACTTTTAAGTCCCCCAAATATTTCTCAAGCTTACTTGAATGAACAGAAGAAACTAGAGAAGGATGAAGGATGTTATGGAAGAAATTGGATACTGAATCATAATAAAACTTTGGTCGAGAAGAGTGGTGATCACCATCAAATTTTATTATATTTTTATGCCCCTGCACAAATCACAAACAAATGGTAAATATTTTATAAAAGTTATTACTTCAAGAGATGACCATAAGATATTTGGAATAGTTAGTACCGCATATGACTTAAAGATGCGGTCAGAGTGGTGAGGTTGAATAAATTTGTCATCATTACCATGTCCAAATAAAGCAGGAATAAATGTTTTGGGTGCAACCTGCACAAGTTATACAACATAAAAAATATGAAATAATAATGGCCAAAATTATTAGCACAATTTTACAAATCATACAGGAGAAATGTGCACACATACACCCCAAAAATAAACAGTTGTATCCAGCCTAATTTGTACAATCACGAACATATTAAGTAATTAATTTCACAATCAAATAAAATTCTCCTGTAAAGTGATTGATTGGATTCATAAATTAGTTGAACCAAAAAAAAAAAAAAGAATGATGGTAGGATAGAAAGGCCAAAGTCATCATTCTTGATAATTTATGCACACAAACCTGTATACAATTAAGGTCCATGATATCAAATTTTGCCTTCTTTTGAATTGCCCGCCGCATGTACTGTACTGCAACCTTAACCTGGTGGAAGAGGGAACAAAGAAATCTCACTATATGATCAAGGATTATGATTTTACATGGGTATGTGAAAGTCAATCCTAACAAGGAAATGTTAATGCTAATTATATGGAACATTCCAACAATAATAAAGGAATGATAGTACAACTCTTCATGTCCCATAATCTTGGACGACAGAAAGTCAAATATACCATTTAACATGGATAGCTATCATATTAAAGTATTTTTATCTTGGTTTTCCCTTCCAATTAATAACAACAAAAATATTTTTTGAGGTTGAGATTGATATGGTACTAGGAATGGGATGCAAAGCTCTTAGCACTGTAGTGTCTGAGAAATACAGCACAACTCAAAAAGACTTGTCCCTACTACTTAGGGTCGGCTATATGAATCAAGTCCACATTCAGCTTGAACAAGACCCCATAATTTTAGTTAAACCACAAACTTACATATCTTTTGTTAGTATCTTTATCCAAGTTAATTTTGATCTTCTTCATCCCTTAGTATTATCCTCAGCAGGGTCCTAATTGGGCAACAAACAGTCTTCTTTGAACATGGACAAGACCATCTTAATTGAGGTTTTCACATTTTATTCAATAGTGGAGGATGAATTATGTTATTCCTAATTTTATCCTTCTTAGTTTTTTGTACCTTTATGCATTATTGGTCTAATAGTCGGTTTGTAAAATTTTACTTTCGACCTCATGGGCGTGCATCAATCACACAATACTCCAAAAGCACTCCTACACTTGGTAACATCATCACCAACCTCTCTCTCCATATGCACAATCGAGGCTAGGTATCGAAATTGTTCACTTTTTAGTATTTATTGCCCTTCAGTTATAAACACCCCGCTCATTTTTATTTTCTGTTTTAACTGAAATTAATGTAACATATTCAGTTTTAATCATACTTAAGACCTTTTTCACTTAGAGCTTCTTCTTGAACTTCTAACTGAACATTTATCCCTACATTTGTTTTATTTGCTAAAACAATATCAAAATAATTATACAAAAAGATAAGAGCTTAATGTCGACCTTTGGTGACCCTAATGCAGACCTCTTCAGCAATAGGGAAATCACTAGTTTCTCCTATGGTTGTTCTCACGTTGCCATAGGTCCATCATACAAGTCCTTCAACATTTCAATATATCTATTTTGTGACTCCTTTCTTTCAGGGCCGGCCCTGAGATTTGTGGGGCTTAAGGCGCGCTGCGAAAATGGGGCCCCTCTAATATATTTTTTTTTAATAAAAAATTTATGCATAAAATGATAAGTATCCACAAATTTTTTATTTAAGTATACTTGAACATATAATCATTAAAATTATAAACTAAAATTTACTTTCATATATTAAGATAGGAAGAAATCAGTACAATGACTCAAAAACATTAAAAACTGGTTTTGTTGCTTTATAGTTTAGCAATATCCAGCTTACAATTAACCCAACGATCACTTAAATACTACTCTTCTTGCATTTTTAGCTGCAAAATCACTAATTAAGTTTGTATAATCTAATTTATCTACTAAATCCTTTTCAATAGACAATATAGCTAATCCATTCAATCTTTCTTGTGACATTGTTGATCGAAGGTAGGATTTGATCAATTTTAACTTTGAAAAACTTCTTTCTCCAGAGGCAACGGTAACTGGAATAGTCAATAATATTCTATACGCAATCCAGGCATTTGGAAAACAACCATCCATCAATTTCAAATAATTCATCACCTCAATTGGCCTACTGATTTCTTTTGGCAAAATTTCTTTGAAGACTTTCAACTCAGAAAATAAATCTCTCCCATCAATATCCATAAGTCCATCATGTTTCAAAAAGTCTTCAAGATTAGCACAATAAGTCTTCAAGCACTCATCATTGGTAGAATTTAACTTCTTCAAATCAAACAAAAATCCAAAAGTTTCATCATATATTTGAAATTGTTCAAATCTACTCTTAAGTGAAGAAAGAGCTTGATCTATTATATATATGAAATAATTAACTCTAAAGGATTCTTCAGCTGATTGTGTAACCTCTTCACTAACATTCTCATCAAAATGTTTCTTTTTACGAATGACTCGCCTTTCACGAAATGTAGGCTCAATCTCCATTTCAATTGCAACTTCTTTAGCTTCAATCATGGCCTCCAAAAATCCAATTTCTCTATACTTCTCAAGAAATGTAATGAGTCCTTTTAATTGATGTATAGCAACATCAATATGCATGTCTTCAGCTTGAAATGTCTTGCTAACAGAATTAACAGCAAACAACAGATTGTGCCAAATAATCATGCCAAGCAAAAACTCAAAGTTCTCAATTTCAGATGTAACTAAGGATTCAGCTTCACACTTTGTATTGGGATCATCAGCTTCTTTTTCCAACTGAATTAAAGCATCTCGCTAAACAGAGAAGGAAAACCGAAGCACAAGCACTTCGTTTTTCATCACTGATTCACTGCTATGCTTTGTATATCACATTTGTATGTATGGTTTGGGTTGGGTTGGGCCCCTTTAAATACATTTTTATTTTGGGGCCCCTTAAAGCCTCCAATGTTGTTTTTATTTTGGGTTGAGCCCAAACATATTTTCACTTTTTTTTTTTTTTTTTATATATTTTCATTTTAATAAATATGGGCCAAACATATTTATAAATAAGTATGGGCTAAATTATACATGGGCCTAATAAAATATTTGGGGCCCTTTAAATTGATCTTAAAACCAAAAAAAAAAAATTGGGCTTATAACAATTTTTTTAATTTTGGGGCCCTATTTTTGGGCCAAAATTTGGGGCCTAAGGTCCAAGCCTTACCTGCCTTAAGGCAGGGCCGGCCCTGCTTTCTTTTCCAAAGCCGACCATATTATATCTCTAGAGACTTGTCATAGGCTCTCTCCAAGTTTATAGAACCAATCAAAATCTTTCATTTTTTTCTTATACTTTTCCATTAATCTCTCTAATGAATAAATCACTTATATGGTTGACCTCCCAAGTATGAATAAAATTGATTTTATGATGCTATTGTGTCAAGTCTCACTAAACGCTTGATTATTCGATCTTAAAGTTTCATAAAATGATCCATAACCCCAAATAGCCCTATAATTTGTACAACTTGAAGTATCTCCTCCATTTCTATACATGGGTATTAAATACTTTGTCACTACTATTAGCATATTATTAGCTAACATAATGTTAATTAATAGTTTTGACAAACAAGAGACACCTACATCTCCTAGCACTTCCACGCCAATACAGATATGCCATCTAGCCCTAGAACCTTTTTTATTTTCACATTCCTCATTGTAGTATTCACCACAAATACCCCAATTCTATCCAAAATATACTACTCTTTAACTAGTGTCTTCTAACATTTAGTTCCTTGCAAGATTTTCAATCATAGTATTATTAACCCAAAACTATTTTGGCTACCCGACATTAATCCTTATATTCCTAGATCATTCTAGGATTGATGATGATCTATACATGTGTTACGCAATGCCATTCTAACATGATTTTTCCCGAAAATTGTCGTTAATTAACTAATTTTGTTCTATACACAATATTTTCCAAAATCACAAACAATGCACTATCCACCATTGTCGGACTTTAGACACTTTAAACTTGTCTCATTCTCAACCAAGGCCTTCAACTTTAAGTCATCAAACAGATCAAATTCGTTCTTTATGAAATAAATCCATAGTTTACGAGTAAAATCATCAACATAAAAATAAAAACCACCAGGAGATGATACCTGAGATGGTCCTCATACACCAGTGTGTAACATCTCCAACCGTTTAGACTTGTGCAATCTCCCAACTTTGGTGGAATCAACCTTTTTTTGTTTTCCCACTGCACAATATTTGCAAAAATTCATGTCCAAATACTTTAAACCTGACAATTTTCCTTTGACACCAAAACCTTAATCACTTTCTTGCTTATACGTCCAAGTCTATGATTTCACATTCTTGATTAACTTTCAATGATGTTACTGCAATCACACTATAAGTACTTGACATCACATAACCTTTGTCATGAGCTGCAACCATAACTCCTTTGGTCATCTATCAGTGGGTTGGCCGACTAAAATCAAATTATACTTCAAAACAAGGCACATGACTGAAATCCATGATTCTCAAGATTATCCACTCGGTTGCTTTATTAGGTCTCATCAATTCTAAGATACTCTTTACTGAAATTGCCTTGTGTCTAATTATGTTGCAGCTCCTTGTGTGAAATGATGTACCCAAGTCAATCACCTACAATTCAATTTGAGTTTCTAAAGCCAACACTAAAGCATTAAAATGGTCTTCATCTGAAACATTGACACAATCCTTATCACCTTTGTTGTCATTGTCATGTTTCTTCAGTCAGTGGCGAAGCTATTAAGGGACCGGGGGGGGCACGTGCCCCTCTCATTTTTTGCATTTTTTTTTTTTTTTTGTATATAAGGCAAATAATTAATAAATAAAAAGGTGCATATAAAAATAACATTTAGAATGAATTTTTAATGAAATTTTTCAAATTATGAAAATAATGATCGTTGTTTTGATTAAAAATGAAGAAACTACGAGAAGTCACATTATTATGTATGAAAATTTTATAAAAAAAAAATTCAGTGCAACAGTGATTTCAAATCATCAGTTACATGTAAACATAGTTAACCCCACTACAAAAATGAGAAATTATTAAATTGTTAATTATATTTGACAAGTAAGATTGACCTTCCATGCGTTATTTTACTATTGGTTAGTGATACTATATATCGATGATGATGTGGTATCTGTTGGAATATGGAATGTTGGAATATGGAATATTGTATATTTAATTTAGGAATTTAATTTTAGGGTTTGATTGTGTAATAATTTAATTCCTTTTTCCATGTATCTTATATTGATTATATATAGATATGGTCTCACCCAAATTAGGGTAAGCCAATATTTTATAACTCTCTTCTTGGTATCAGAGCCAAACCCTAGCCACCCACCACCCTTGTCTTCTATTGCCAACAACCCTAAACCACCTACCCAGCCACCCGACAGCCCTTCTTCTTCCCTCCACCCAACCAAAAGTTTTCCTCTTCCTTCTCTGCCCCTCGGCAGTTCCTTTTCCTCGCTGCCACAACTTCCTTAGGTGCCGACTAGGCCCTCTCTACCTTGGGTCTAGTGCGGTTTCCCCTCCTGGGTGTTGTTCTTCTCTCTTTACCCTTCTAGGGTTCATGTGCTGATGTGGTAAGCACTTTCTAGTTTGATTTTCAGTTGTGTTGGGCTACCAATGTGTTTGGTAGCATCTCTTTTGTGTGACACCGCTACTTTGGCTTCATGGTATTTCAGCATGTCTGACTTTGTTACAAAAACTCAAAGCATTATGCCTCGTTCAGATGTTTCCTTGGCCTTCCATGTTCCGGTTCATCGGATTACTAGTGTGTTGCTCACTGGTAGCAACTTTGTGGCTTAGAGTCGGTCTATACGTCTCTATCTTGGGGGAAGAGGCAAATCTGGATGGCTTTTGGAAACCGAGATACAACCTCCCGCTGATGATCCTAAGCGGGTTCAATGAGATATTGACAATTGCACCTTACTTAGTTGGATGTTCAACTCTATGGAAGAATGCATCTATAACATGTTTATGTACTGTGATACAGTTCCTCAATTGTGGAGTGCTCTTACCTAGATGTACACACATGCCCACAATGATGCTAGGATTTTCGAGCTCTATCAGGATATTTCTCATGCCTCTCAGGAAGCTTTGGGTTTTACCATTGCTGAATTTTTTGGGTATCTTCAGTCTCGCTGGGAGGAGTTAGCACAGTATGAGCCATTGAGTAATTTTCCAGCTGTTGCAACTTCTATTGTGTCTGCTCGTCTTGCTCACCAGTATACTTATCAATTTCTGATGGGTTTAAAACCTAAATTCGAGTCTCTTCATATTCAGATTTTGAACACATCACCTATGCCATCCTTATATAAGGCTTTTGCTACTATTGACAGTGAGGAGCGTCGTCGTCGATTGATTCAATCGGTGGCTCCGCTTCTTTCCTTTGTTCCTGCATCATCTTCCGTTTCCGATCAGATGGCTCTTGCTGCCAAGTTTAGTTCTTGTGCTTCTAGTAGCAAGGTTATTTGTCACCATTGTGGTGCAACTGGTCATGTCCAAGCACGGTGCTTCAAGCTTCATCCTGTGTTGAAGCAACGTTTTGCAAGGACACGCCCTTCAGGCTCTTCACATACTGCTGTTATTGTAGACACCTCTAGTACTCCTTAGCCGACTCATCCTATTGATCTTCATCAGCTTCAATCTCAGATTGGTCGCCTTCAAGAGCAACTTGGTTTTTTCACTACCCTGTCTCCAAGTGTTCCTTCCACTGCTACACTCGCTACAGGTACTCCGACAGCCTTTCATGTTCACACTACACCTACTTGGGTATTGGATTATGGGGCCAATGATCATATGACCGGTGAGTTTTCTTGTTTATCCTCTCCTGTCTCTACTATTGCTCAGACTGTATGTCTTGCTGATAGGTCTATTTCACATGTCCAACATAAGGGTGATGTGTCCTTGTCGTCTGATATTACACTTACTTCTATCTTACATGTGCCCCGTTTTGCTTATAATCTTCTCTCTATGAGTCACCTTGCTAAAAACCTTCATTATGCTGTTATTTTCTTACCTACTCATTGTTTATTACAGGACTTGACTTTGAAGAAGATTTTTGGCAAAGGGTTTGAGCGCGACGGGCCATACTACTTCGGGGACCCACCACCTTCTCATCCTACCACTTCTAGCCTGCAAGTAGTTGTGTTACCTGAGTCGTCTTCCTATGTGTTTTCTTTTCAAACTTTAGCCTTGTGGCATGCTCGTTTAGGATATGTAAACTTTAATTATTTATGTTTACTTTTTCCGTCACTTAATAAAGCTTGCAAGGATCATCAGTTTCATTGTGTTATTTGTGAACTGTCTAAATATACTCGTACTTCTTATATTCCTCGCATGTATTGTACCTCCTGTATGTTTGACCTTATTCACTCTGATATCTGGGGTCCTCCTCTTTTGGCTTTTTCTGGGCATCGCTATTAAGTAACTTTCACAGATGACCATTCTAGGTGTACTTGGGTTTATTTGCTTAAAAAAAAGTTTGATGTGCTTCCACTTTTTATTCAATTTCTCCAAATGGTCAAAACCCAATTCCACACCGTTGTACGCAATGTTCGTTCTGATAAAGGAGGGAAGTACATCTCTGATGCATTTCGCTCCCAACTTAATCATCAGGGAATTTTGCAGTAACTCACTTGTACTTACACCCCTGAACAAAATGGGATTGCTAAACGTAAAAACCATCATATTATGTCTGTTGTCCGGTGTCTTCTTTGTGAGATGAATGTCCCTAAGTCCTACTGGCATATGGCTGTGCTTACTACTGTTTACCTCATTAATCGTACACCTAGTCGGATTTTTCACGGGTTAGCCCCTTTTCAATTACTTTGACCAGATACTGTGTTATTTCCTCTCGTGCCTCGTGTGTTTGGTTGTACTTGTTTTGTTCAGGATCGTAGTCTAACTCTAACCAAGTTAGATAACAAGTCTCTTAAATACATCTTCTTGGGCTATTTCACTCTCTCTAAAGGCTATAGGTGCTATGATCCGTTGTCATGTCATTTTTATCATTCTATAGATGTCACATTTTGCGAAGCTATGCCATTTTTTGGTTCTAACCCTATGTTTCAGGATTCCGCCTCACGTGCACCGCCTCCTACTGTGTCACCGAGTGCTCGCCCTATTCCTATCATTCATTCCTTTGCTTCTTCCTCATCACCTTTATCTACACCTGCTAGTCCTCCGCCATTACAGACATACTCTCGTCGCCCTCGTGCTCCGCCCCCTCCAGCATCTTCTTCGTCCTCAAGCCCAGGTACACCCTCTACTATTCCCTCCCCAGTTCCTTCTCGGTATCCAACCCGTGAACACTGTCCCCCTAATCGGTTTGGTTGGTTTAGTAGTACTAATCACCCTATTTCCCAATTTTTTTGTTATGATGCCCTTTCAGCTTCACATCAATCTTTTCTTGGCCAACTTGAGTCGGTCCCTATCCCGTGGTCTGTGTCTGAGGCTTTTCAGAATCCCCAATGGGTTGCCACCCTCCAAACTGAAATGGCTACTTTGGAGCATAATCACACTTGGGATCTTGTCTTTTTACCTTCTGGTGAGACGACTGTTGGGTGCAAGTGGGTTTTTACTGTCAAATACTTAGCTAATGGTACAGTGGACCGCTTTAAGGCTCGTCTTGTTGCTAAGGGCTTTACACAGATTCCTGGCAAGGACTTTGGGGCTATGTTTGCACCGGTTGCCAAATTGACCACTGTTTATTTTTTTATTTCCTTGACTGCCTCTTCTTCTTGGCACCTTCATCAACTTGATGTCAAGAATGCTTTTCTCCATGGGGACTTACTTGAGATGATCTACATGGATCCTCCACCCAGGGTTCCGGGCTGAGGGAGAGTATGCTGGCAAGGTCTGTCGTCTACGTAAGCCTCTCTATGGCTTAAAGCAATCTCTTCGTGCATGGTTCCATCATTTCAGCTCTGTTATCCTATCCGTGGATTTTACTCAGTGTCACTTCGACCATACATGCTTCATTCATCGTCAGCCCACTGGTCGATATATTATTTTGTTGGTCTATGTGGATGATATCATCCTTACAAGAGATGACACCATTGGTATTGCTAAGGTAAAACAGGAGCTTAGTCGAGTTTTTGACATCAAGGACTTGGGTCCTCTCAAATATTTCTTAGGGATTGAAGTAGCTCGTTCTCGCAGTAGGATATCGTTGTCCCAATGGAAATATACTTTGGATCTTCTTCGGGACACCGGTATGATAGGGTGCAAGCTTGCCTCTACTCCTATGGATCTGAATTTGAAACTTTCGGCTGAGTCTGGTGAGTTGCTTTCTGATCCAACTTACTACCAGAGATTGGTAGAACGTTTGATCTATTTGACTAATACACGATTAGATTTGACATTTGCTATAAGTGTGGTTAGTCAGTTTATGCATTCACCTCGTACTGCTCACCTTAATGCTGTTCACCACATCTTGAGATATCTCAAGTCATGTCCAGGTTTGGGTTTATTCTTCAATAGTGGGATTCAGACAGGATTGTCTTGTTTTACTGATGTAGACTATGCCAGTTCATTGACTGATAGACATTCCACTTCTGGGGTATGCACCTTTCTTGGTACCCATCCTCTGTCATGGAAAAGCAAAAAACAAGCGGTTGTTTCTCGGTCATCTGCTGAAGCTGAATACCGCGCCATGGCTCATGGGACGTGTGAGTTACTATGGCTTCAGTCCATTCTTACTTAGTTAGGCTTTGAGGAGAATAATTTCTCCAAGGTATTTTGTGACAATAAGTCTGCCATCTTACTTGCCTCTACCGTACTAAGCATATTGAATTTGATATTCATTTTATCCCGAAAAAGGTTCGAGCTGGCATTGTATGTCCTTCATTTGTTCTATCTTCTTATCAGACTGCCGATATCTTCACCAAATCTGTAGGACCATCCCTACTTCTATCTTCCATTGGCAAGCTGGGATTGGTTGACATCTTTGATCCAGCTTGAGAGGGAGTGTTGGAATATGAAATGTTGGAATATAGAATATTGTATATTTAATTTAGGAATTTAATTTTAGGGTTTGATTGTGTAATTATTTAATTCTTTTTCTATGTATCTTATATTGATTATATATAGACATGGTCTCACCCAAATTAGGGTAAGTCAATATTTTATGACTCTCTTCTGTATCATTATTATTTATATATTATTATATAATATATCATAAGACATACAATACTCTTTTGTTTTGCCTATACTACATTAAGTATAAGTAATGCCATATATTTCCAATTATGATTTTTCACAAGGTCAATTGTAAAAACAAAAATTTTTAAACTTTTATATTAAATATTTAAGATTTTGTGCTTAATATTAATTTAAAAATTATTATCTATTGTATTGATTATGAGAAAAAAAATTCAAAATTTTAATTGACAATTGCCCCTTCTGAACTATTTTTTTGGCTCCGCCACTGTCTTAAGTACTTTGCAATCTCACCACATGTAACCCTTCTTGCTGCAGTTGCAACACTTGCCATCATGCTTTGGTTGAGACGTTGGTCGGCCTTTTCCCGACCTCTATTTGCGTGTATTCTGTATATTGTTGCCCAAAAATGCTATGAACCCATCCTTATGAATTAATAATTTATATGTAAATTGAATTTGAACCATTGATTCTTTTTTTTTTTGGATAAATTTTGGGTTCATAAGTCTGGGTTTGTAGTGTTGATTGTTGCCACCTCTATTAGACTTCTTGTCAGTGTCATCTGTAGCCAATGTCAAACCAGAGGTTTCATCGCCATCTTCTTATAGGTCTTTTTACTTAGAACCAAACCAACAACGCAATATATTTACGATGCCTGTGATTGCTCAATACAACAACTAAGGTGTTCCAACTCTCAAGAAGACTTGGTAACAGTGTCAAAGCCTTAACTTTATTATGAAATGAGATATCAATGAAATTGTTGATCAACTCAATCAGAACTCCTCATTTAAACAAATTGAACAAATCAAACCCAAGACCTGAGCAATTACACTAACAAACAAATCTAGAACAAAGAAAAGGCCAAACACAAAAGAATAAAAAAACAAGATTTTTGTAATTCAGTCAAAAAAATAACTATGTCCATGGTGTTGCTGCATCTTCACTCTATTCTCCTAGCAAACATAGCAGAATTACAGAAATCTCACAAATCCTCACATTCTCGCCCAACTCTCTTTATAGATCTAGTCTCTCAGTAGTATAGACCTCTCAAGATCAAAATACACTACTCACAATAGAGTAATAGAGTAGAAATAATTCTTGTCCCAAGCTTACATAGGACTACCAAGATTAGAATATAGTTGCCAAAATCAAGTGGGAAACTACCATTCTTATCGCATAAAAAACAGGCAACCTCATTAAAGCAGCCTTTCACCCCTCTCGAGTAGCCTTCTATGTAGGCAACCTACTAGAGCGACCTTTGACCCATCTCTAGTGGCATTTTCCACTAGAGCGCATTTTCAAGCGAAGCACACTAAAAATCTTTGTGTTAAAAAATATTGTTGCGCACTTATGCGGCGTAGGACCCATCTCAAGCAGCCTCCACACTAGATTTCCAAACAACACATCTTGTCACCTACCCAAGCAACCCAAGTACTCACTTGAGAGGCTTCATCATAAACAAGCTCCATGCTCCTTATATCCACATCAAAGAGGACTTATAAGAGAAATATTCTAATGAATGAATAATCCACATTCTCTTATCACTAGCATCATATCTCAAAAAGACACCATCAAGAATAGATGACACATAGCTCAACTCATTGGCCTCATGATCGTTAAGGTTCGTAAAGAAATTAAAATTCCAAGAAATCGAGATCAAATAAGAAGATGCCATATAGGCATTAGAGACATTACGAGAATGATTTAGACAATACAGCCGAGGTAACAAAAGATCAAACAAAACCTCACAAGACAATAACTTGAAGCTACACTAGGAAGTGCCTTATGTCTATATCCTCCTGCTTGAAAGAGTAAAAAAAATCTATCTGATCTATTATAAACCAAATTTGCGTAAAGATTAGACCAATTGAACAAAGCATTCAATAATGAAGGGTCAATCAAATCACACTCCTTAATAAATGCATCAAAATCTCTCATACTTCTAGTAGCCCTATACCTATCGAGTTTCTCTAAAATAAACCTAATGATGTTGGAATCAAACCCAAAAACCAAGTGGGAGAGCATTTTCCAAACAGACCAGCTACCTCATTGCATAAAACTTTTCTCAATCTTGAGCTATTAGGCCTATACACACCCGTTAGCCACCATTCATTACTATCAAATTCCTAAACCTAATAGAGACAAAAACTTCCCCAAAATTCTCACTTAAAGAAATCACTCTCTCATCCCAAATAATTAAAACAGGTGCTGATGTACCACACGAAGTTGAAGCAACCGAACTCTTATACCTAATGCCCCCCAAATATTCTTCATCGGTTTCCATTTAAACTCTCAATTTTTTTTTTTTCTTGAAAAATTACAATATCTGGAATATTTTGTTAGGACCACTTAATTGCATGAGGCTTTGATATGCAATAATGAATTGGAACAAATATCAAATACAAATGTATAATGCTGGCAAGTATATCTACCCTTTAGCATCAAAAGAATGGGGCATAACTAAATTGTTTAAGGTGTTAAATTTTGTCTGTAATATGTAGAGTGAAACTATCCGGTATTCAATGTGTGCAGTGGGGAAATGGTATATATTCCAGTGATTTTACAAACTAAAAATGTCATCATCCCTTCTGTAAACAAGACTTGCTAGGAACACATTCAACAGCACATGTATACATGGTATTAAAGGCGCTATAGTTTGTCCAAAAAGAAAAGTAGACCAGTGTAACATGACACATTACCATTATTATGGTACACAGAACCAGAAAACAAAAAAGGGAAGGAAGCAAACCAAATTCTCTTAGAAGTGAAATAGTAAGTATAGGCATATGTACATGACATTGTTGGAATGTATAACTAAAGTTGGTAGTGATTTTTGCAATTCATGAGATGAATAACAAATAATTAAGTAAAAAAAGATAGTGATCTCTCTTTCTCTCTCTCTCTCTCCTCCATAAACCGAACATGGAATAACTATAAAAGCTATGGTTCTAAGAACTCCTAAGTTCAAGTCTTGTCATGGCTATTTCTTCCAATGTTATGTTTGTTAGCCATCACATTTGGTTAGTATAAGCTCGTGTGCCTTGTTCAATTCAGTTTGAGAGTTAGTTTGTCTCTCAACAAGCAAGAGAAGTTGCACATGTAAGAGGGTGTCAGAGCTTGATATACATTAGTGAGCCTGTTACCCAACAACTTAGGCTTTTGTGGCAATTGATCACCAAATATGGTATTAGCTATGATATAAATAGAGGAACCACCCATCTTTAGGCAAGCTCTCCCTCTCCTGTGAAAACCGAACAATGTGAAATTTTCCTAATTATAGCATTGTAGAATGGAAGTCTTCAATGTTTCACCATACAAATTATGATATGTAAATCTCTAGGATAAGATTGTTTATGAAGTACACCATATACATGGAACACTTGTAATAATGGACCCAAAAATTGCATCAAGAAACAATTTACTTTTTTGGGATACATGCAACTTATTTCATACAAGTCTCACCACTAGGCTAACAGGATAGCTCAAGAAACAACTTTGCACAATAGCTATTTATCAACTTGATGAAATATGAAAATTCATTACGAGCGAATGTCGTAAGGTCGTAGCTAAAATGCAAGGGTATACAAAAGATACATGTTCATAACTAAAGATAATGGCCACATGAAGAGACGGTTGAAACATGTATTCTCACAATTTTTTGAAATGACTATTCTACTCTAGGAGGAGGGAGAGAATGATCATTCTATTTGGCAACCTATTATATTATATAAGAAGTGACCATCTGGAAGAGAGGGTTGACATTTGATCAATAATAGCATTGACTGAAGGGGACTTGTTCTAAGAAAAACAAATAACTCCAATAATATGCAAGTATATAAACACAATAAATATATTTATCTTAATATATTCTCAGCAAGAGTGGAATTGATGTAGCAAAAAGGTTGCTCCATTGTGACATGTACGATGTGGGTTCGAAACACGAAAAAAGCCTTTCCACATGCAAGGAAAAGTTTTTTAATATATTACAAATAATATAATAACTAAAAAAATAATAATAAAAATAATTATTATATTATTTGTACAACATCTATTGATGTATAGCACTGAAGAAAAGATGAAACTATTATTCCATTCTTTCAGTATTACAAAATGTTCGTATATATCTATAGCTGAACCTGTACAACTGATATGTATTTAAACACGTGCTAATTACTTGTAACTAAATTTTTAACAAACTAACTCCCTAACAAACTATCTAACAAATCCATAGCTCATATAACAACTTTAAGCTAATGCAGCCACAGATACTGAGCTGCAGCTAGGCTCCATGTAGTTAGACTTCATTGAACAATAATATGAGCTGCAACCTGAGCTGCAAGTGATCTTTGAGCTGCTCTTAGGCTTTGATTGAATATCCTCAAAATCCCCCTTCAAGCTAATGGGTTGATTGAAGTCCATGAGCTTGTCTTTGAGATACAAAAATCTTGAGACTGAGAGAGGTTTGGTAAAGATGTCAGCCAACTGGTCAATAGTGAGAATATACTTCAAAATAAGCTTCTTAGCAAAAACTTGATCGTGGACAAAGTGGCAATCTACTTCAATGTGTTCAGATCTTGAATGAAATATAGGATTAGATGCCAGAGCAATAGCAGATACATTGTCACACCAGAGAGTAGGAGGCACAGGGGAGGAAATAGATAAGTCAGTAAGAAGCATGCCAATCCAAGCTAATTCAGCTAAAGTATGATCAAGAGATTTATACTCTGCTTCAGTGGAGGATCGAGAGACTGTGGCTTGCTTTTTTGCTGACCAAGACACAAGATTGGACCCTAGAAATATGCAATAACCTGATGTAGATTTTCTGTCATAAATATCTCCAGCCCAGTTGGAATCTGAGAATGCATGAATATCAAAAGAACTTGGAGAATATGTCAGTCCATGACCAATGGTACCCTGAACAAATCGAAGCAATCTTTTCACTGCAGCAAAGTGACCGACTGTGGGAGAATGCATATGTTGACAAGATTGATTTACTGCCAAAGAGATATCTAGGCGAGTGATGGTAAGGTATTGAAGAGCACCAACTAAGCTCCTATAGAGAGCAGGATTATGAAACAATTGATTTGAATCAGGTGAAGAATGAGGTTTAACTGATTTGTGAAGGAGCAAGGTTTACATTCAGCTAAACCTGCCTTGGTAAGAATATCTTGAGCATACTTCTTTTGAGACAAAACATAGCCTGTGGAAGTGATTTGGATGGAAATACCGAGAAAATAAGACAAATCACCAAGTTCTTTCATAGAGAAAGCTGTGAAGCGAAGTCTCACATCACATGAGTACTAAAGTTATATTAAGCATATAAGCGTGAGGGCACCCTCACCTTAAAAACTAGCTTTGGGGTGTGTTTTACCCAAGACTGTGTAACATGCTATCAGAGCCAGAGTACTCAAGGTTGGGTAGGGTGCGTGTCCCTAGGCCTACACGTCGCAGGTGCTACCAAGTGAGCACACTAGGCGTAAAGGAGGGTGCGAAGTGAAATCTCACATAACTTGAGTACTAAAGTAATATTAAGCATATAAGCGTGAGGGCACCCTCACCTTAAAAGCTAGCTTTTGGAGTGTGTTCTACCCAAGACTGTGTAACAAAAGTAGTATGCATATGAGAGATAAGTGATTGAATATGACAAGCATCATTTCTTGTGACTAAAATGTCATCCACATAGACCAGAAGAACAGTAAAAGTAGTGTTAGATTTCTGAATAAACAAAGAAGAGTCACATTTGCTATTTTGAAATCCTTGAGATAAAAGATAGGCTGAAAATGTAGAGTAGTAAACCCTTGATCCCTGTTTCAAACCATATAAGGCTTTCTTGAGATGACAGACATGATGAGGTCGAGTAGGATGAACAAAACCAAGTGGTTGAAGCATAAAAACCTTTTCTTCAAGAACCCCATGAAGAAATGCATTAGATATATCCAATTGCTTCAAGGGCCACTTATGATGGAGAGCTAGACAAAGTAAAGTTCTGATTGTGGGAAGCTTTGCTACTGGATTGAATGTCTCTTGAAAATTCACTCCTTCTTGTTGAAGATAACCCTTGGAAACAAGCCTAGCTTTGTGTCTAGCTATTGTTCCATCAAAATTCCTTTCAACTCTGAATATCCATTTATAACCTAAAACATTTTTGCCTGGTGGAAGAGAAACTAAAGACCAGGTTTGTTGCTTTTGCAAAGCATCAAATTCTTCTTGCATAGCCTTATGCCAAATAGGTGAAAGAAGAGCTTCTTGATAAGACGGAGGTTCAATGTCTGAGTAAAGAAAAGGAGTTACACTAGTAGGCTGAGGCTTGGTGTGAAGTAAACACTGAGAAGAAAGTTTAGATCTAGTGATCATGGGATGAACATTAGTAGATGCAGGTGGTGGAAGAGGTAAGTGAACTGATATAGAGTGAATGGGAATAGAAGAAGTATGACTAACAGAATTGGACTGAGTATCTGAATGAGATTGAGTATTTGTGGAGGAGAAGAAGGAAGAAGAAGGATTGATTGGAGAGTTAAAATGAGGAGAAGAACTAGACTGATCATTTAAGAAAGCAGGAGACTTAGAAGGAGAAGGAGAAACAGGTTGAGAAGGAGTGGATGAAGTAGGGAAAGAAGATGATGGAGAAGAAATAGTGAACTAAAAGAAAGATTGAATTTGAGGTAAGGAATGAGAAGAAGAAGTGGTGGATGATCCAGCAAAAGGAAATGTAGATTCATTGAAAATGACATGTCTAGAAATATAAATTTTGTCTGTACTAGGATCAAGACACCTGTATACACAAGCTAGAGACTTAGGTTGGAGTTTATTAGAAGAATATGGTACAAGCCAAGGATAGCAAAGACAACCAAATACCCTGAGAAAGGAATAATTTGGAGTGTGATGAAATAAGACTTCAAAAGGAGATTTATGTTGTAACTGAGTAGAAGGAAGTCTGTTAATCAAGTAAGTAGCTGTAGCAACAGCCTCAAACCAGAATTTGAGAGGCATGGAGGAGTGATGAAGCAAGGCAACTGCAGTCTCTGTGATATGTCTATGCTTTCTTTCTATGGAAATGAGTATTGATGAAAAATGCCATTAGCAACAATAAACTCCTTCATAACTCAGTGCCTCCATCTGTTCTAAGTATTTTTAAAATAGTCCCAAATTGTGTTTCAGCGTAAGCTTTGAATTCCAAGAATTTGTCATAGACCTCACTTTTATAGCCTAGTGGATACAACCAAGTAAACTTACTAAACTCATCAACAAAAATGACATAGTACTTGTAAGCAAAAGAAGAATGAAAAGGGCCCCAAACATCACTGTGGATGAGTGAACGAGGCTTATTTACACTTGAATTTGACAATTGAAAGGGAAGTCTATGACTTTTAGCAACACAGCAATCTACACAATCTTGAGCAGCATGATGTACATGTTTAAGATGCAAATGATGTTTGAGACGATAAAATTTCAGAGATGAAGGATGGCCTAATCTATTATGCCAAACAGTAGTAGTAACAGGAGCAGATACATCAGAAGTAGTAACATAAGCCTGTAAAAAAAATGGAGAATCAGCAGACGAAGAAACAGCAGGTGGAAGAAAATGGTAAAGTCCATTGATGTTAGATCCCTTGTGAAGAACTTTCTTTGTAATTTTGTCCTGAATCACAAAGTTAGAGTCAACAAATGTTATGATGCAATGATTACCCTGAGCTAATTTCTGAATTGAGACAAGATTTGATGAAATAGATGATGAATGAAGGACATTATTAAGTCAAAATGAATAGTGTGGAGTAGGTAAAATTCCTTTACCAATGTGATTGATAAGAACTAAGTTGCCATTCCCAATAGTGACCTGGTCTGCACCTTGATATGGTTGATAACAGGAAAGAGTATTGAGATCATTAGTTATATGTTCAGTAGCAGCAGAGTCAAAGTGCCATTGGACTGATGATGATGAGGATACAGCATCAGAAGAAGAAGCAACAAAGGCCCTAGTTGCTGAAGATGGAGAGGTATTAGGATTAGCATGTGACATCTGATAAGACGACTGAGAATCCATTCGGTGCCAACAATGAAGGGCTAAATGACCAAATCCTCCACAAATTTGACAGGCTTGAGAAGTCTGAGAATGAGATTGAGAGTATCGTCCTCTTCCTCTAGTAGAATTACCAGAAAATCTGCCATTTCCTCTGTAAAATTTGCCTCCTCTTCCTCCTCTGAAAGAGGATCGACCTCAAAATGAACCAAAATTATGTCCTCGAGGTGAACAGGTAGAAGGAGAAGTAAAACCTTTTATGGTAGAGAATGCTACTGTTGGTTCTAAAACCTTTTGTCTTTGCTTCCATATGAACTGCTTCAGAACAAAAAAGAGAATTCATCGTCAATAGCTACTGATGCAAGAGCCAACTGACTCACTATGTCTTTGATTTTTGAAAGATATTCCTCCATTGATTCAGACTTCTTCACCACAGAATTCAATTTATTCTTCAGCTGATGGATATGAGACCTTGAAAGAGAAGTGAATTTCTTGTGAAGAGCAGACCAGACTTCGGCACAATGATGAAATTGAAGAATGATGGAGTAGATCGGAGGAGATACAGTAGCATTAAGGCAACTCAACAAGTGAGCATCAATTAGATTCCATTGAAGAAAATCTGGATTAGTAGCTTCCAGACCATCAGGGTCAATGATTGTAGGAGGAGGACAAAGAATAGAACCATCAACATAGCCAAGGAGATTGGTAGCTCGAAGTATATTAGAGACTTGACTACTCCAAATAATGAAATTGGTGGAGTCAAGCTTAACAGTAACAAATGAAGAAATATTTGTGATCAGAAGTGCAAGATTTCATGGAATTGAAGAAGACAGAGATAATACGGAAGCTGCCATGGAAGAACCCTCGTATGAGCTTCACAGCTCTGATACCATGAAGAAAAGATGAAACTATTATTCCATTCTTTCAATATTACAAAATGTTCATATATATATATATCTGTAGCTGAACCTGTACAACAGATTTGTATCTAAACACATGTGTTAATTACTTGTAACTAACTTTCTAACAAACTAACTCCCTAACAAACTATCTAACTAATCCATAGCTCATATAACAACTTTAAGCTAATGCAGCCAGATACTGAGCTGCAGCTAGGCTTCATGTAGTTAGACTTCATTGAACTATAACATGAGCTCCAACCTGAGCTGCGAGTGATCTTTGAGCTGCTCTTAGGCTTTGATTGAATATCCTCAACAAGCACTCAAAATAAATGTCTCCTCACATCTATTGGTGTATACACGTCTATATGTTTATGTATAATATATATATATATGCATGTACAATATACATATATACACATGCACACATATTCAAAAAGAGACCCATACCATAAATTTTGGAAGCCGGATCTTGTACACATCCAAAAGTTCCATCACGACATCAAATAAGTTTGAGAAGGCACTGTCCAACACCATTCCATCTATAGATGGGTCTTCTGCTCCATAAAGAAGACTGCATTACATCAAACAAAATCAGAAGATCACATTTCTGGAGTCTAATAATATATTATACGGTAAGAAAAGTGATTACCAACTAATGCCTCAGACATAATTTAAAACTAAAATGGTTGTCGATTTAATTGGTCTGCGGGTCTCAAAAAGTTTTAGTTTTAGGAGATTGACTTCCCCAATAACAAAGACAATTATGATAAACAAACATAATAGTAATTGGGTAGGGAAGGGTCAAGATGCGATACCTAGTGACCGCACCCATAGAACGTCCCCAAAGACCGATGCATGATATTTGTTCACTACTTCTCAAATAAGACACCACAACCTTGAGATCATCTTTCTGGCATGCAGACGAAAAGAAACTAATGAGCTTGACAAACACCTCAACTCAAGGATATCATTAACACAGAGAAAGAGAAAAATGCACCTCATGCCAACCAAGGCTCACATAATCACCATCAGATAAACCAGAACCCGAAAAATCAAGAGTAAATACAGTAATATTGGATGGAAGAAGAATTGCAGCAGCCTCCAATGCTTCTGTCCTGCATCCACTGCAAGATCCACAGGAACAAAATGATTAATTTTCCACCTCTTAATTTGTGAAGCACTCTTCATAGAGACTCCAAATTCTTTCAGAGAGTGATATAAGCAATATATCTTCTCAAGCAAGGAATATTTTGAGAAAAATATGCAAATATTACACATACAAGATTCACTAATACATATGAGTGCTAAACCCACAGTCAAGTATTAAGTTTTCTGGCAATAAAATATCTTCAGTGATTGTGACAAACCTGTTTCCATGGCAGTATATAACACAAGGTAGGGGAGTGTCTTCTGGGAAAGGTGAAGGCACAAAATGACTGCACTGCAAGGTGTGGCCTCTTTGATTCCTTAGCTGCAAATTTGAAATAATACGTAGTCTGCGAAGCTTAAAACCATAATAAATAGGAAACAGAATGCGTATTGTAAATAGGTAGTGGCAATGGAAGCTGAAAGTTTGGTAATGGATGTCCACACTTGCCTCAAGGTCCTGTCTTTTGTATTTTCTGCCTGCAATAGTAAAATCCTTTCCCCGTAATGGATTATAATTGGCCCTGCATATCCAGCATATAGATGGAACGACAAATACAAGGAAGATTAAACATTGAGAAATGCTAGCAAAATCATACATAAATGTTGTATAACATTAAGGTACGAGTTAATAACATGAGAGAGTGTGAGGGCACCACCATTTAAAGTATGAGATGATAGAAGTGGTCAATCTAATCGGCTATTTGCAGAGACTAATGACTAATTTGTTCCAGTCAATTAGTGCTATTGGACACGAGGACAACTTGAAAGAATGTTTTTGGGGGTAGTAAGAAAACCTGAAGCCTTAAGTAAAGCAACTTGTGAGAATTTTTTTGGGTTAATTTCATTTTGTCCTAGGTGGTTTACGTTGAAAACACATACGCTCAAACTTCAAAAGCGACACTTAAACTCGGTGTTCATGACTAAAAAGAGAAATTATCATTTTTTTTCCGTGCATTTTTAACAGAGAGAGTAATGCACGCACTTAGAAATTGACTGAATGATTGGGTAGTAGTTTTTCCACCATATTGAATGAATAGAAGGACAATATTGCCCTTGTTCTACCAGGCTACAGAGTTGCAGCATCACTGTCTGCAACTTTTTCTTCATTATAATTTAAGCATATAGTAGTGATGAGGACGAAAACGGCAATTACAATGTGCATATTACAAAGGAGCAGTATCAAGCAATGATTGGAGAACACATTCAAAAGTACAAGAGGAGGCTCAATAATTCCTCTGCAGGTCCTAAAACTACTCAAATTGGGATGCCAGTCCAAAAATGTAGTTCCAAGGTTTCTCCAAGGTTTCAAAATTGAGAAATGAGCTTCAAGGTGGGTTAAATAAAATTGAATCAACACAAGATCTTCTCAATGATGTTAGTCCTCAAAGCTGAGAAATAATCATAAAGTAGATTTTGCTCTGGAATATGGCATCAATAGGTTTCATTTTTTCTCAAAAACTAGTATAAGTGCAGAGCTGTTTCACTGACATTTGAACTTTGAAATGATAATTTTTTCTTTATTCAAATTTGGAAAACACTTTGTAGATCAATTTATGAACCTAGTTACTTGGATTTTGGGCACAGCATCACTCATAGGATAATTAAAGCTTATGAAAAGCTAGCAGTATTGTTGATTTTGCCTGTTACCTAAAGGGTTCCCTTGATTTGGGTCATTGGCTGCAATGATGGCTAATGAGAAGAGATTCGGGCCTAGAAGCCGAGGAAGGGTGGGTAAGTATAGGCAAATTTATTTGTAGTTTCACTACAGATTAAATAAACTTTCTCACAAACTTGGACTGGTTCTGCCATACAGGAAAAAATATATTAAGAATTATGTTGGTCCACAGACTGACTTCTATATTAAGAGTTAATATTTTTAAATGGTAATTTGATCTTTCCTTTTGGAAATGTAATGCGTCTAGTTTTTTTTCACAATTTTCAAGTTTCAAGTGTTAGAAAAATTGAGGAAGACAAAAATGGAGCTAAAAGATTGAGGAAATTAAGAATGGATTCAAATTGCACTAGGACGTCGCTTCAAACATAATCTTCACCCAACTAGTGAAAAGACAATTTTGCCCATGGTTTCCAATTAATTGTCAGCAGAAATAGAAGCTTTTAGACATCACTTACTCCCTCTATGGAGGGCACAAACAATTTTGCCCATGGTTTCCAATTAATTGTCAGCAGTCTATTTAAAAGCTCAAGACATACAGCTCTTGTTTGGAACCTTCCTCATTTTATTAGGCTATTTTAGTTTTTAATTATTTTAGTATATTAAAATTTTTGTATTTGCAAAAATGATTAGATTTTTTTATAGTTAGACATGATATTTGTGAGAGAAAAAGTGAAATAATTATGAGTTTGATGTGATATTTTATCTTATTAACTTTTTATCATATTTTATCTTTTTATGAATTTTAACCTAAAAAGCCAAAAAATAACCTTTGCCAAACAAGGCCTAATATGTAGTTGTAGTTACCAACAACATTCAAATGTAATCACAAGCTTCCCCTCTAACCAAAAAAAAAAAAAAAAAAAACGCACACACAAAATGTAATCAGAAGCCAATAGGTCCAACAAACAAGTGAAGCATTGTCAGATGCGAAAAAATAAAGCAAACAAATGCAAATAATGAGGTGGTCGGGCATGCAATAATTTCAAGCCAAAAATAAAACACTAACTTGTCACACAAGAGATGAATATACCTGGGCGGCCGAATGACAAGGTTGATTAATAGATCCATCATCTTGCACCGAGATACAACTTCAAACCCACCTCCCCCGATGAAAGATCAACAAGTGTAGAGCCTAAAGGAGGCTGGAATTCAATTCTCAAAACCCTGTGTTGCCGTAGTCATTACTTTTGAATTAATTGTTCAATGACACTTGGGCTCAAAAAAAAAGGCTAAACATTAGGAGTAAGTTAGGATTCTTTTGATAAAAGAAAGTACAATTTTTATAATCAAAATGATGACTAGTAAAGTTATAGGGTTGTTTTGGAAAGTTGGTAAAAAGTTGATTTTTGACTTTTTATCAAGTTTTTTGATTTTTTTGGAAGTGATTTGAAAAGTTGGTAAAAAATTGATTTTTTGCTTTTTAGTTTAATATTTATTTATGGTGTCATATCAAATTAAAATGATCAAAATACCATTATCCAACATGAGAAATTTATTTTTTTATTTTTTTTTTCATAGGCCTTAATTTGTAATTTTACGACTGCGTTTTTGGCACTTGCCAAATGGCTTTT
Organism: Camellia oleifera; assembly: GCA_022316695.1. Lineage (NCBI taxonomy): Eukaryota > Viridiplantae > Streptophyta > Magnoliopsida > Ericales > Theaceae > Camellia > Camellia oleifera. The sequence continues at coordinate 115,456,338 of CM039315.1, forward strand.
CTGGCGTTTTTGGCAGCCACGTTTTTAGACATTTTGTCCAAAAACGTAGCTTTTTACCTTGTTCTCAAAATGACACATAATATGCATTTAAAAATTATGTTTCGTTATATATTATTTAAATTTTAATTTTTTATTATTAAGATAAAAAATTATTTATTAAATATTTAAATTTTATTTTGTTTATATTTGGAGAACAAATTAATTTTTAAGGTATAGTTTTGTGATAAAATGAAATTCTAAATAAATTTTGATGCCGCATCAGCACATTTCGTCTAGTTGTAGACAGAATGTAACGGCAAGGGCTAAATTGATCAAAATTTCTAAAGTTTTGGTGTAAAATTAATATTAATCGAAGTCTAAGAGTCAAATTAAAAAACACGTGAAAGTTTAGGAGGCAAAATAACATTTACTCTGTTTGATTTTCAACTCAAATCATGATTTAGATAAAAATAAATTCAAAACTCTTCTTAAAATTCATAATCAAATAAAGTTTTCAAAACTCAATTCAAAAACTATTTTCAAAACTCATAACCAAATTCTTTTCAAAACTCGTCTCTGTTGAAAAAGGAAATTCCAAAAAAAAAAAAAATTTATTTTGTTCTATAAAATTATTTTTATTTTTATTTTTTTAAAAATATTTTTTTTTGAAAGAAATTTTATTTTTTATTTTTTTAATTGTTAACCAAATAATTTGTTATGATTTATATATATATATATACGGGTGATCAAAAAATTTAAATTTTTTTTAAAAAAATTAAAATTTAAAATTTAAAAAATAAATGAAAAATATTCAAAAATAAATTTAAAAATATTTAAAATAAATACTGTGTACAAATATAGTAAATGCAGCGCACATTAAAAAAATAAATAAATATTTACAATAAAAATATTTACCCTAAAAAAATAAAATTAAGAAATTTTTTTAAATATTTTAAAAAATAAACTCGAAAAATTTCAAAATATAACTCAAAAATTCAAAATTTAAAATACAACTCAAAACTCAAAAACTCAAAACTTAAAATACAACTCCAAACTCATTTCAAAATCTCAAAACTCAAAACTCAAAACTCAAATCATAATTTAAAAACTAAACCAAACGAAAGAGCTTTTTGTTTGTTTATTCATATATCTAAAAATAAAATTTGAATTTGGTTCGTTCATTTAGTATGCACTCTATTTTTTGTAATAGTAAAATTTTACTCTAGCTAACAACATGTTAATATGCTTAACGACAGTAAAATTCACTGTGAATCATAGTAAAATTTACTCTAATTCAGAGTAAAACTTTACGCGGAAACAAGATGCATGGATACCTTTACAGGAGAGTGTTGTGTCATGAACCAAAGTAAAATTTTACTATTCAAATAACAGAGCATCATAAGAAGAAGAAAGACATATAGGGAGACAAAGTTCGAAAATAGAGCAACATGATAAGAAGAAGAGAGAGAGAGCATAAATAGTAAGTGACACACACACACACACATATATGTGTGTGTGTATGTGATAACCCTGCTCTATGTTTTGTTAATTAATCTTAATTATGCTTATAATTATAAGCTTGATATGATTTTGAGTGTTAATTATAAGATTATATGTGTTTCTCAAATTGTATCTATTCACCGTAGGAAAATCTGTTTGATTTTCTGCTATAAAAATCAATTGAAGGCTGTAAAGGTGACTAAAACTGAAATTGATTGTGTTTTTACGATTAGCGTGATTTTTAGAACCTATAATGAGATTTAATTAAAAATCGATTCGAATTAAAATAATTAGATTCAGCCTCAGTTTGGGTAGTGGGTTGGCTTTTTAACTTTTTGACTTTTTTGTCTATTTTAGCCTGGGGCTAAAAGCCTGGTTTGGGATAGACTTTTTGACTTTTTTGACTTTTTGACTTTTTACTGAGGTGTCCATATATAATATTACTAAACTGCCCCTGATATTAAATTTTGTCTTGATAGTGACGTCACCGCTCATTTCACCGTTTTTTTTTTTATAAAAATTTTTTATCATGAATGCGGCGACTGTGCTATGGAATTGTTAACCCAAATATATTTTTTGGTCATTTTAATATTTGTTTTTTTTATTACATTAATTTGGTTTTGTTTTTATTTATTTATTTATTTTTTAAATGGTTTTTTCATGTGTTTTTTTATTTTGATTTAAATTTTTTTTTCATTTTCTGTAAAATGATAAAAAGTGAGGTTTTATTGTATTGTCTTGTGTTTTTTTTTTTTTTTTTTTTTTGCAAATGGTTTTTTCATGTGTTTTTTATTTTTATTTTTATTTTTTTTTCATTTTCTGTAAAATGATAAAAAGTGGGGTTTTATTTTATAGTCCTGTGTATTTTATTTTTTTTTTTTTGCTAATTTTTTTTTATGTGTTTTTTATTTTTATTTTTATTTTAATTTTAATTTTTTTTTCATTTTCTGTAAAATGATAAAAATGGGGTTTTATTTTATTGTTCTGTGTATTTTAAATTATTTTATTTTATTTTAAATATTTAATTTTATTTTACATTAATTTTAATTTTATTTTAATTCAGTTTTATTTAATTTTATTTATATTTAATTTTATTTTAAATATTTAAATAACTTAAATAATCTAAAAAATTTAATAAGTAAAAAATTAAAATAAATATTCAAAAAAATTAAATAGTAAAAATTTAAATAATTTAAATATTCAAAAAATTTAAATAATTTAAAATGTTAATTTTTTTAAATTTAAAACAATTTTACACTCAAATGGTAACCAAACACATAAAACAAAACTCAATTAAGAAATTATTTTTAAAACTTATAACTAAACATATAACTCGAAACTCCATACTACTTTCACAACTCTACACTCAAATCATAACCAAATACATAACAAAAAAATTAAAATATTTAAAAATATTTTAATGAAATAGAGTTTGAATTTATTTTTATAAAATATTTTAAATTTTAAAAAATTAAAATCGTAATATTTTGAAATTAAAATATTTAAAAATATTCAAAAATGTTTTTCCTTTTTTGTTGTTGACATGACTTGTGTAGCTAAGGTAAGACTTTAGTGTAGCTGAGGTAAGACACGTGGACAGTAGTGGCTAATTGGGTTCAACATTTCCAACGTGGGGCATTTTGGTAATTTCAACTTGCCATGGGTTCAACATTTCCAACTGAAACTCATTTGGACGGTAGTGGCTAAATTAGCCTCTTTTGGACAATAATGGCTAATATAGCCCAAAACCGTCTTCCCAAACAGCACCTCAATATGATTGAATTAAAGCACAATTACTTAGCCTTAATCAACTTAATTTAGGCAAGCCTATATATAGGCCTATATACACTTAAGTTATTTCCTTTGAGCTCATTTTCTTCCAACTTGGCTGAGATTACACTCTAGAGAGAGAGTGTGTGCAGAATTTAGAGAGATAAATGAGTTATCCTTGAAGATTTTGCTAAAGGATTTAAGAATTGGAAGAATTAACTCAAGAACTAGCTAAAGTTTGGAGGGTTGAAGCCTCTAGGTGAGTAATTGAACACACATTCATAAGTTTAAACTTATAGCTAAGTGAATTCAAAGAGAATATGAAGTTAAGAACAAGATTTAGGTTGGAAATGATGAGTTTGAGATTAATATGTACATGCATGTAACAAATTGCTATGAATCTCCATGTTTGTGTTGAAGATGATGAATTCATGTAAGGTCATATATGCATGAGTCTCAAAGTTATGAACATGGAATTGAATGATTTGAACTTGATTTTGGAAATTTACCTATGATTTTGAGTAATTGATTCCAAATTAGAAATGTTTCCATGTCATATAATGGTTTTCATGTTTTTGTACCAAAAATATGAGTTTTGAGCCTTTGGATCAAGTTTTGAACTTCAAACACAGTTCTGGAAATTCCAAAATTCAATATGTCCACTCAAGTGAGGAAAGCGTCGCTCGAGCGTAAAATACTAGCTCCCAGAAGTTTTGCAGACATTGATATCCGCTCGAATGGGAGGAGTTACGCTTAAGCATCCACTTATATGTTTTGACTCTTGGCTCGAGCGATCAAAATCACGCTCGAGAGCAACTAGTACTTTTGCAGACCAAAGGGGTCCGCTCGAGCGAGAAAAGTTGAGCTCGAGTGGAGAGCCCTGTTTCAGAAATTTTGAAAAGTTATTTACGTTCCGTTTTCCGTTCTCTTTCATTTCTAAGAATTCTTAGGCATGCATTGAACATTGTAAATGAATTAAAGGACACGAAAGAAGCCTAAGACTGTTAAGCAAACTAAAGAACGGATTGAATGGTATTATGACCCAATTTGTTGTGAATTATGTAGGGTTAAGTACAAGGACGAATCAAGCACCAGAACACGGTGAGTAATATCTTAGCAAAGATATTTTTTTGTATACGCATTATTTTCTAAATGATGCCTATGTGGTAAGTTTCTAAACCTTTAAAGTGACGATATGAACGAGCATTCTAATCACTCAATTTGGAATGAGATATACAAAGCTATCAATGTATAAGTATGAAATGGGCCTAAGGCCGTTCAGTATATTCAATGAGAATGTGAATTGAGCCTAAGGTCGTTCTATATGATTATTAAATGGGCTGAAGGCCGTTCGGGATAAAGAAAAGATATGGACCTAAGGTCGTTCCAGATATAAGAATGAATATGATCATAGATTTTAATGTGTGTACACAATAAATGTGTATATGAATTGGACCTAAGGTCGTTCTGTAAGTATTGGACCTAATGTCGTTCTGTGAGTATTGGACCTAAGGTCGTTCAGTGTGTAATGGGCCCTAGGTCATTCAATATGTAAGTTGGACCCGAGGTCGTTTTGCCTATAATGGATCCAAGGTCGTTCTGTATGAGACATGGACCCAAAGTCGTTTTGTACTTGGGATATGATGTAAAAGACCTAAGGTTGTTTTGCTTTAACATTGAGCAGTAAGCATAATGATGAACTGTGATTATAAGAATCTTGTTCATGAACTCCTTTGTTTTGGTATTATTTACTGGGCGTTAACTCACTATTTATATTATGTATATAGGTGAGCAGCGGGATGTCCAACCCCAGCCCCAGTGAGCAATGAGAAATCAAGTTTGAGAGATCAACCAAGGTCGCTTTACGCAAGAGGCCTTACTTTTGATTTACTTGTCCTTTGATCTTTTGCTTTTGATCTTTTGTGGTCATGTATGACCAACCCTACGTATAACCTTGGTTTTTGTTAATACTGGCTTTAAATGATCCTGGACGTAAGTATTACATACTTAATATGAATGTTCATATAGTGTGAGTTATTATATGAATATGAGAATGTTTTGGTTAACCATGTATGCACAGCTCATTGGATAATCTTTATAAATTTTGCTTCTGCAATTTGACCCCTATTATTAAATATGACTCAATTTCTGACTGAGGCTGCAGGTGATTTCGTGTTTATTGGCCAGTTATGACTCTAATCCATAAGGGTGGGTTTGGGTCATGACAATGTGTGTAAAGGATCTCAGATATGAGGTTTGTGAACATCGCAAACCTTCATTTTTCAATAACGACGACTGTGAATGATCTCAAATATGTGGTTGTAGATGTAAGAAGTGACGGTGGTGATGAAGATGATAGAGAAAAAGTTCTATGGTGAGCGACGGTGGAGAGCGACGTTGGCGTCGATGAAGAGCAACGGTGATAAAAGTGAAACAAAGAGAAGATAGATTGAGATGAGCGAAAGTTGTTGTAATCTAATATACATGCATATATCTATATAATAAAGCAGAAGAGTTTTTGAAAATATGTCAAAATATCTTAGAGATACATTCTGTTTCGAGAGTTGAGATTAATTCCCAAATTGATCCTAGGGTCAAGATTTTTTCAATTACCACTCACCCACCTTCTTTTCTCCCTTTTTATTCACTTATACATTCTCTCTCTCCTACCCATTCACCCAGTTCATTTTTCTCCTTTTTGTTCACTTATGCATTCTCGCTCTCTTTTTTATTTTCTTTCTTATTTCTTTATTTTATTTTTCTCTTTTTGTTCACTTATTTTATTCATAACATGTCTTCAAGCACGAGCATACACTAGTATATATATATATATATTTATATGAGGATATTATAGTAAAATAAACAAATTTTAAAATAATAGGAGATTTTGAAAGAATTCATATAATTATTGTTCTTTTGAAGGACAAGTTAGATACTGAAGGAACTATTACCAAATCCCCCAATTTTATTGTTATTATATATTTTGGAAATCATGTTTACTTGTGGGGTCTAGAAATTCAATTACATTTAGTATTAAAAAAACAATAATAATAATAAATAAATAAAGAGTGCTATATCATCAAGGATTATAACTTATATATTTTATGAATTCGTATTTTTAACATAAATAAATTATATTAAAAATATATGATATTTTTATTAGAAGGCTATATCGGGCTAGAAATCTCTTTCCCAAATTCAGTCCAAAAATTGAATGGGTCAAAAAAAAAAATTGGCCGGGCTTACTTTAGGAGTTAAAACATCAATTTTTTATTTTTTATTTTTATTTTTTTGTAATGTAAAAAAATGATACTCTTGTGGGCCTAGGCCTAGGATAGTCGGTTACCTGTCTGATTCAACCCAATTTATAAGAAAGGAACTATCACTGAAGCACTATTAGAACTCATTAACCACCTTAAGTATGATCAAATTTCGATTGGAATACAATAGAAGACCTATGCAGATAACTATTAAAAATTGGACTAAATTCAAATCTTAAAAGTAGGACTAAATTGGACGACCAAGTGGGCCGATAGATGCAACCTTGCTAGCACAATTAATTTAATTGTACGAGTAAAGGTTTTAAACATGAAACCTTGAACAAATGATTCTTTGCATTGTCTTGTCACATGTAAAATCCAAACATCATGTCATATGTGCTTTCCTCCGAAACAAAACCAGCACAATTCTTAAAAACACACTGATTTGGAAAGGCAAAGATATGATAGTACATTTGAGCACCCAAGATCTTCGAAAAACAAATAAATCTATAGTTTTTAAAAAAATAAAGAAATGAAATACTCCAAGCACAAAACAAAACAAAATAAAAAGGAAAGAAAGAAAAAAAGTAACATTTGGTAGAATTTTCTAAATATGATTTGAGAATAAGAGTTGTATTTTAAGTTTGTGAGTTTTGAAATTATGATTTTAGTGTGAAAAATTTGTTTAGTGAATGAGTTTTAAAAAGAGTTTTGAATTGAGTGAGGAATTTTTGATGTGACATATGATATTTGATACAAAAACTTATAATTCATAACCAAACACACAACTCAAAATTCTATTAAAGTTCACAAAAAAATTTTAAAAATTCGAAAAATATTTTTTTAATATATAAAAATTAATATGTGTCAATTGCAAAAAAAAAAAATAATAATAATATTTGCATTGTTCTAATTAACTGGCCGAACAGCCGGTGGGATGACCGATCAGGCCAAATTTCAAAAAAAAAAAAAAATTGAAAATTGCGTCTGATACAAAATTTTCTGTAGAGTTTTCTATTTATTATGAAAATATAACTTGAAAACCCTATCCAAACATGATATTAGAATGTGTAGGTAGAATTATAATTTGAAAATCTTTCCAAACACAGCCAAAAACTTGCAAATATATTCTTAAACTGTTTTTTCCTTTTGAGTTCGGATCCTCTGCCGCGTTATCTTGCGGCGGTTCCTACGGTGCCCCAAAACGACGTCGTTTTGGGGCAAACTTTAAAAAAAAAAAACACAAAAACAAAACACACACACAGAACCAAACCAAAGAAGAGAGAGATGAAGAATATTCAAGCATAGAGGAAAAGAAAAAGAGGAGAAGGAGAAAAAATGGCATCCCATAGGCGACAACCTCTAGCCTCTCTTCACCCACGGCACCACCAGCTACCCGCCATCGCCGCCGCAACCTACCATCGCCGCCTCCATAATCGCGAGCCCCCTTCTCTCTCTCTCTCTCTCGATGGCCAGCAACCATCTCGATTTTTTCTCCTCTTTTTTTCTAGGTGTTTGAATGGTTGTTAATTTTGAATGGTGTTTGAATGGCATTCTTCTAGGCGTTCTTCTTCCCCTCTTTCTATTCTCTGATTCTGTGTGTGTGTGTGTGTGTGTTTTTTTTTTTCTTTTTTCTTTTTTGAATGTGTTCTGTGTGTGTGTGAATGTTTGAATGGTTATTTTTTGGGGTTAATTTTCACTTGTTTTCTTAAGTGATTGAATGGGTTTATGAGGGATTTGAGGAAAACCCAAATGAAAAAATGGGGTAAATCACAAAACCCAAATGGGAATTTCTTAGAGTAAGAAAATTTGGTTCTTTGTGTGTGTTTGGTTTTTACAAATCACATTCTTCTTCTCTTCTGTTTCTCTTCCTCTGTGCTTGAATCTTCTTCCTTTCTCTCTTCTTTGCTTTGGTTCTGTGTGTGTGTGTGTTTTGTTTGTTTGTTTTTTTTTTAAATTTGCCTCAAAACGACGTCGTTTTGAGACACTGCAGGGATCGCCGCAAGATAATGCAACAGAGGATCTGACTCTTTTCTTTTAGGTTTCAAAAATTGGACGTGATTGTAGATTGACATTTGAGTGGACTTTCTAAAGTCTATTTTGAAAAGTAACTCGTTTCTACTTATTTGTTTATTATAAAAAAATATATCAAAAATAAAAATAAAAATATGATATACCATAAATAAGTTAATAAATTAACTTTTTTTTGCTTTCCCAAAAAAAGACTAACTCTACACACACAAAAATATTGTATTTATTATCCAGTAATCAAGTTTTTTTTCATAATTTATTTCATTTCATTTTTTTAAAAATTTAATAGTCCCTTTGCTTGAGTTGAGACATAAGAAAGCTTATTGTATTATTGTGAGAACATATGTCAAACAAAATTGTAAGCAAACAAATATACATATGGATTAGGCTCGTGATGGTTAGGGGTGAGCATGGTCCGAATTAAACCGGATTGGAGTAAAATCAGGACCAATCCATTATCTACGAATCCTGAAAAATTGGAACCAATCCAATCCGTTTAAATCGTGGAATCAATCCGAACCAATCCATTTAAATACGGATTGGATCGGTTTAGGACCACGGATTTATATAATTAAATAACAAAAATATATATAACACTTTATTTTCATAAAAACATAAATATAGCACCATATTAGTTTCACAATAGCAACATGTCTTTTCATAATAACGACAAACTGTTCTAGAATTTAAACAACCATAAAGAAACTAGTTCCACCATAAGTATTTAAAACATTACAAATTAACACTAAAAACTAGCAAAAAAAAGTAATAAAAGAAGATACTATGCAAGTTTAGGTTTGGACTTAAGTTTTATATGAAATAAGAGAAGATACTATGCAGGAGGGTGTATAATAAAAATATAGACTATTTGTATACAGTTCGGATCGGTTCCAATCCGGAACCGTGAGATTCAATCCGGAACCAATCCGTGAACTACAGATTTTTAATTTTTCAATCCAGAACTGAACCACGGATTCAAAAAATCAATCCAAACCTATTGGATTGGACTGGACTAGATCGGATTACGAATTTTACGGATTCTTTGCTTAGCCCCAGTGATGGTAACAATCTATTCAGTGACGTCATGTCTTTCATTCTCCAATCAACCATACTAGACTTGTCCTTTTTATGCTCCATCTTGGAAAGATCAGAGCCTAATTCGTTGGAAAGAACATTATTGCTTTCCATTTCTTCCCATTTTACACAGTAATTTAATTTCTTTTTTTATTTATCCAAATGAGTGATATAAATTTTAAAAAAAATACAAATATTTTTTTTTTTTTTTTTTTTCTGGTTTCAATTCACTCAATCCAAACCAGCCGTTAAAACCAAATTGTATCGCACTTGAAGGTTAAAATAGAGTTTATAGAGAAAGCACAAAATTAATACAACAAAATGTGTAATTTTTTTCCATCATATGAACGCATTAAAACAACTATGGAACTCTATATATAACATAAAAGGGTATAAAAATTAAACAGTAACTATCGGAAATTCTTCCTCAATGACTTGGAGTTAGCTTGCTGAACTAAATCAATGTCATCGATTGCTTTTCGCTTATGGAGATTAATCGGTGGGGCAGCAGCTGGAATAGCAGGGAAGGGAAGCTCAGAAAAAACTGTGTATAGAGCAGAAGTTGATTGGAGCCCAGGATTGAAGAGGTGGGTGATGTCCTTCAAAGGCTTCCTGAACCTTTTCTTCGCGTTGTATGTGGAAGATTGACCAATTGAAGGAACTGGATTGGTTTTATTGTCACTAAATGGAGAGATGGTCTCTTTGTTCTCACAGAGAAAGGCACCCTCCATTTCTTTCTTTCTCTCTCTCTCTCTCTCTCTCACACACACACACACATACACACACACACACACACACAGAGGGCTATCTTGGTGAGATGGGTTTGTATGGTGGAGTGAGCTAGCTATAAAGATGGGCAAAACAGATTTGATTTGGAGGGATGATTCAAAGTTGTATTTTGCTTCAAAGTTTTTTTGTTTTGAGAGTTCAAATTCAGCATTTTAGATCGAGGGAGAGAGGATTCGTTTCATGCTATGTTTGAGTTTGAAAGTAGTTTTTAAATTCTTCAATTGGAAAATTGTTGAAATGTCTATCTGTTTGAGTCTGAGAGAGAAAAGTAGGAAGAAGAGGGAGATTTTAGATTTTGGGAGTCCCCAATGAAAAAGAATATTAGAACATTTCCCGGGTGGTTTGTAAAATGATTTTGGGCAAAATTAAAATAAAATGCTTTCGGGTGAGCCTAATGTAACAACCCTTGTCACTGTTTACCGATTAGCTACCGAATACTGCTAAACTGAGACTGATTATGACTAATAATCGGATTGATCAAAATACTGAACTGACTGACTGAAATCCGAAACTGATTGATTGACTGTATCTATTTTAATGCATCTCCTATCTGTTGATTGTTAATTGATCCGTTCATGTTTTATGCTTAAATTACAAATTGAAGGCCTTATTGGCGGTCGAATCTGAAATTGATTGATGTTCTGTGTTAATTAGATTTTATGTGATTTTATGGCATATTTATCTAAAAACTGATTAGGTATGATTAAATTAGATTAAATAGGTTGAATTGCATAGTTGACTTTAATTACAACTTTGCCACTTAAGTGGCCCACTACCTAGACACATGTGGACCTTAGCATTCATGCAACAAAACATTTCCTCAGCCTATTTTGTTGAGCTCCACCGAAATTAAAGAGAGAGAGAGGGAGTTAGGAGAGAATTTGGCCTCATCTTGTGAATTGTTTGAGAATCTTGAAGAAATTGAGGGATAATTGTCCAATTGAGCCTCCATACCTTTAATTCAAGACTTAGGTAAGGAGATTCAACCTCTCATTGTTATCTTTAAGTTGATCCTTGCATGATTCATGTCAAATTGTAGAGCTAAGGCATGATTTAGTTCTAGCAAGTTGAATTGAAGCTCATTCCATGCATGCATGTGTATATTGAAGAGTTTTGAGTTGTTTTTCATAGCAAAAGGTTACATGCATGCTCATATTTATGTTTAAGTCCATGATTTCATTTTATTTTGAAAAGAATGAGCTCATTTGAGCTTGTATTTAAAGCTTTGAAATGATTTAAACTCATGCATGTCATGTTTGTAGCATGTTCACGAAAATTGGTTTGAAATTGAGTTTGAATTAAACACCCTTGGGCTTTGATTTCTCAAATTGAGCTTTGAAACATGTTATTCTATGTGTTTACATATGTTTTCCAGAAATTTGGCCCAAGAGGATCGAATTTTGTGCATTTAAACTTGATTTGAGCTTGGAAGTTCAAATCTGGAAATTCCAGATTTTGGACTGTCGCTCAAGCAAGGAAAGTGGCGCTCGAGCGGGAAATTCGTGCTCCCAGTACCTTGCACTGTGTTGAAGTCCACTCGAGCGGAAGGATTGACTGCTCAAGCAGGACCTTGTGTCTTACGCTCGAGCGGCTATCGAGCACCCGATCGAGCGTGGATTTCACATATCCAGTACTTTTGACTATTTTGCATGTCCGCTCGAGCGTGGGAAGTGACGCTCGAGCGGGAACTGTTGTCTGCATGTCCGCTCGAGCGGAGTAACCTACGCTCGAGCGGGACCTTTGTTTTTCTGAAATTCTGAAAATGTTTTCTGAGTGCATCTTTACATCCTCTTTCTTTCCTAGGCATTCCTAGGGCATATTTAAGGCATCTTATTGAGGATATAGATGTAGAACACACCGAGGCAATTAGGGATCAAGTTGTTATCTTTTCCAACTGTGTAGCTTAATGTGTGTTTATCTATAAACTATGTAGGGTTGGCGACTGGAGACGTGCTCTAGCTTACTATTGCCCAGAACTCTGTGAGTAACAACTGTATAAAGATATGTTCAAAAATGATTATCTTTTGAACAATTGAGCTGTACTGTTTTCTGAACTAATATTGTTAATTGAATGAATGTATGTCCTATATTCTGAACTGTACTGTGGCATCCTTAGCAACTACTGTTTACTGTTACTGTTACAGAGATCTCTGTCGGTTCCCTTGTTAGAACCACTACTGTTTACTGATTGATGGCCATCATTTACTGTTCGGTCTTTTAGACCTACTGTTTATTGTACTGTTATGCTAATGGATGTACCACATATGACTGTTTACTGTACTGAACAACTGATATACTGATTGAAATGAATTATTTTCATTACTGTAAGGGCATTCATTCTAAACCCCTTTATGCATTATGTTATTCACTGGGCTTTAGCTCACTGCTCATATATATATGTAGGTGTACAGGCACCAGACCGGAGCTAGGAGCATCGGGGTAGACTCCCAGTTTTGTTAAGCCAACCACTGTGCCTCACTGCGAGGTTCAGAGCTTGTCTAGCTAAGGCTATGGGGTGTTTTAGTTTTTGCCCCTTCTGTTCTGTTTTGTAGTGACTGTATAGACTGACTGTTACTGTACTATCTAATGGGGATTAGGCCCCTGTTTTGTATGATTGTAAATATTGTGCATACTGTTCTGTACTATATATATGTATATGTATGAAAAGTCTTTTTGCATACAGACTGTCACAGCTCATTGGACATTGTTTATTTACTGTATCAGCTTCCGACATGCCCCTGTACTCTGTTTTACTGTATTACTATTAAGCAGGCCTTCGGTAATTCTGGATTACTGGCCGGTTACAGTACTAAACCCATAGGGGCAAGTTTGGGTTGTGACAGAGTGGTATCAGAGCGACATTTACCACGAGTTATACTGCACACACGTGTCCAAATGAGCTATAGGGTGTCCTAGAAAAGCAATTAGGGCATCGCATGAGCATGAAAAGTGTGTGTGGACATGACTGAATATGTGTTAATGTGATAAACTGTTTAAGTATGCAATTGCTTATGTTGATAATTGCTATAACTGCTTATAGTGAAATGGATAATGCAAGAACTGCAAATGAATCCTGCATCCTCATCCTCTGAGGCAAGAATGGCAGGACTGGAAAGAATGATGGAACTAATAACTAAAAGATTAGATCAATAACAGAACCAACAGCCCACACCTCCTCCTCCGGTGCAAGCGGGAACAGAATGTGAATGTTAATGACGGGGACATAATTGCTCTTACCCAGAAGTTCAGTAAACTGAAACCGCCATCGTTTCAGGGAGGCATTGAACCATTAAAAGCTGAAGCATGGGTTTTGGAGACCGAAAAATTGTTTGAGGTGTTTCCGTGCTCGGAGGCACATAAAGTACTGTTAGCCACCTTCACTTTGCAAGAAGGGGCTAGAAGGTGGTGGATGCTTACCCGTGATGACAACACTGTTATGACTTGGGCTCAATTCAAAGGAGCCTTCTTTGAAAAGTACTTCCCTCAATGTGTCAGGGACAGAAAGGTGACTGAATTTGAACAGCTGAGACAGGGCAAAATGTCCGTCGCTGAATATGAAACAAAGCTCACCAAGCTTGCTAGATATGCACCACACATGGTGGACACTGATTACAAGAAGGCCAGAAGGTTTGAAGGCGGCCTTAATGTTGTAATACTCGACAGAATAAGTGTTCTGAAATTACCGACTTATGTGAATGTTCTTGATCGAGCCTTGATGGCTGAAGTGAACATCGAGGCACTTGAAAACTGAAACACCAGCATCTGAATGGTGTGGTAAAAGGCAGAATTTTAAATTCAAGAAAGGCAAGCATAACCCATTGAACAAGAAACAGAATACAGGGTTAACAACTAGCCCTAGTAAAGGGAGTGGTTCCATACCGCTCTGTTCCGAATGCGGTAAGAATCAAAAGGGAGTTTGTTACAAAATATTAGGAGCCTGTTACAGGTGTGGCAAGGTGGGCCACATGGTTAAAGATTGCCCTTCCACTGCTCCGGGCAATAGTAAAGCTGCAGGCAGCGCCGTAACATCAACTGTTGCACCGAAACCGAACCCCAAAGCTACCGGGAAAGAGCCTATGAGGCAGGGCCGAGTGTTCGCCCTAGTACCGGGAGATGTACAAAATAATGAGACCGTTGTGTCAGGTATCCTCTTTATTTGTACTCAAAATGCATATGTACTGATTGATTCGGAGTCTACACATTCTTATGTATCGCATGCTTTTTCGCGAAAATTGAATAGACCCTTAGAACCCATGAATTATCTATTAGCTGTATCATCACCCGTTGGGGGATCCATGACTTGTGCATACATGTACCCTGCTTGTGAAATTATTATTGGAGATGCACATCTGTTTATTGATTTACTGCCACTGAACATTGATCATTTTGATGTAACATTGGGGATGAACTGGTTAACGAAATATTATGCCACCATAGATTGTGTAACGAAACAAGTAGTTTTCCGTCCACCGGGTTTACCTGAATTTGTGTTTAATGGGGTTGGAGTGGTACCTCCTCCGTATTTGATTTCATTTGTGAAAGCCGTTAAACTGATTAGAAAGGGGTGTAAAGGGTATCTGTGTTCTGTATTGACTGTGTCTATTGATGATAATGCTAATGTGAACAGTATTCCCATAGTCCGAGAATTCCCAGATGTGTTTCCAGATGATCTGCCAGGGTATTTGATTGACAGAAAGATTGAATTCACCGTTGATGTGATTCCGGGTACCCAGCCAGTGTCTAAAACTCCTTACCAAATGGCTTCAACTGAACTGAAAGTGCAACTGCAAGAACTGTTAGACAAAAAGTTCATTAGGCTTAGTACTTCACCGTGGGGCGCACCTGTCTTGTTTGTGAAAAAGAAAGACGGCTCACTAAGACTGTGTATTGACTACTGTGAACTGAACAAGGTAACTGTGAAAAATAAATACCCATTGCCTTGTATTGATGACTTATTCGATCAGTTACAGGGTGCTCAAGTGTTTTCTAAGATTGATCTCAGATCAGGATATCATCAGCTGAAAGTTAAACCAGAAGACATTGATAAAACTGCTTTTCGAACGAGGTATGGACATTACGAATTTTTAGTTATGCCTTTCGGAGTTACCAATGCACCTGCTGCATTTATGGACCTTATGAACAGAATCTTTAAACCATACCTTGATGACTTTATTGTTGTATTCATTGATGACATTTTGATTTATTCCAAAAGTATAGAAGAACATGAACATCATCTGAGACTTGCCCTACAGACCCTAAGAGAACAGAAACTCTATGCTAAACTGTCTAAATATGAATTATGGCTTGATAATGTTATGTTTTTAGGACATGTTATTAGCAAGGATGGGATTTCAGTTGATCCACAGAAAATTGAAGCAGTAGTAAACTGGCCTAGACCAACAAATGTGACAGAAGCCTGAAGCTTTTTGGGTTTGTCTGGATATTACAGAAGATTTGTCAAAGATTTCTCCAAAATTGCCTTACCATTGACTCAATTGACTCAGAAGTGGATATCATTTGACTGGACTGACCAAAGGGAATCCGCATTCCAAGAGTTGAAAACTCGACTTGTGACTGCGCCAGTTCTTACCTTACCTTCAGGTACAGATGGTTATACTGTATTTAGTGATGCTTCTCATAAGGGTTTGAGGTGTGTTTTAATGCAGAATGGGAGAGTAATTGCCCATGCTTCTCGACAACTAAGACCGCACGAAAAGAACTACCCGGCCCATGACTGTGAACTTGCCGCAGTGGTATTTGCATTGAAAATCTGGCTTCACTATCTGTATGGAGCGACCTGTGAAGTATATACCGACCACAGGAGTCTAAAATATTTCTTCACACAGAAGGAACTGAACATGAGGCAGCGGAGATGGCTAGAACTGATTAAAGACTATGACCTACAGATTTTGTACCATCCGGGAAAAGCCAACACCGTTGCCGATGCCTTGAGTCGAAAATCAATTGGAAACCTAGCTTGTTTGCTCACCGGACAGAAAGAGTTGCTTTACGACCTTGAAAAAAGTGAAATTGAAATTGTTTTGTGAGAACAAGGTGGAACCTTAGCTGCTATTTCTATTCAACCGGCACTGATTAAAGAAGTTAAAGAGAAACAACAACATGATGACTTCTTGAGGAAGATCATCGAAGAAAAGGAATCTAAACCAAGACCGGGTTTCAAATTTGAAAATAATGTACTGAAATTTCAAGAAAGACTGTGTGTACCAAATGATACTGAACTGAAAAGAAGAGTTTTGCAAGAGGGCCACAACTCGAAATTTTCTATTCATCCGGGGAATACGAAAATGCATCAAGACCTGAAACTGAATTTCTGGTGGCCGGGAATGAAGAAAGAAATTGCTGATTTTGTATCAAAATGTCTTCATTACCAACAAGTCAAAGCCGGACATCAACGACCCGCAGGCTTATTGCAGCCCTTACCGATACCGGAGTGGAAATGGGAACATATTACTATGGATTTTATCGTGGGATTGCCTCGCTCCAGTAAAGGTATGGACTCGATTTGGATTATTGTTGATAGACTGACTAAATCTGCTCACTTCTTACTTGTTAAAACAATTTATAATGCGGACAAATTGGCTATACTCTATATTGATGAAATTGTTAGACTGCATGGAGTGCCTGTGTCCATTGTTTCTGACAGGGATTCGAAGTTTACATCGAGATTTTAGAAAAGCTTACAGACTGCATTGGGTATTGAACTGAGACTGAGACTGAGTAGTGCCTATCATCCTTAGACAGATGGCCAGTCAGAAAGGACCATCCAGACTCTGGAGGATCTACTGAGAATGTGTGTCCTTGATTTTCAGGGAAACTGGGAAAGCCATTTGTCCTTAGCCGAATTCGCCTACAACAACAGCTATCATTCAAGTATCAGTATGGTGCCTTTCGAGGCATTGTATGGCAGAAAATGTAGATCTCCGATTTGCTGGGCAGAAGTTGGAGATGGGCCTTTGCTTGGGCCCGAAATTGTATATGAAACGACTGAGAAAGTGAAACTGATACAACAGAGACTGAAAACCGCACAGAGCCGATAGAAAAGTTATGCGGATGTTAGAAGACGGGACAGAGAATATGAAGTGGGTGATCACGTCTTTGTGAAAGTGACACCGATGAAAGGCCAGACTGGTTTTGGAGTCAACGACAAGTTAGTACCAAGGTATGTCGGACTGTATGAGATTATTGAGAAAATCAATCCGGTGGCGTATCAAGTTGCGCTTCTTCCTGAAATGGAGCATATGCACAACGTCTTCCACATTTCTATGTTGAGGGACTACCTCCGGGATCCTTTCCATGTGATCGAGCCTACTCGTGTAGTGCTAAGTGACGACTACACTTACGAGGAATGGCCTATACAGATTGTAAACAGACGGATCAAGAAGTTGAAAAACAAAGAGATCCCGTTAGTGAAAGTCGACTGGCAAAACCATGGTGGCGTGTATGCCACTTGGGAAAGGAAAGATGACACTGGCTAAAAGATATCTTGAACTGTTCCCACTGAATCCTGTTTTCTTCCAGAATGAAGGTAACTCGAGTTTAGAGGACTAAACTCTTTTTAAGGAGGGGAGACTATAACAACCCTCGTCACTGTTTACCGATTAGCTACCGAATACTACTAAACTGAGACTGATTATGACTAATAATCGGATTGATCGAAATACTGAACTGACTGACTGAAATCCGAAACTAATTGATTGACTGTATCTATTTTAATGCATCTCCTATCTGTTGATTGTTAATTGATCTGTTCATGTTTCATGCTGAAATTGCAAATTGAAGGCCTTATCGGCAGCCGAATCTGAAATTGATTGATGTTCTGTGTTAATTAGATTTTATGTGATTTTATGGCATATTTATCTGAAAACTGATTAGATATGATTAAATTAGATTAAATAGGTTGAATTGCATAGTTGGCTTTAATTACAACTTTGCCACTTAAGTGGCCCATTACCTAGACACATGTGGACCTTAGCATTCATGCAACAAAACATTTCCTCAGCCTATTTTGTTGAGCTCCACCGAAATTAGAGAGAGAGAGGGAGTTAGGAGAGAATTTGGCCTCATCTTGCGAATTGTTTGAGAATCGTGAAGAAATTGAGGGATAATTGTCCAATTGAGCCTCCATACCTTTAATTCAAGACTTAGGTAAGGAGATTCAACCTCTCATTGTTGTCTTTAAGTTGATCCTTGCATGATTCATGTCAAATTGTAGAGCTAAGGCATGATTTAGTTCTAGCAAGTTGAATTGAAGCTCATTCCATGCATGCATGTGTATATTGAAGAGTTTTGAGTTATTTTTCATAGCAAAAGGTTACATGCATGCTCATATTTATGTTTAAGTCCATGATTTCATCTTATTTTGAAAAGAATGAGCTCATTTGAGCTTGTATTTAAAGCTTTGAAATGATTTAAACTCATGCATGTCATGTTTGTAGCATGTTCACGAAAATTGGTTTGAAATTGAGTTTGAATCAAACACCCTTGGGCTTTGATTTCTCAAATTGAGCTTTGAAACATGTTATTCTATGTGTTTACAAATGTTTTCCAGAAATTTGGCCCAAGAGGATCGAATGTTGTGCATTTAAACTTGATTTGAGCTTGGAAGTTCAAATTTGGAAATTCTAGATTTTGGACTCCCGCTCGAGCAGGGAAAGTGGCGCTCGAGCGGGAAATTCATGCTCCCAGTACCTTGCACTGTGTTGAAGTCTGCTCGAGCGGAAGGATTGACGCTCGAGCGGGACCTTGTGTCTTACGCTCGAGCGGCTATCGAGCGCCCGATCGAGCGTGGATTTCACATATCCAGTACTTTTGACTGTTTTGCATGTCCACTCGAGCGTGGGAAGTGACGCTCGAGCGGGAACTGTTGTCTGCATGTCCGCTCGAGTGGAGTAACCTACGCTTGAGCGGGACCTCTATTTTTCTGAAATTCTGAAAATATTTTCTGAGTGCATCTTTACATCCTCTTTCCATCCTAGGCATTCCTAGGGCATATTTAAGGCATCTTATTGAGGATATAGATGTAGAACACACCGAGGCAATTAGGGATCAAGTTGTTATCTTTCCCAACTGTGTAGCTTAGTGTGTGTTTATCTGTAAACTGTGTAGGGTTGGCGACTGGGGACGTGCTCTAGCTTACTATAGCCCAGAACTCTGTGAGTAACAACTGTATAAAGATATGTTCAAAAATGATTATCTTCTGAACAATTGAACTGTACTGTTTTCTGAACTGATACTGTTAATTGAATGAATGTATGTCCTATATTCTGAACTGTACTGTGGCATCCTTAGCAACTACTGTTTACTGTTACTGTTACAGAGATCTCTGTCGGTTCCCTTGTTGGAACCACTACTGTTTACTGATTGATGGCCATCATTTACTATTCGGTCTTTTAGACCTACTGTTTACTGTACTGTTATGCTAATGGATGTACCACATATGACTGTTTACTGTACTGAACAACTGATATACTGATTGAAATGAACTGTTTTCATTACTGTAAGGGCATTCATTCTAAACCCCTTTACGTATTATGTTATTCACTGGGCTTTAACTCACTGCTCATATATATATGTAGGTGTACAGGCACCAGACCGGAGCTAGGTGCGTCGGGGTAGACTCCCAGTTTTGTCAAGCCAACCACCGTGCCTCACTGCGAGGTTCAGAGCCTGTCTAGCTAAGGCTATGGGGTGTTTTAGTTTTTCCCCCTTCTGTTCTGTTTTGTAGTGACTGTATAGACTGACTGTTACTGTACTGTCTAATGGGGATTAGGCCCCTGTTTTGTATGATTGTAAATATTGTACATACTGTTCTGTACTGTATATATGTATGTGTATGAAAAGTCTTTTTGCATACAGACTGTCACAGCTCATTGGACATTGTTTATTTACTGTATCGGCTTCTGCCATGCCCCTATACTCTGTTTTACTGTATTACTGTTAAGCAGGCCTTCGGTAATCCCGGATTACTGGCTGGTTACGGTACTAAACCCATAGGGGCGGGTTTGGGTCGTGACACCTAAAGTGAGCCAAAAGGAGCTTCTTCAGATTTTGGCCGATAAATGAAGACAAGTTGGGGAAATCCACACACCATATTGTTTTTGTCCACACACTTAGTGGGTGTTTGGGAAGTGAATTTTTTTTGTAGATTTTTTTAGTTGTAGAATATTATTGGAGAAAAATTTTTTTGTGTTTGGAAAGATAGTTGGATTTTTGTGTGGTTGGATGTAATATTTGTGAAAGAAAAAGTGAAATGATTATGGGGTTTGATGTGAAATTTTGTTTGGATTTGTTTTTTTTTTTTTTTTTTTTTTTTTTTTTTTTTTTTTCTAGTTTTGTAACCAATTTATCTTTTAGTGAAAAAAAAAAAAAAAAAACCAAAAAACTATTTTCCCAAACAGCGCCTTAATGAACTTTATTTTAATTACAAATTTACTTTTAAATAAAATAATTAAAATAAAAATCCATCCACACACTTAAACATCCAAAATAGAGATCTCTGTGCACATTTTTTTCTTGTAAAAGCTCTCTATGCACATCCATCGTCCATTGCCTACGTTATTGACACTCATTTTCACACACTTCACTCTTTTTCACACTCTCCATTGCTATCTTCTTCATCTACTCTTTCTCACATTTTATTGTCTACCTTCTTTCTTCATTCTTTCTCACACACTCCATTGCCTACCTTCTTCCTCCATTATTTCTTACACACTAGACTCCATTGCTAACATTCTTCCATTGTTTACTCATTAGGTTACCATTGCTTGTCAAACAAAACTTGATGGAAGATTTGCCAAACAATTCAGAAAACTAGAAGGACATGCAAAAAAACCAATGCAGCGACGGAAATGTAACTTTTTTGGCTAAGAAATTGTTTTACGTAATTTTTGTTCGCAATCACCATTCGACAAACAGTGCCGAATACATAGACAGTATACGAAAAACAACAATCGAACAAAATTAATTTCTTCAGAACTCAACTTCCGAAATATAATTCAAAACTCAACTCCCAAAATATATTAAACCATTCAGAACTTAACTTTCAAAATATAATAAATCATTTGAATTCCAACTTCCGAAATATGTTAAAATATTCGGCTCTGAAGTTCTAAGCTTTTTTTTTTTTTTTTTTTTTTGTGGGCGCGGAAAGTATCCGCTCAAGCGAGTGAAGTTCATTCTGATTGTGCATTGGACTACACTAGTCAATTTACAACAAATCAGGCACAAGGTCATCAATCATGGCAGGCCTTGCCGGCGCAGCATGACAACCACAAATATTTGTGTGAGCTAATATGAGGGTGTGCACACATTTTTTTATTAAATGAGTATATTTGGAATGTGAGGTGTGTGGACTGAGATAAATGCCTACGAATCAAATTACTAAGTAAGTGGAGTGAGAAATGATATACACAGAGATAATGTGATGTGTGGAAATAGAATTTCCCAACAAGTTGTCATGCGTAGGTGTGTGTGTGGTGTGGAGTGATTTAAATGTAAAATTATTTTGTCTATTTTGTGAATTGAATGGTATTGTTAGGTTTGTGGAGTTCACCATGAGTCTTATTTCGATAATTCGAATTATTCAATGTGTAGAGTTTGTCAAGTATTTTATTCTTATAAAAAATCACGTTAACTGGATATCGATAGCCTTTTGATCAAAATATATTTTTATTGATAGTTTATTTTTAAAATCTTATTTACCATTAACAAAAATATGATTTAATCAAGGGTTATTGATATCCAATCAATGTGATTTTTGTATGAATAAAATACTCAACGAACTCTGCACATTGACAGTTCAGATTATCAAAATGGGACTTGTGATGGGCCCTACAGACCCAACAGTATTGTTCAATCCACAAAGTGGCCTGAATAGAATCCTTTCCCAATTATAAATTAGATTGTGAATAACGGATTGACAAATAGTCAAACTGTGAATGATTTCAATTTGTTAATTGATTAAAAAATAATTTTAAAAAATTATCAAGTATTTGTATAATATATATATATATAACACTAGTTTACAATAAATTTAACATCTTAAATCTCTCTCACACTGATTTTAATTTGATATTTTATTAGAAACAAAAAAAATATATATGTATACTACAGTGGAGTGAGACGATTTTGAATGTAAATTATAATTTTCAAATTGCAAATCAAACTAACTCGTAGTTAATGGGCGGGTTGGTGCGAATCAATGAGGATTTGGCAATATTTTGCACAACTTGTATCATGTGTGTCTCATAATTTTACAGCAAAATTAGGCTAGATTGTAGTTAATCTCGCCATCTAGTTCAATTCATTATGGGCTTACTTTAGCAATTTGAATAGTTTATTTTATAAGGCCTGTAAGCAAAATTATTTATGTTAAAAATTAAATTAATCAAACATCGTTAAGCACTTAATCAAATGACACTTTTCTCAACAAAAAAAAAAAAAACTAAACAAACTTCATTTTTAAAAGATAACATAGTCTGGAATCATATTTTATGGTATTGTGGGGCCACGGTGAGCATGACTCCAAACCTATCTCGATAATCCAAACCATTAACTATCTAGAGCTTGTCGAGTATATCATTCTTACAAAAAATCATGTTGATCAATCATAGTAGCCAATTGATCAAATTGCATTTGTTTCAATGGCAGTTGTAATTTTAAAAATACATCACAGACACAAATGCAATCTTATCAAATTGCTATTGATATCCAATTAACTTTATTTTTTGTAAGAATGATGTACTCAACAAATTCTACATATTTACGGAGAAAAATTGTTCTCCTTTTTAAAATCAAATTGTCATTTGATTGCTTTTTGAACAAATTTGATGCAATCAAGTGGTTACTAATATTCGATCAACTAATTTTTTGCATGAATAATTTATTTGACGAACTCTACAAAACAATAATTCACATCATCAAAATAAATTTGTAAATAGAGGATTGACAAATAGTCAAACTTAATGAGTCAAACTATTTTTTTCAACTCAAATGGTTTCTCTTTTAAGAGTTAGAGGAAACGATGGCCAAATACTGACAATTACTAAATTTCAACAATCCCGCTAGGCAACTTGAAATAGTCGAGGCTTGAGCGGCCTGACTTTGATTTTTCAACTCACCCTTCTACTATGCTTAATTCTCACACATTTTTGCTCTCTCTCTCTCTCTCTCTCTCTCTCTCTAGTGATCCCAGTTTTGACCCGACACTTGTGGTAGTCCAGATTCGGGTTTATGGTTTCTAAATGTTGTTTATAGTTGTTTTCCCTTTATTCCTCCTTAAATTTGGTTATTTGGATGTGTTAAGCGTGTTCGAAATAGGTTGATTGCTTGGTTTTCAAACCTTATGTTGCCTAGATTTTTGGTCCTCTGCTCGAGCGACACTTCTTGTGCTTGAGCGGGATTTGCGAACTCTTAGTACTTTGCACATCTACAAAAGTACAGGAAGAGCGTTTTCTACGCTCGAGTGGGTGGGCACTCGAGTGGCCTTTCTTTAGCTTGAGCGGTTTGTCTGTTGTCTGTAAAAGTACTGGATATGTGTATTCTGCGCTTGAGCTGGTCATTTCTTGCACTCGAGTCGAACAACTTATTGTGTTTAACGCTCGAGCGTCAACTCTTGCGCTCGAGCGGACTGTGCATATATCATTTTGTGAAAATGACTTTTTACATCACTTTTTTAGATCTTTTGTTCTAAAAACCCTAAAGTGACTCACTCTCTCTCTAAAATACTCTCTCTTTCTCTCTCTCTACATTTTATTCTAGATCCGTTGATCTCTTCGCCCTAGTGTCTTTGGGAAAATGGTAGAAGCACCTTGAGAGCTCCATTTTGATCCGATTGGAGTTTGGTTTCGGCGCCATTGAAGTTTCGTCCTTGCTCCATTGGTCTTCTAAACTTGAGGTAGGGACTCTATAGCGATCCCGGTTTCCCTCCATTGTTTATTGTATTCCGGACTCGGTCCGTGGTTGAGTGTTATTGTTGTCTATGTTATATTTTCGTCCTTCGATTCTTTATATTTGAGTTTTGGGTTGTGTTGGGTAGGTTTGATACAGGTTAGTTGTGTTTAGAAACATAGAGTTGATGCCCAGATTTTGGCCTCCACCCTCGAGCGAGGCTTTTCACGCTTGAGCGGACCCTTTTGCATTTGCTCATCTACTCGAACGGGCAGTTTGACGCTCGAGCGGGATTATTCCATCTTCAGTACTTTTCTTGCAGGTCATCGGACGCTCGAGCGTCCACTTTCACGCTTGAGCGAGGACCTTCGTCTGCAGAACTTCTGGAGGTGTGCATTCGACGCTCGAGCGTCGCTTTTCACGCTCGAGTGGGAGTCTGTGTCTAACGCTCGAGCGGACTGTGATGTATATCAGTCCGAGAGAAGCCATTTTTGAACCACCTTTTTGATCCACTCTTTCTCTCTAGCTCTTCAAAACCCTAATTTGAGAGCTTTTCTCTCTAGAACTCTCTCTCTCTCTCTCTCTCTACATTTTGATCTTGGTTTAGTGAGACCCAAACATTGTGTCTTCATTAAAGTGTGAGAGCTTTTCAAGACCTCTATTTTGATTCGAAAAGTTGTGAGTTTGGAGCACTTTCAAGTTTGTTCATCATCTCCTTTGGGTCTCTTCACTTGAGGTAGGGATAACTACTCATATTTATGGCCTTTGACATAAACATGTAGTCATTTTGATTTAATGTTAAAGTTGGAAAATTTTGGGTGTTAGGGTTTCAAAACTTGAAATGTATAAAGAGAGGTTTTTGTTCCTTTTGAATTACACATGTGTATTTGGGTCTTAAAATGAGGTTATTGATGTTTATTGATGATAAATGAGCCTTAGGGCCAAACTTGGAAACAAGGGGGAAAAGCCCTAATTTTTATGTGATTAATTATTTGTACAATTAATTTGGGAAAGTATGAGAATGTGAAATTAAGGTGAAAATCATGAAATTGGGAAGTTAAGAGATGGAATGGTGTAGTTGGATTGATAAATCACTCACCTTTGAAATTGTAGATAATTTATCTGTTTGATAATTTATTATCTGTTTAGAAATAACTGCTTTGGGTTATCGGTGGAGGATAGTCTTGATTGTTGTAGACACTGCATGATGATTAGGTGAATTAAAACTAATCAGTTGAGTATGTCACTGAATATGACGGATGGAATAACACATTGAATATGTGCTTTGCTTGATCATTGTATATGATAAGTGTTTAAATACATTGTACATGTATGTTGTTTGGGAGGAGATAGGAAATTTACTCCACGGTCTGAGAGGAGATAGGGGATGTACTCCTAAACCGAATTTGGAAGAAGATAGGGGATGGATTCCAGTGATAACCAAGTTGGCCGGAGTGTCCAGAGTGAAAGTCCTGAAATCCTAATTGCGTTTGCATAACGTAGATGAATTGAAGTATTGAAGTGTCAATAATGTGAGTTGTAGGCTCATATTACCTGATCATGATCGAAGTATCGTTAACATGAGTTGTAGTCTCATCATAAACTATCTGAAAGAATAGGGAACCATATCTATGAATTGGTTTAGATAATGAAATAGAAGGGAATTGAATGTATTTGTGAATAAGGATCGGTTATGAAAGGGATGTATGTTTGTTTATATGAGTTAAACATTTATCAAATGCCAATATTTTAGTTATATCTCTACTGGGCGTTGGCTCACCCTATATGGGACATCATTTTCAGGTGCAGATGATATGCCGCCACCAAGGTTGTAGCTTGGGAGGTTATAGAAGCTGAAGGCTTATTTTTGGTATAGTTATATTTGTGTTACATGTAAATTCAAGGCAAGGGCTTAATGTGTTTTGAGTTAGTACTCTTTTTTTGTAACCAAGTGTTGACTTGAAAAGTTGTAAGCCTGTAGGGCATTTACTTTTGTTGTCAACATGTAATACTTTTATAATGAATACTCTGATATATGGAAATACGCTTTATTCTCTTATGTCTATGGATGTCATAATAGTTGGGTTTATATGTATTATTTTGAGGGCGTTACAGACTCTTTACACCTTAATATGGGTTTTAACATGGTTATAGGTTGTTTTGTGAAAATAGGTGTGATTTAGGGGTGTTTTGAGCAAACCTAGGATTTGGATTCAAGTTTGAAAAGAGGGGTTTCTATGTGGGTGTTATATAAATGATTATAGGGTTTGGATATGAGGTCATCTTGTGTTAAAATAGTTGATTTTGGCCTTTGGGTTAATATTTGGAAGAATGGAGAGCTTTGCCCTAAAATGTCTTGAATAATTATTTTGTATAAATAATGAAATTGGTATGGAAAATGTGAATTTGGGAGGATGTATACATGAATGGTGTTGTTGGATTTGTTTAATCACTCACCTATGGAAATTTGATAATTTATTTTTTATAGAGATTGTATATCTATTTAAAAATATCTGCTTTGGGTTATCGGTGGAGGATAGTCATGATTGTTGTAAACATTGCATGTGGATTAGGCGAATTGAAACTAATCCCTTAACTATTATCATTGAATATGATTATGAATGATATACATTATATATGTATAATATTTGGGAGGAAAAAGGGGATGCACTCCATGTTTTGAGGAGAAGAAAGGGGATAGACTCCATTGAACTAAGTTAGCTTGTATGTCCAGGGTGAAAGTCCCGAAAACCATTTGTATACATGGGTGTTGATTCCCGCGGACGAAATTTTCGTAAAATGGCAAATATAAGTGAATGTATTTGTATAATGATTTTATTTGTTGGAAACTTGTGAGGTGAAACCTCTATTGATGGGTTAGCAGTGGATGTATCTATTGAACCAAAACGAATGAATTGAGATGCGTGTTTGGCATAATATAGTTTTGGAAAGAGTTATGAAGATTTTGTCGTAAGACAATAAATATGTGCATCATACTTATATCTTTTTAATTCTCATATATTGTGTTAGTATGTTTCTACTGGGCTTTGACTCACCCTACTTGGGAACCATTTTCAGGTGTTGGGGACATGCCTCTACCAAGGCAATAATGTGGAGGGACTTTTGAGGAGCAAAAGCTTCTTTATTTTGTTTTATTCTTTTGTAGCATATGCTTAAATTGTATTGAGCTAGGCTCATATTTGTGTAACCAAGCCACGACTTAGAAAGATGTAAGCCAATAGGGCATGTGACTGTATGTTTAGTTTCAATCCTCTCAACATTGTAATACATGCTAAAGATTCAAGATGAACATTTGTGAATGCATATCGCATGTGTTAACTTTTGTAAATAAACTGTAATGAATGATGCACCTAATTTCTATTATTCTTTCGCTTATGAGTTGGATTTATTGTATTTTTTTTGGGGGGCATTACAACTTAGTATCAAAGCGTACCAGGTTTGAATACTTTGGGTACATAGGATGTGGCTAGTGCCACAATGGGCTTGTCTTGCTTGTTAGAGACTTAAAGTACGAATGATATGTGTTTATATGCTAACATGCTTATATGATTATATGGGTATGAAATTGAATTTCTAGGATATTAATTGAGTCTACGGGTTTCTACAAGTCCTATTAGAAAAGCACTTGATCACTGTTGTTTCTAATTGGAACTCTGGTGAACGCTACGGGACGATCATTATCCAAGAATGAGATTCGTATGTGTTTATATGATTATTTGCCTACGTGGAGTAAATTACTATTGTCCATCATATTAGGATGTGAGTAAGTTAGCTTTGACACATTTGTAAATGTGCTAATCTCTTTTGTTACCTTCATTAGGATGTCAGGACGTGGGCGTAGTGGTGGTAGGCGTGGTAGGCCTAGAAGGCACGAAGTGCCCATACCGGATGATATTCCGGCACAAGAAGAAGGGGATGGTCAGGTCAATGTGGCCAAACCGGTTGGTCAGCAGGCCATGGACGCCTTAGCCCGCAAAATGGTTAGAGCATTGCAGGAATCCATGGATATTCTCAGGGCTGAAAATCAAGTCCAGGCCTAAGTAGCTAAAGCATGGCCGTCTTTTCTGAAGAGAGAGTTCTTCCATGGATAAGTTTTTGGGTGATCCCAAGGAGCTATTGAAGGCATATGAGTGGCTAGAGCAGATGGCGAAGCTGTTTGAGATGCTCGGCATCGAAAACGGGATTTTGAGAGTGACCTTGGCGTCTTTCCAACTAAAAGAAGATGTGGGGCAATGGTGAAAGTATGCACGATGGTGTATTGGACGGACTTGGAAGGCTTTCGTCGACGTCTTCCAGGACAAGTTTTTGCCTCCCACAGTAAGGGAGAAGTTGAGAGACCAATTCACTAAGTTAGTGTAGTTAAATACACCGGTAGCCGAGTTTGAGGCCACATTCACTAGTTTGTCGAGGTTTTCACCCGAGCTTGTGGCGACTGAGGAACGATGTTGCTTGGAGTTTGAGAAGAGGTTGAGGACATGTTTAATGTTTAAAGTGGCCGGTTCGATGA
Organism: Camellia oleifera; assembly: GCA_022316695.1. Taxonomy (NCBI): domain Eukaryota; kingdom Viridiplantae; phylum Streptophyta; class Magnoliopsida; order Ericales; family Theaceae; genus Camellia; species Camellia oleifera. The sequence continues at coordinate 115,485,177 of CM039315.1, forward strand.
TTAGGGATTACAGACGCCTTGTGGAAGTGGCGGCTCATCTGGAGACCGTAATGCAGTTGGAGGGGGAGAGGATGAGGGGCTCTAAGGGGAGTCAGGATGCCCAGGGGGACAGTAAGAGGCAGAGGGGTCCTAACCCCCAGTAGTCCCATGGAGCACAGTCGAGGTCTACCTTTCCAATGCCGAGTTCGGGTTCTGTGAGAGGTGGTCAGCGGGATTTCATTTGTTTTAAGTGTGGTCAATTAGGCCACAAGTCTCCAGCTTGCCTGCAGAGAGGAGGAGGGCAGCGATCTACACCGTCTTCGGCTCGCTCTCAGAGCCAGAGTCAGGGGAGAGGGCAACCGCTCACATGTTATCAATGTGGATAGGCGGGCCACCTGAAGAAATTTCGCCCACAGTTGGGTGGCACATCTGGTGCGTCTGGCTCGAGGCAGACACAAAGCCACCAGCCTGCACAGTCAGCACAGGCCTCAAGGGCCAATTAGGGAGCCTTTTCGGCTCAGTCAGTGCATCAGTCCTATGCTCCGAGGGGTGAGCAAGTAGATCAAAGGTCTACAGGGCGTATGTATGTTATTACCGCGGTAGATCTAGTACCAGTGCCTTCAGTAGTGAGAGGTACTTTTTTGTTTTGCAATTCAGTTGCTGATGTGTTGATTGATACAGGTGCATCGTATTCATTTATTTTATCTGCATTCGCATTGATTTTAGGGCCAAAGTTGGCTCAGGTAGCATCTCCCATCTGTGTGCAATCACTTATTGGGGGTGAAATGATTTTGAAGCAGAGGTGTCGGGGTTATGATATAGACGTTGCTGGTCGCCGACTTCCTTTTTCATTTGTGTTGATTAATATGTCCAGTTTTGATGTTATTTTGAGTATGGACTGGTTATTGTCATACCGGACTGTCATAGACTACTATCGTCAAAGGGTTACTGTATGTACTTTGAGCGGTGATTGTTTTCATTTCTTGGGGGACCGGGTTAGTAAAGTCTTATCATCGGTGTTTGATTCGCGTGGGCAGAGTGAACTTAGTTGTCTTCTTGCTAGCTTCTTGAGTAGTGAGTGTGATGAAGTCCAGGTTAAATTGCCAAGAGTGGTTTGTGAATACTCGAATGTCTTTCTAGAGGATCTTACTAGTTTACCACCTCACCGAGAGATCGAGTTCTCTATTGATTTAGCGCCTGGCACGGCACCAGTTTCTATGGCACTATATCGGTTTGCACCTACTAAGTTGAGTGAGTTGAAAGTTCAACTCCAAGAATTATTAGATAAAGGTTTTATCTGCCTTAGTACTTCACATTGGGGAGCACCGGCTCTCTTTACTAAAAAAAAAGATGGAGCGTTGTGACTTTATATAGATTACTAGAAGTTGAACTAGGTAACTGTTAAGAACAAGTACCCAATGCGTCGTATAGATGATTTATTTGATCAGTTGAAAGGGTCTTGTTGCTTTTCTAAGATAGACTTGAGATCGGGTAATCACCAGTTGAGAGTAAGGGAGGAGGACATCCCGAAGACGACATTTCGTACGTGGTATGGCCACTCTAAGTTTCTTGTAATGCCTTTTGGGTTAACCAATGTGCCAGCTGTATTTATGGATTTAATGAACCGGATCTTCCATGAGTTTTTAGACTGTTTTGTGGTCGTCTTGTGGATGACATCTTGATTTACTCACTCTCTGAGGAGGAGCATAAGGAACACTTGTGAATAGTGCTCGAGTTGCTTAGAACCCCAAGTTGTATGCTAAGTTTGGGAAGTGTGAGTTTTGGCTGAAAGAAGTTAAATTCGTAGGCCATGTGGTATCCAAGGAAGGGGTGACTGCAGATTCATCTAAGATAGAGGCAGTACAATATTGGGAGCAACCTAAGAATGCTTTTGAGATCCGTAGTTTCCTTGAGTTGGCCGGGTATTATCGAAGATTTGTGAAGGGTTTCTCTAGTTTAGTTTCATCGTTTACTAGACTGACAAAGAAGGGAGTTAAGTTCGTGTGGAATGAGACTTGTGAGAAATCATTTTAAGAGCTTAAGGTTAGACTTACCATTGCTCCAATCTTGATTATTCCGGAGAGGGGTTTAGGCTATTCAGTATATTGTAATGTTTGACGGGAAAGTTTTGGTTGTGTTTTGATGCAAAAGGGGAAGGTAGTAGCCTATGGCTCACGGCAGTTGAAAACACACGAGAGGAACTACCTTACTCATAATCTAGAGTTGGCAACGATGATATTTACCTTGAAAATTTGAAAGCACTATCTATATGGTGAGAAATTTGAGGTGTTTTCCGATCACAAGAGTCTAAAGTATCTGTTTACATAGAAAAACTTGAATTTGAGACAGAGAAGGTGGATAGAGTTCATAGAGGATTATGATTGTGAGTTGCATTATCACCCGGGGAAGGCCATCGTTATAGCCGACGCCTTGAGTAAGAAATCTGTTAGTAGTATGGCTAGTATTGCTATTCGGGATTGGGAGATGTTGGGTGCGCTTGGAGAGTTTAACTTGTATCTTGGCGAGTTCGTTGCATTTGTGGCTTTGTTTACAGTAGTTACCTAACCTACACTTGTGAATCGAGTGATGGAAGCACAAAGGGGTGATCTTGAGGTAGAAACCCTCCGGGAGAAGATCTCTAGTGAGAAGGTAGAAAGAGACTTGAGCGTGTATCCCGACTTGAGTGTGAGATACCGTGACCGTTTGTTTGTGTCGGAGTTTTGCCAAGAGGAAGTACTCCGAGAGTTTCATCATTTACGCCTTGCAGTGCGTCTAGGAGGTACAAAGATGTATCATGATCTAAGTCGTTAGTTTTGGTAGAGGGGTATGAAGAAGGACGTGGCCATGTTTGTGTCGAAGTGCCTCACTTGCCAGCAAGTGAAGGTCGAGCATCAGAGGCCAGCTGGTTTGTTGCAACCCTTGCCTATAGCCGAGTGGAAGTGGGAGCATGTCACGATGGATTTTGTTGTGGGCCTTCTGAGGACTCAACGGGGCAGTGATGCCACTTGGGTAGTAGTTGACCGGTTAATCAAGTCGGCGCACTTTATACCTATGCGTGTGAGTGACTCAATAGATTTCCTTGCCGACTTGTATATTCGGGACATAGTAAGGTTGCACGGGGTCCAAGTGACAATTGTTTCAGATAGAGATCCGTGTTATACGGCCCGGTTGTAGTAGAGCTTACAGGGTGCCTTAGGCATTAGACTGCCTTTAAGCACAGCGTATCATCCTCAAACTAATAAGCAGTCAGAGTGTACCATTCAGATTTTAAAGGATATGCTTTGGGGTTGCGTCCTTGATTTTAAGGGTTTGTGGGAGAGACACTTGCCCTTAGTGAAGTTCACCTATAACAATAGCTTCCAATCAAGTATTGGCATGGCACCGTTCAAGGCCTTGTATGGCCGACCGTATAGGTCTCCTGTGTGTTAGGCTGAGGTAGGTGATTGTCACAACCTAAACCCGCCCCTATGGGTTTAGCACCGTAACCAGCCAGTAATCCGAGATTACCGAAAGCCTGTTTAATAGTAATACAGTAAAACAGAGTACAGGGGCATGGCAGAAGCCATTATAGTAATAAAACAATGTCCAATGAGCTGTGATAGTCTATATGCAAAAAGACTTTTCATACATATATATAGTCCGTATAGAACAGTATGCATCATATATACAATCATTCAATACAGGGACTTAATCCCTATTAAACAGTACGGTACAGTGCAAAATATACAGTCTATACAGTAGTACATCACAGATACAGAGACAGGCGAGGAGATTAAAGCACCCCTAAGCCATAGCTTGAACAGTATTGGAACCTCAAAGTGAGGCACAAAGGTTGGCTTGACAAAACTGGAGTTTACCCCGACGCTTCTAGCAACGGTCCGGTGCCTGTACACCTACATATATATATGAGCAGTGAGCTAAAGCCCAGTGAATAACATAATGCGTAAAGGGGTTAAGAAAGAATGTCCTTTCAGTATTTTAAACAGTCGTTTGCCTCGGTAAATCAATTATATAGTCGGTGGCTTATACTTCATGTCATATCAGTCATTTAGAAATCATAGTAATCGTATGTGGCACATCCGATAGCAAAACAGTACGGTGGTAGTAGTAGTGTCAGTACAGTGATAGTACAGTAGTAGTAACGGTAACAGTACAGTAACGGTAATAGTACAGTAACAGTACAGTTCTTATGGACTCAAGAGGTGTCTCGCACAGATTCTAGAGGTGGCTCACACTGTAGCACTTAGGTCCGTGCAGCACTTTGCTCCAGATTTCACAGATTGGCTTAAAGCCCAGTATGGACTCAAGAGGTGTCTCGCACAGATTCTAGAGGTGGCTCACACGGTAGCACTTAGGTCTATGCAGCACTTTGCTCCAAAGATATCTGTGACAGTAGCAGTACAGTAAATAGTAGGTCTTAAAAGACCGAACAGTCAGTTGATGGCCATCAATCAGTAAACAGTAGTGGTTCCAACGAGGGAACCGACAGAGATTTCTGTAACAGTAACAGTAAACAGTAGGTGCTAAGGATGCCACAGTACAGTTTAGAAATAAAGGACATACATTCATTCAGTAAATAATACCAGTTCAGTAAACAGTTCAGTTTAGTATTCAAAAGATAATCATTTGAACATATCTTTACACAATTGTTACTCACGGAGTTTTGGGCTACGGTAAGCTAAAGCGTCTCCTCGGTAAGCCAACCCTACACAGTTAACAGATTGAACACACACTAAGCTACACAGTTGGGAAAGATAATAACTTAATTCCTAATTTGCCTCAGTGTGTTCTACATCTATATCCTCATTAAGATGTCTTAAACTAGGGCTAAGAATGCCTAGATTGGGATGATGATACAAAGATGTGCACAGAGAACAGTTTTTAGAATTTTCAGAAAAACAGAGTTCCGCTCGAGCGTGGGTTTCCCCGCTCGAGCAGACATGCAACAAAGGTCCACACTCGAGCGTCAACCACCCCGCTCGAGCGCATGACACAAGCCTCCGCTCGAGCGTACAATCCTTCGCTCGAGCGGACTGTAAAACAGTGAGAGATGCTGGGAACTCGATTTCCCCGCTCGAGCGGCACTTCCCCCGCTCGAGCAAACGACCAAAATCTGGAAATTTCAGATTTGAACTCCAAGATCAAAATCAAGTTTCAAAGCATCAAAATCGATCCTCTTGGGCTGAATTTCTGAAAAACTCTTGTAAACTCATAATATTACATGATTCCAAGCTCAATTTATAAAATTAAAGCCCAAAGGTAGTTTATTTAAACTCATTTTCAAATCAATTCTCAAGAACATGATGAACATGCAATGTCCATGAATCCAATCAACTTCAAAGCTCCAAAGCAAGTTCAAATGAGTCTAAACTTCCAAAATCATGATGAATCCATGATCTACTCTCCAAACATGAACATGCATGTGAGGAATTATGAACTACATCCTCAAAACTTAACAATATAAACATGCATGCATGGATTCTAACTCACATATGGAGCTATTTCATGACTCAATCCACTAAACTTGATATGAATCATGCATGAACAATTTTAAATACAACAATGAGGGGTTCAATTCCTTACCTAGATCTTCAATTACAAGTGTAGAAGTTCAATTAGGCAAATCCCCTACAATTTCTTCAAGTCTCCAAACAAAAACACAAGATGAACTCAATTTCCCTCCCTCTCTCTCTCTAGGTCGACTCAAACAAGGGGAATGAGCTGATGATGTGTTTTGTTGAATGCATGATAAGGCCCAAAGATGATTCAAGTAGTGGGCTACTTAAGTGGCAAAGTTGTAATTAAAGCCAACTATGCAATTCAACCTATTTAATCTAATTTAATCATACCAAATCATATTTCAGGTAAACACACCATTGTAGACACCCCATTTTTTACCGTCCTCAAGACTTGGACGTCACCGCTTGAACACTCGGTGATTACCCATGTTTGTGTTTGTTTGGAGTTCCCGGAGTCCTCGGCTACGTGCCTTGCCTCAGGACCTCCGAACTTGACTGTTTTGTGTTTGGTTTTGCACCAAACACTTGTGCTTTGCCTTGGAGGGGCAGGGAATGCCTTTTGAGGCATCCCCACACACCACCGGCAGTGGCTAGAGGCCACCGGCTGGTTGATGTTTCCATCGGCACTATATTGTGCCGGTCGGCACTATTTTGTGCCGGTCGGCACTCTTTTTGGCAAAATGACCATTTTGCCCTGCCGATCACTTTACAGCTGTTTTTGGAGATATTTTCAGACAGCTTTCTTGCATTTGTTTCCCCTCCATACACGTGTATGGAGGGATGAGCCTTTGATTGACTTAGCTTGTAAGCTTTGTCCTCTATAAGAGAAGGCTCTCTTCTCTTGGTTAAAGGGTTAGCAAACTTAGACATTTTAGAGAAAAAATACAGAGAAGAAGCTCTGGTTTTAGGGTTTGAATTCTATATCTATCCTATCTCTCTTTTTCTCTCTTGTTTTGTACACTAGGTGTTTGTGTCTCACTATTGCACATCAACACCTAGTGTTTCACCTTCCCCTGGCTACTGAGGTCCCAAGAGGTTATTCTTGCTGTTCTTGACTGGTTTGGAGCTCAAGGAAGCAACAAAGTCAACATTTGTGAAGAGGGTCAACAAGGGTGAGAAACTTACTTTATTTACCCCATTCTTGCACTCCATTTCGACCTATCCTTGAACTGTTTTTGTGCTTGGTGTTCAATACAAAAAAGTTCTGTTTTTTAGCCCTCTTGATAGTTCATTAAGGGTACTTTGTGCTTTGGGGAGGTTTGACCACCCTTAGGTCTTGAGAAGGCCACTTTTTTGTGCTATTTGGTTGAGCTCCGGGATTTTGGTGTTAGGATCTCTTCACCACTGAAATCTTGAGGGATTTCAGTGGTGTAGATGATGCCTTAAAGTCTCAAGAAGGAGAGGGCCACCCCCTCTCCTTGATGTCCTTGAAAAGGGCAAGATTTGGCCTCTTGAGAGAGCATAGTGTTTGATTGTTTGTTGAGCATGTCTTGGCTGCATTTTATGTTTATTATGCCCTAATATGACATTGCTAAGTGTTGGTTTTAGTACTCTTTGCATGATTTGCATAGTTGCTTTGTAATGCCTCTTTAGTCCCTTAACATGCCTAGGTCGTATGCCTTTATTTCCAGCATGTTTTAGGCCTAGATCCATGAATGTTTTATGCTTATTTTGACATGTTCTAGCTCTGTCCATAGTCATTTGGGTTGATCTTGGCATGCATTATATAGCTCCTTTGCATTTGGCTTGTTGGCCTTAAGAGCATGAGAGTGTAGCATGTCTTGCTTGCTTTATTTTTGATGGTTTGGAACCATTTAACATGTCATTTCAGACCCTTCGGTGTGCTTGTATGCTTGCCTTAGTTGCCTCTTTAATGCTTTAAAAGCATGTGTTGAATGCTCCATGTTTTGGCCATGTTGCATGCCTTTGGATTCAAGCCTCTTAGATGCCATCTAAGTAGTCTTTTGGGCTTAGTTTTACATGCTAAAAATCTGTTTTGGGTTGTTCAACGCGTGCCATATTTGTTTTGCATAAGTGTAGTTCAATGCCTCATTGACTTGCTTTGAAGACTTGGGCCATTTGTTGCATGTTTAGCTTGCTTTGTTGCATGATTTGGCATCATGTTTTGCATGATTTTCAGAGCTTTCTATGCATGCTAGTAGTCCATGTTTAACTCCTTTCAAGTGTGCTTGAATGTTGTTCATTATGCTTAAGTGTTGGTGCCTTAACTTGTGCATGTGTGCATGTGTGTTTGGCCCTCATGATTTAGCATTTTGGCCAATGGTTTTAGGCCTATTTGGAACTGCCTAATCCATGTTTGAGTCCACCCCCTTGCTTAGTCCATATGCTTCCTTGCTTAGGTTGTGCACCTAGCATGTTTTGCTTGCTTGCATTGCCCATTTTGCATACTAGTTGACATGTCTAGGATTGCATCATATCGGCATGCATGCTAAGCCTCTTGAAGTGAAGTGTGATAGAGGTTTAGCACCCTTATGTGCTTGTTTGCATTGCATGCATTTGAAATCAAAGTTGCACACTTGGTTTTTTGGGCCATCATGCATGGAAATGCGTGATTGGTGGTCTGAGAACCGAGGCACATCTTCCCTTGAGTCATCAATATGATAAGGGGCATGTTTAGTGCATACATTGTTGGAATTGCATTGCCATGCCAATATTTGCCCTCTGCTGCTGTGAGTTGCAGGTTCTGCAGGCATTCAGTGCCGGCCGGCAGTTTTTAGTGCCGACCGACAGTAAATTTTCAGCCGATGGATCAATTCAGTGCCGATGAGCTCAATCCACTGCCGGTGGAATTTTTGTGCAGCCGGTAGTGATCTTCAGTACCTAAGGAAGTATTCCTAGGACTGTGGCAGTCTTCTGAGATGCAAAGCAGGGAAAACAGAGGCAAGCTAGGCATGGCAGTGCAATTCCGAGTGGAACCCGAGCGCGCGTGCATTGAGCCCTCGCCCCGAGGCGATTTACTGCTTTGCTTAGATTAATTATTTTGTTAATTTAATTAATTTGTAATATTTAATTAGCTTGCGTAGTTAATTAATTCGTATTATTCTTTCGGTCCCTCCGAGTGAGGGCATAATTGTAATAAGTGTGCGTGAGTGGGTGTATGTCTTCCAACCCCCATTTCTTTCTCCCTTTTACTTACCTGCTTTTAATGGTTAGTATTAGGGCACATTTATTTTAGCATACCTTATGCTATGCATGCGTGCATCCATGCATTTGTTTACATGCATCGGGCTCGGTACATCACGCTAACTGCATTGTATTCCAAATTCTAAATTGAATACGTGCTATTTGTAGCATTCCATATGCCATGCTTAGGACAGCCGAGCCTGTCTAGATCGCATCCTTGCCTGTGTTGCATTAGCCACTTAACATGAACTAGGACATGCATGTTTGCTAACTAGTTTATTGTTTTGGCACGGAGTACGATGTAAGTATTTTACGCTTTAGCATACCACATGCGTGTGAATGTTGCCATGACAGTATGCTTACCATGCGGCTAAGTGCTTATGTGAGATAAACTGTTTGAATGCCTGTGGGTGGAGGTTGGATTGCTTGAGTTGGGAAAACTCATTGAAATCCGTGTTTTAGCCTACTTGCGAGTAGCAAATTCCAAAACGAACGGATATGCAATGTTTATTTCCAAATTAGGCAATCTAGTCTATACTTGTTTGCTGTGCGCATAACATAGTGATTCTAGGTTAATAATTGGAATAAGAACACATAACGTTTTCAAAAACGGATATCACGGTTAGTAGAGGCCGGTCTTCGGACCGGGCGAAAGGGGGTGCTCATAGCTGACCTTCCCCGATCGTACCCAAGCTCCCGAGCCAAGACATTTGGTGATGACGGACACGTGGCCTTCGGCACCGAGTCAGGGTTTCCTAAATTTCCCATTTTAAAATATTTAGGTGGCGACTCTGTAATCTGGCAAAGCAGTGTATGTTTGGCACTACTTTTTCAAAATCTGTTTTTTCTTCAAAACGATTTGCCGGATTTGGACTCTTTGGTTCAGATTTAGAACCGCAACACAATAAGGAAGTCCGAACTGTAGCATAGAGGCCCACGCGGGCGCTGTTACAGTTTCTAGCGACTCTGTTGGGGAGTTTAGAGAGCTTGACTCGAACTCGTGATATCCTGTTTTGACTACACTTATGTGTTTCTTTGCATTGCATGTGCATTGGTGCGCCTAGGACACCGTGTTGGCCATCTGCTATTCCTGAGCAGTTTGCCGGAGGCTTGTCTTGTCAAGGCATGACCATAAGGCTGACCGATTGCGGGCTCTGCCAGAATGGGAACACAAACCCCAGTTTTTACCGAGGCACCCTTTTTGACCATTCGACCTAGTGCATATTCGGAATCCATAGTGACCATTCCAAACTAGGACAGGTTGCTTACCCGATATAGGTTGTTTGAAACCGCTGCGTGCGTAGTGAAACCCTAGCTCCTGACAAAATAGGACAGGGAAACCCTACCCCAACATAGGGGTGTATTGGCTCTCATTTACTTGCTATGTGCTTTTTAGAGTGTATCTCTGCAGGGGAACGCATATATCAGTTTGCAAAGTTTGAGCATCAGGCCTGAGGGCACTAGTATCAGTATTGTTGAGAATCAGTTGTGTCTGCGGGTATCAGTTCAGTTTTGAACAGTAATTCTGGGGAACAGTGATCAGTAGTAGAGTACAGTTGTCCGGCTGCATCCGGGTTTGATCTGTTTGGGGCTGAAATACTGCTTGTTTTCCGTTTCAGTTCAGAGATTCAGAGAGCCGATCTAGAACAGCTAGTGTCTTCTCCTTGCTGAGGCAAAACTGAACATGACGCAAAACTCAGAAGAGATTGTGGTCATGACGGCCGTGTTGAGTCAAGGAATCACCCCGCAAGGTGAGGCTAACATTGACCTACCGCATCCGCCCAAGTCACCTGCCGCACATCCAATCTGGACCCCTCAACTATATCAGGCTCGCGAGCCCACCACATTTGAATTAATGGGAATGATAGGCGATCTTCAAAGATCTGTGGCGGATCTCGCCTATGGAATGTCTGTTTCGCCACCAACCGCACCGTATGCCGGAGGCTTCATACCCCAAGAGCCCCCACTACTGGGACGAATTGTAATTGAACTCAACCAACCGGAGATGACCTCCAGCTATGGCAACGACGCATTAAACCAAGCCCTAGATCAGGCTGAGGCCAGAGACAAAGGCAAGATGAAGGCCGGGGCCGACCCTATCGAACAACTGCTGTGGGCAGTAGAGGCTTTGAAAGCCGGTGGAATGAACAGGCAACAGATATCTGCAGTTGTGTCAAAAGCTATGGAGGATGCTTTCCCCACTCCGCCCGAGGGTGATTCCAGTCAATCAGAGAATCGGGACAGGCCCCGTCATGCTAGAACAGTTCCTCCCCCTCCCAGCCTTGCATCCGGAAATGATCAAAAACCCAAGGCCGCACCCGCCGATCCGTTCGCTAATGCATCTAGCAAGAGTACTCAGACTCCAAAGTACCTGCCCCGAGAGCGCAGGGTCTTCCATGCTCTCTACATGCCGTTGTCCAAGGCACTTCAAATCCTTGCCGAGAGGGGACACCTTAAACCCCTGGAGCCTAGGCCTCTCCCGAAGAATCTCCCTGATACTCACGACTCTACTCAGTACTGTGCGTACCATCAGCAGACTGGCCATGCCACTGATAACTGCTTCCGCCTCCGTCATAAGGTGCAAGATTTGATCGACAACGAGGTTATCGTCCCGCCTACTTCAGCAAAGTCCATCACCACTCAGTTGTTGGATTTCGAGGATACAGATACTGCAAGTATGTAATCAGAAGGTGAACCGCCTGCGGGCAGTGTCTGGTACATTTTTGGATGTGGCGTTTGGCACGCATTTTTGAGCACCTGCCAATGCTAGTTTTGTAAATCCTAACTTGGGTGTCGAGTCAGTCTTTTGTTTTGTTTTTGAGTCTGTCTCTCTGTATTGAGTCAGTCTTTTTCTTACAGAGTCTGTCTTGCCGTAACAAGTCAGTCCCTTTTGTATAGTATACCAGGTGATTTCGGGGTTGTTGCCTCAAACACCGTATTGTCTTATGAGTAGTTGTCTTTACTTTTTTTGAATTTGTTTCTCCCGAGAAGCCAGTTATGCCGACAAATCTGAATGAAACAGCTGTGGCTATCACGATTCCGTATTTGTTGCTGTTCGAATCAACCGTGCCAGAGGATGTGAATGGAATGACAGTACATTTCGCCTACTCTCTTGTGCCTTAAACATTGTCATGATGACCTAAGCTTTTCATAAAACCCCTTTTCGAACACTGTGGTGATGAAAACAAAGAGGAAGGAATTCCTCGGGTTTTGCAAAATTTTGACCATTTTGAGAGAAAGAGAGGCGTGCTAAGCCCTTAATGAATGAAATCATGCTTGTTGGCGTGAGTACTGAGAAGGACCCTGGCCCAATCCAGACTGGTTCCACACTATCTTTAACGCGAATGATTTGTCGCTTTCTTAAAAACTTTCAAAAACAACATGTCTTGCGCAGTCTTGCGAAGACCGGTGTGGAATCGCTCTTGAGATTGTGCAGCCCAGGATTGCCCTCGGTCTCAAGTTTCAATTTATCTGTTTCAAACCTGGGATCCGGTCAAAACGTTCAGTGCCGTGAAACGTCTGTGGGGCCCATTTCGAGGCAGCCCTCGAGCAAGAGGCGTCAAAGTTAGAACAAGGAGATCGGATCTCACCAAGCAAAGCTCGAGAAGCAGCCGTGATGGACTTTTCTGCAAATCAACACGACAGTCGCTCTCCTGGATATGGAGAGGCTTCAATCTCAAAACCATTTGGCATGGGCTAGCTACACTTTTACCCTTTGGGAGGCTCGCTGGGCCAAAAACCCGGAAGGGCGGCCTAGGCAAAAGTTAGAGCAAAGAAAAAAAGAAAAATATGAAAAAGAAGTGAAGAAGAAAAGAAAAATACAAAAAAAACAATAGCAAAAGAAAAGAAAAGAAAAAGAAGGAAAAAGGAAAACATAGCTCGCAAGATCGAAAACCTACAACAGGCGCCTTGGCAAAAATTAGAGCCTAAACAAGTGAAGGTTAAAATACCCGAGTGTACCTTAACCGGAACTACGTAAGGCTTGATTCCCATGTTTGGGATACGTAGGCAACTTCATCCTGAAGTCCAACCCCCAACGCTTCCATAGCGTCTCAGTCCATGTCATGGTTTTGATTACTTTTGCCTCCTTCGAATCCAAGATCTCGGTTGCAGCAACCCGGAATTACGTGATTAACTTCCTCTTGAAGTCCAAACCACCAACACATTCCAGGTGACTGTGTCCATATATTGATTCAAACCGTCTTCGTCCCCTCCACGTCCGAGGGTCCGATCGTCGTCAACAAAAGACTGGCTTACAATATGCCGCGACATCATCCAAACAAGGGGCAACTTTCCGTTGCCATGCATTGCCGTAAGTTGCCCTGAGTTACCGTCCAAACCAGGGGCAACTTTCCGTTGCCTTATCCCCCTTTAAGCAAGGGGCAATTTCCATTGCTTCCAATCCGAGGTTGCGCATCTCGAGGGTAAGTTCCGCGCTTGTTGAGCATTGACTGTTTGCAAAAAAAATAGTTTTTGAAAATTTTCACTGAGGTTGACTTATTTTCTCGAAAACTGTTTCATTTTCAAAATTGGACCATGTTTGGACCCAAAAAGGAGAATTTTCAGTGCTCACAGCCTGATTCGCATGATTTTCAAATCAAAAATCGAATAAGTGTGTTTATCCAACTCTCATTTTTGATCAAAACTGTTTTAGAAAACAAAAAGAAAAATGGTCAAAGTGACGAACTAGGGGCACGATTGAGTCAGGTCTTCTGTCTTCCCCCCGTTAATATGCTTGCCGGCAAGGCACCCTATCCACCAGAAGGAATAGCCGTGAGCTAACAGTGTTGGGCGCGAACCCGCGACTTCCTGTTCATCTGTCATTCACCCTGGGAAGGGATGAAAAATGAGAGAATAAAGAATAGAGAGGTGTAAGCTGAGAGAAAAGTGAGAAAAGGGCTTTTTCAAAAAAAAAAAAAACGAGCCTGAGGGCCGAGCGATGCGAGTATCACAAATCAGAAAGGGTGGGAAAGCATACCCGGAGGAACTGTCTTCTCGAGATCTGAGGTCTTTTTGTAAACATGTCTGTGTGTCGTGTCTTTTGATTTGTCGACCTGGATTTTGGCTTTGAGTCCTTTCCGAGCATGTCTCATTAGGTCAGGTCGTGTGCCTTTTGTTTCTGTGTTTGAGTCTGTCTTGTCGTGTTCTGTGGTAGGCTCGATACCCCGGTCGTGAAACCCCTTTCCAAAAAATCGTGGTGCTCAGAATGCTGTGCCACTCTTTATATCTATGCGAAGCAAGAGAAAGAGGGGGAAAATTTGGGACATTCGAATGTGTTTCAACTGCAACCGTGTCAACTTTGTGATCCGTCTTGTCAGATTGGGGCTATTTGTTTAGGGTTTGCTGTGGGCAGAATGAACCAAATGCTGTGTTATGGGCTATATGCAGGTCAATCGCCAGTAGAGTATAGGCTGTATATCCAGATTGAGCAGTGATTTGTATGAGTTGTTTTGCTGATTAATTGGGTGACTATCTGATTACTACAGTACAATTGCTCGATTTTTAGACAACAGATCAATATCATGTACATTCGAGGTGTAATATGATGCAATGCAATGCAAACCATGAGATGTATAGATATAACACTCTTTTTAGACAAAAGGTTTGTTTCATATGATCTTTTTCAAGTACAAAGTTTGAAGAAAACAAAAACCTGCCTGCGGCAGTACAAAGTACTCTATCTACCAACAAAAGAGAAAAGTACAAGAAAAGAAATAGCAAAGGTCTGGGTCATCAACATCATCACTGGCCTCGCGCTGGGGGATCTGTCCTCGCCCTCTTCCTGGGCAGAAGCCCAGGTGCATCGCCAGAAGTGTCACTGTCTGAGCCTGAGCCGGCCTCTTCCTCGGATGCCTCCGCCTCCTCCTCAGACTCATCGTCTGGAACTGGAGCCCGCGAGCTGCTCCCGGCGTAAGTGCGCCCTCCTCTAGTGCGGGGGAATATCCTGCCATCCCGGGTAGACACGGAAGGTCCAGGTGGAGCGCCACCACCCACAGGAGGAATCAGGAAGGGAGGCTGAAAAGTACAAAAGCAAATGCATCAGTATACATGAAGCAGTTTATCAGTGTAGAATGCAGTGTATGAGTATAGAGTATGAACGCCGTGAGCAGTTTATCAGTGCAGAATGCAGTGTATGAGTACAGAGTATGAACGCCGTGAGCAGTTTAACAGTGCAGAATGCAGTGTATGAGTACAGAGTATGAATGCCGTGAGCAGTTGAAACAATGCAGAATGCAGTGTATGAGTACAGAGTATGCATGCCGTGAGCAGTTGAAACAGTGCAAAATGCAGTGTATGAGTACAGAGTATGAATGCCGTGAGCAGTTGAAACAGTGCAGAATGCAGTGTATGAGTACAGAGTATGAATGCCGTGAACAGTTTATCAGATGTTGTGTCGTGCATCAGATTATGCGAAGCAGTTTGTGTATGGTTTGAAGCTATGCTAAAGAGAACATACGGGAAGGCCATAAAAGGCTAGGAACTCGAAGGTCCGCTGCAACATCCCCGCCATGGAGGCATTCATCTCCAATGACTGCCAGGTGTACTCGGAGGAAGCCTGCAAAAATATCGGATGCATCAATATTCTATGGAATATCAGATAAACAAAAATGAAATAACTGTACAGAAATGCAGTAATACATACCGGAGGCAAGTCGGGGATACCGACAAACTCGTGATCAGCCGGCGGAGGGGCGAAGGGAATCTGATAGGTCACCCCATCCGACCCCCGGAAAGACAGTGAAGCGGGTAGAGCGGGCCAACTGGCCTCCCGTCCTCTCTGGACTCCGCTCCTGCAGCGGACTCGAGCCCTCCTCGGCGCTCCTCCTCCTACTTCTGCTCCAGCCACCGGCGCCGCAGGTCTCTCTCTCTCAGCTCGGCGACCACCACTCAGCGGCCGCATGATGAAGGTCCGGACGTACTCTGAGTAATTGCCCTCGCCTCTGAAGCCGTCTGCCTCCCAACCGATGGTGTAGTCCGCCATCTGCTCAGCGGTGAAACGCTCGGTGTCCCTCATATGCTTAGGGGGATGCACCGGGACTATCTGCTCAGGTAACCCTAAGGTCTGACGCAAGAAGCGCTCGCCTAGGTACCAAGCCTGACAGACCGGGCCCTCCAGCAAAATCCGGTAACGCGAGGTCTCAACGGCGCCGGCAAACCGATCCCGCACTATCGCTGGCAGAGGAGCCCACGGCTGCCAGGTGATCTGAAATTGAAATACAGTTTGTTACCTACTGGTATTGCAAATATACAGTGGAAAAGTGAAGCTTAAACGAACTGCAAATAAAACATACCTCAGCAGGGGTGATGGTGTCGAAGTAACGGCGGAAGAAGCTGAATGTCTCCCGCGGCCTCCAGGTGCACCTCCCGTCGAAGCGGCGTGAGAACGGGATGACCAGAGGGGTCTCTGCATCAGGCACGGGAGCGAGCCTAGGGAAGTAGGCATAAACCCATAACTGCAAGGTGAATACCAGAATGTTTATTAGATAAGGCAGAATACAGAATAAAGCATGAAATAACAGAGCCGCGTGTTGTGCAGTGTATTGAGCAGAGTGTACAGTGTGAACAGTATACAGCAAGTGTAAAGCAGACTACAGTGTGTGCAGTGTGCAGAGTACAGAAAGTATAGAACAGAAATGTAAAGCAGAGGAGAAGACATACCTCCCAAGCTCGCCAGTAACTCCCAAGCAACTGCCTGCTGCCACGGGAGGCTGAGCTCATGTACCCGTACAGGGTGGCCAGAGCGGCACCGCCCCAGTCATAACGCAAGATGTCCCAGACGTCCACCAGCGCGCTGAGAAGGCAGAGGGGCACTGTATTCGCCCGATCGGCGAAGAGGGTCATCCCTAGCAAAAACATCAGGAAGCCGCGTGCATACCTCTCTACGGCCTCTGGGGTCATCGGAGCTGCATCAACAAGAAGAGGCTGCACCCGAAACTGCACCTCGAACCAAGAATACCGGACAAAGCCGGGACGCTCGAGAGGTGGAGCCGCGCCAAGCAAGTGGACCTAAGCGGCGGTGCACTCGTCCATATCGGTGTCGAAGGGGATCGGATCACCCCCTACCCCGATGCCGGTGAGCGCCGAGAAGTCGTAGGGAGTCATCGTCATGTCTCCCGCTGCCGATAGGTGGAACGAGTCGGTGGTGTCCCACCACCTCTCTGCCAGGGCAGCTAGAAAAGGCCTGCAGGCAGTAAGCCGGGTCAGACCCCTGCAGAAAGAACCGAAGCCCGCATCGTCCACGATGCGTCGAACCGCCTCGGAAGCTCCAAGTACCAATCTCGGGCCGCGACATTCCCATACCCGCGAATGGTATGGGAATCTCCCTATTTTCAAACAAATGGTTGCAAAGCAATATGAAATGTACAGTTCTGAGAAAACATGTTAAAAATCGATACAAGCCTAGCATGTGTGCAAGTTTTTCAGATCCAAGCAGATACCGGGTTTCAGTGTACTACGGTGGACTACGGCCTGTAATGTGTCAGTGTGTTTGTAAGGGTCAGCATACAGATATGGTGCATATGTGCACGTTTTTCAGATTCAAGCAGATATCGGGTTATAGTGTGCCAGTAAGTGAACTACAACGTGTGATGCGTCAGCGTGTTTTGTGTGGTTCAGTTTAAATACAGCATACAATATGTTTTCAGATTCAAATAAGTGCCGGGTGTCGGTAAGTTTGCAGTGAAGAACGGTGTGTGCCGTGTGTTTTGGGTGATTGAGGCTAGTGTAGTGTGTGTGCATGTGTCCGTCTCAAACATATATCAGTTGTAAACACGATTGCGATCAACTACAGTCTACAGCCTATCAGAGCTAAGCAGTTAAAGAACAGACTCAACTATGGCAGTTAATAGTTCTACATTGCATGAAAGTAAAACAGAGAAAAAAATGTTACCTCGGAGGCGCCGAAGGATAGGTGAGAGGTCGGCTCGCGCAGGAGAAGCTCTGGGTCCAGCGCTTGGTCGAAGCCGCGGAAATGGCGAAGACCATCCGGAGGTAGAACGTGGATCGCCGGGCGGTAGGTCGCCGGGTCGAAGGGACGCTCGCTCA